>CM053573.1:71930798-72083451 GCA_028646485.1 Cryptoprocta ferox
AAAAAGAGTTAGGGAGAGGGAGGGAGACAAAACACGAGAGACTCTTGAATCCTGAAAACAAACTGAGGGGGGAAGGGGAAGGGGAAAAGGTAAAGGGGGGTGATGGTCTTGGTGGAGGTCACTTGTGGGGAAGAGCACTGGGTGTTATATGGAAACCAACCTGACAATAAACTATAAAGTTTAAAAAAAAAAAAAAAAAGAAGGACTTTCTGTCCAGCTGCACAGGGTCAGGGTCAACTCTTGCAGTGGTTGTGTCAACTGAAGATCCCTGCTTTACCCAAGGTCTCACTCTTCCCCACTCACGTGCATAACAGAGTGAGGCAGAGGAAACAAATCCCAGATATTTTGACAAATCAAAAAAAATTCTAAGGCATCCCTTCCTCAAACTCCCTCTTCGACTGGCCAGGCTTTATCTTGCATGGATTTATTGGACTTCTTTCTTTGCCCAGTTCTGGTTCTTTCACCTTCCTTCATAGGTGCCTATCCTTATAATATCTTGCACTTCAATCTCTGACTTACCATCTGTTTCCAGAGATCCCAGCCTGTGACTGGGATGAAGTACTAAAGCCTTCCTCATTTAGGTATCCTGTTTTGATTGAAAATTTGAGTTAGCAGGGTGCCTAGGTGGATCAACCCATTAAGCGTCCAGCTTTTGATTTTGGTTCAGGTAATGATCTCATGGTTCATGAATTCAAGCCCAGCATCGGGCTCTGTGCTGACAGTGTAGAGAGCCTGCTCGGGATTCTCTGTCTCCCTCTCTATGTGCCCTTCCCCGACTCATGCTATTTCAAAATAAATAAATTTAAAGAAAAAAAGAAAACTTCAGTTGGCTTGTTTTAGTTTCTTTTCTTAAAAATCTACCCCCGAAACCAAGAGCACACTTTCCACACTGTATGTTAGCCAATTTGACAATAAATTATATTAAAAAAATTGAAAAATAAAAAATAAAAAAATCTGAAGAAACTGTTAATTTATAAAACTGTCAGGAGAATAGGAACTGAACCATAGACAAGTTTTATGCAAATGCATACACACATCTGCAATCATAACAGATAGACTTATAAATAATAATCAACCATAACTACAGTGTGGTTTAATTTTTGATGATCTGTCCTAAATCATGGCAGTTAAAGCCATGTGCTTAGAGATATATTAGAGTACTGATTTCTCATGGTGATTGTTCACATTCTCTTTTTTTGTTTATACTTCCCTTTTGTTCCCTCTGTTTATCATAAGATCCCATGCCAGACTAGCTACCTCCTTACATGATTCACTATTGTGGATAGTTCCTGAAGCTTTGGTCAGAATGTACTCAAAATTCTTTAATAAAAAAGTCTTTCTGTCCCATATACAAAACTTCAACTGCGTTTCTCTTTAATCCAACTATTTCTTCTTCTTAGTAACCATTGCACAGATTTATACAAATGCTGCAAATTCAGGAAATATTTCCCCCCTAAATGCAAATATGTTTAGCTGGCCAAGAAGCTTCAGCAACATTCTTTTTTATGAATGACTTATAAAGGGATTACATGGACTTCCAAGAAAATGAAACTTTTTTTTCCTACTCTTGAAGCAGGAAACAATATGGTTTGGGTTAAGTGTTATCAGAAAGGTGATCTAGCTTGAGGTATAATCCTTTTCCCATATAGTACTTTTCCCACTCCCTTCCTCCCTGCTTCCCTTCCTTCTTTCCTCAACTGCAAAGCCCTGCCTTACCAAAGATTCTGCCCTTTCCAAGTTGCCCACATTTGCGAAATGTTGCATTGTACTTTATACCTTCTAGCCTCAATGGAATTTCATTGTTAGTTGCTTTGTGTTTATGACATACAAGTTATATTTACATCTAGGTATAAATTTTTTTTTCTACCAGAATACAAAATAAATAAATAAATAAATGGAAATCACTGGGTGGGACTCAGAATACTTTGGTATCCTACTGCAAACTTGGTATTTGGCAGTGACTAATCAATTCACTTTTATGGATTTCAACTTTTCCTTCTGGCATATGGAGACATTTGCTGAAATATTGTTGAAATTTTCACTATCAAAGTTACAAAGTTGAATGATACTGTGGTTTCACTCAAGAAACTATAGCTTTGGAGAATTGCATCTGTAATTTTACAGATTTAGCAGTACTGTGCACATGAATAGGGGCTATCAAGTGAACTATGGATTTGAATTTTAGGACTTTTATTCAGTAGCTAGAAGGCCTTGGGCATACCATACAACCTCTCAGATTCTTAGTTTATTCATCTGTGAATGGAGAAATGGGGATAATAATAAATAATTTGCATGGATATTAAGAAGATATGAGCATCTCTTCTCCCCAAAATAGTAATCCATAGTTTATAGTAGTTACTTTATGTCTGTTATCTATCATTATCACTGGAGAATTTACAACATTTTTGTTAGCCCGCTTTCTTTTTTAACAGTTTTGCTTGATTGTTTTTAGTTTTCTGAGTTTATACATAGGTATTAATTTGCACAATTTTGTAATATGTAAAGTGCTTTGAGCTCTCAGAGAAAAAGCATTATGCAAATAGAGAACATTATTATTCACTGCACTGGTGTGTGAATGCTCAAGGCTCCTAGACACATTCATCTTAAAGGATGTATTAACTTCAAAATCTACATGAACCCTGTAAATGCACACTTAATAAACACTGACAATTTATAATTTTTTCACTTTTCTGTTAAAAAGAAAAGAAAAAACAAAAAGTTAAGGTAACACAAAACTTATGACATGATTGTAAAATGCAAGCATTTTAATCTTTAAGTTAGTATTAACCTCTTGCAAATTAAATGTAGAGAATTATAATAAGAGATCTTGCCAATCATTGACAAGTACAGCCAAAGTACTGTCTATATACATTTGAGCAGTGTACATTTCCTTATTATTATATTAGCATCTTACATTTGCATTAACTTGACACAGCATTCTTATATATATTTCTAACTCTCATAATTATCCTGAGAGAAAGAAAGCCAGGGATAATTAATCCTTTATTATAAATGAAAAAATAGAGGCACACTGAGCTTAAGTCATTGGTCTATCACATTAAAGAGTCTTTTATTTTATTTTATTTTAAAATTTTTTCAATGTTTACTTATTTTTGAGAGAGAGAGAGAGTGCAGGCTAGGGAGGAGCAGACAGAAAGAGGGAGGCAGAGGATCCAAAGCAGGCTCTGCACTGTCAGAACAGAGCCTGACACGGGGCACAAACCCACAAACCACGAGATCATGACCTGAGCCGAAGACAGATGCTTAACTGACTGAGCCACCCAGGCTCCCCAACAATAAAGAGTCTTAAGTTCACTTTATATTCACTTTACTGATGGAAATGTACAGAGCATGTAAGGAAAATCATCATTGTTCCAATTTGAAGTGTAGATCTGAGATGTGGGTTGGGACAGGTTGAAACGATACTTGAAATCAATGCTAAGAAATTTGGTTATTCAGAGGCACCTGGGTGGCTCAGTCCATTAAGCGTCAGGCTTTGACTCAGGTCATAATCTCATGGTTTGTGAGTTTGAGCCCCAGGTGAGGCTCTCTGCTGTCAGTACAGAACCCACTTCATATTCTCTGTCCCCTCTCTCTCTGCCCCTCCCCTACTCACATACTACCTCTCTCTCTCTCTCTCTCTCTCTCTCTCTCAAAAATAAACATTAAAAAAAAGAAATTTAGGTATTTTTAATAGATTTTTTAAAATTTTAATTTCAATTTTTAAGTAACCTCTACATCCAATGTGGGGCTCAAACCCACCACCCCAAATCAAGAGTCACATGTTCCATGAACAAGCCAGCCAGGCACTCCAAAATTTGGGTATTTTTATGGATAGAATGAGAGAGGAAAAATTGAAGGCTCGGCAAATGCTCTCCTCATCAAAACTGTGCTCTGAGAAGATCAATACGGTGGACCATGAGGATAGACAGAAAGTGAACAGAAATAGAGGCAGACAAATGAGGTAATTGGAATAGTTTAGAATATAAAGCAATGGTAAATAAAACCATCAAGGAAGTGGTATGAAAGTGCGACTGTAGAGAAACTTAAATTTTTGAAATACTTGGGAATATAGGGATTAGAGAATTAGAGAGGATACAGTGATGAAACTCCTCTCCTTTACATTGAGTTCTGAACCAATTATGAAGAAGGGCACAGGATTCTAAAAGATAGAAGTAAGTCAATCTACTTAATGGCTGAGGTTCCTGGTTTGGCCACAAGATAGTCAATCAGCTTGCAGTACTTGAACCCAACCGTCTTACACTGTCATTGGCATGAGTGGATAACTTTAGAACTCGCTGGTGTGGACTGCTTTGGCAAAGAGGCACGGAGAAGTAGGGTATGCCTAGCAAGTCTGCTTTTGTGAGCAATCTGTTTCTGAAAAAGGAGGGAGGGGGAAGGTGAAATAAACATGTTTAGTACTTCCTTCCAAACTTGCTAATCAGAAAATCTCTTCTCTTCCTGTGATGCATGAACAATAAGCAGGAAGGAAAGAGTCCTATGTTTGACCAAAGGGAAATATAGAGTGTGGCATTAAGTGAAACAGAACAAAATCATCTTTGAATGATTTAGCCATTTGGAAATAATCAGTGATAAACTCAGCCTAAACCAGGGTTTCTCAACCACAGCCCTAATCATATATTTGTGGCTATCTTGTGCATAGGGTATTGAACAATATCCTTGGCCTCTGCCAATATCATATGCCCAGCATGACACCCCAAAATGTCTACAGACTTCGCCAAATCTCTCCTGGTAAATTTCATCTTTCCCCTCGGTCCCATTGAGAATGACTGGCCTAAATGGCAAGGGCTATGAGCCATGGCTTTGTGCTCTTCTCAGGGATCTAAGTCTTACTCTTCCTAAATTAATTTGCATGAGTCTCTGCAAGTGTATTCCCTGACTGTTTTTAGTTTAGGTTCAAAAGACCATGTCTATCATTGTGAGGGAAATACAATTTACATTAGACCTAAAATCTTAGAATATACATTGATAGCTGGAGAGCTGGGAGAACACTGGTGGGATTCATTATACATGTAATTCTTTCCTAGTTTGGAAGGATATTCTTTGGTTTATAAAGCGTTTTTAAAATCCTCTTTGTCAGAGATGGAAGACTATACTTACTACACAAGGACGTAGATAGGAAAAAAGCATCCAGGTGCCACTATGATTAATAACACCCTTGTCATTATTGCCATTTTCTCACAGGCATCTAATTATGTGTTTTCTGAAGCTATTATTTCAGCATAGCGCTATAGTTACACCCATCTGGAAGAGGAGGGGATGCCATTGTAGGAAACACGCAATAAAAAATAAAACGCCATAAAATACTCAACAATCTTCAACAACTTGGGTTACTACAAACAGCATTAGGATTAAAGTAAGACTTGGGTTTAAGAATCAGTTTTGCTCCTGACCTGCTTCTTTACCTTGAAAAAGTCATATATTTCTGGGACTAAGTTGACACACGGGAGCCAAAACAACTCTCCACAATGCTGCATAGTTGGCTAGACGGGGTGGAAATCTTTCTCTGATTTTTATTTGTCCTGAAGACATACTTGTTTGTCACTTAGATTTGTCTCCAATCCAATCCCCCAGTATTGGTCATCTCAAGCTTTGGCCTCTGTCCTTTTCACTACAAAAGTCAGTTTCCTGTTAGATTAAGTAAACTCCCTTAGCACAATAGGAGCTTCCTGCCTCAACACACTGCTCTAGTTTCTCTTTTGCTTAAATTCCAGATGGGTCATTTTATTCCCCCCATATTTTTAGCTCTTCGTGGCCTTTTCAGTACTTTGCACTGTTTTTTGTTTGTTCTGAGTGCAGTTGACACACACTGTTACCCTGATTTCAGGTGTACAACAGAGCGATTCTGTAAGAGCATACATTATGCTGCATTCACAAGTGTAGTTACGATCTATCGCCATACGACACTACTGCATATGCAAAATGCTGTGCTTTTTATTCCCGTGATTTACTCCTATTCCATAATTGGAAGCCTGTATCTCCTACCCTCTTCACTCATTTTGCACAACCTCCCCAGCGCCTCACCTCTGGCAACCATCAGTTTGTTTCTGTATTTATAGGTCCGATTCTGCTTTTGTTTGTTTATTCATTTGGTTTTTGTTTACTTGTTTAGATTCCACATGAGTGAAATCATATGGTATTTCTCTTTCTCGGTCTCACTTACTTCACTTAGCATAATACCCTGTAGGTTCATTCATATTGTCTCAACTGGCATGATTTCATCCTTTTCTGTCGCTGCATTATAGTCATTGTTTTTAATGATAAGCTAGTTGGCGTTATTAGAAACTGGAAATATGATACATTTAATATAAATAATTGGAAAAGTAAACTGAGTCATAGAATAAGAAGCACTCTAATGTAACTATCAAGAACAATCCCACCAAATTTTAGACTATTTCTTTCTGTTTTTAACAGGGTAGTTAAAAGTATTCATATTTTGATCATATTCTTTATATCACGTTATGTAGCATTTTTGTCTTTAAACTGTTTTATAATACATTTAATAAATTTAAATGGATATTGATAACATAGGTGAGAGATGTAAATGTTAATAGTGACATGAAGAACCTGTACCCAATTTTTAAATATAATATTATAAATTTCTTTTTTAATCTAAGATAATAAATTTTGTTCTCATTATACCCTTACTTTCTTGCATCATTTTTATTCTTCACTACATCACAGCATTTTTGTGACATTATAATTTATATTAACACATGTTGATTGATTCATAAATTGTATATTATTTAACTATTCTAATATTAGACATTTTGCTTTTACACATCAATAAATAATGCTATTATTCATTTGTATGCATAAAATTTTCTTCATATTTTTGAACATTTGGCTCATGAATCTAAAAAGTAAATTAAAATATTAAAGAACATGTACTTTTTAAAGATCTTTGATACAATGTGCTTAAATAATTTTTCAGAAAAATTTGTGATGATTTTATCATAGCTCTGTGATTAACAAGGTGGAATCTCTAATCAGACTACAAGAGTTACAGCCTTAATTTACTTCTAGCTAACTGTGTGCTTGTACAAATTCTTAATCATTCCGTGGCTGTCTATCTACCTATTTATTTATTGTAAAGTGATGTTAATAAGTACATACTTCATAAGAATGTTATGAATATTTATAGAGTAATGTTATTTGTATAAATATACTATGTGGGAAAGATTTAATACAATGACTGCTTGATAAATATAAGACAATATATAACTGTGCTATACTAATGGCATACCTTTTTGAACATTAATTTATATATTTTATAAAATGTTTTCTAATATTCTAGGTAAAGATTATATTATTTCACCTTTCATTATTTTGAATGCTACTTATTTTCATATATGTATTAACTGTTCTTTTTTTTAATATACCAGAAATGCATGCCTTTCCCATTAATATAAAGGGATATTTTTATTCTTATGAATTTGTATTAACTTCATAACTTCCAAGAAGTTCAACCCTTTTATGCAATATGTTTGGCAATTGTTTCTCCCATTTTTTAGTTTCTCATTTTGTTTTTAGTTTTATGATACAGATTAAGATTTTTAATGTAATAAAATATTTAAAACTTATCCTTGTTGACTTCCCCTTTTGATTTTATGTTTAGAATGTATTTCCTCATATTGGGGAATATTATTCTACATTTTCCTTTTACAGTTAAGCTTTTTTATTTTCAAAATTAAATACACCAGGGATTTATTTTGGTCTAAGGTAGTGTATTTTTTATATCCCTTATTAATTTTATGAGCTTCTCAGGAGAAATTCTTTAGAAGAAATTCTAGGGTTTTGTAGTAAAAGAAATTATTATTAGAAAATTATAATAGTGTCTCCTTTTTCAATAGCAAGAGCTCTTATTTATTTATTTTATTGTTTGTTTGAGACTTAAATATGTGCCAACACTATTTCTCTGTTAAGTATAATATCGGCTACTGAATTTCAGAATAGCAGACATTCTTTATCACATGAAGAAAATACCCTTCCATTTTCAATACACTCAGCATTTTCATGAGGAATAGTTGTTAAATCTCACTAAACTTACCTATGGCATTGTTCGCTGTATCTTTTTGGAGGAGATTTCTGCAACTATGCATATTCTATGTTTCTAGCTAGGGCTTTGAACCTAATGTCCTATGTTTTGACTTATTTTTCTTGCTAAGTTAAAATTCTTGCTATAAATTTTTCCAGACAATAATAGAAAGGAAATGATGATGATGATGATGATGGTGACAACGACAATAATTAAACTTCTGAATGCTTTCTGTATAGAAGCTCCCGGGCTAAACTTTTCACATGGTCTAATTCACTTAATCATTTTTGTTTTGCTTTTTAAATGTTTATTTATTTATTTTGGAGAGAGAAAAGGGGGGAGGGGCAGAGAAAGAGGAGAGGGAATCATAAGCAGACTCCACACTGTCAGCACAGAGCCCAACGTGGGGCTTGAACTCATGAACCATGACCTGAGCTGAAATCAAGAGTTAGACACTTAACTGACTAAGCCATCCAGGCGCTGCTCATCTAATCATTTTATCAAATGAACAAACAATGACAGAGAGGAAGTAAGAAATATATTTTAAAAAGGTAGCTTGCAAATTGAAACTTGCACTCAAAACCATCAACTGTGTTTCTTGGCATGCCTTGCTTTTATAATTTTTCCTTTCAAAAACACAGTTTACAAGATTTTGTTTTATTCTGAGTTTTGTGTTCAGAGTCCAGAGTACCATTTTCCATATATGTTCATGTTCATCATTGTTTGGATGGCTAAAAGCTCTACTGGGTATTTGCAAGAGAAGGATGATGGGCCACATGGGGAGAGAGATGGAAAAGGTGATTCCTGGATTACTTTTGGCTCATTTGAGAGTTCCTGTGCATTTGGAGAACTGTAGTTTATTTCCCAGGTTAGTTGAGCCTTTCCATCCCAGAATCATGGGAACAATAGAGTTTAATAATTTTTTTCTAGTGTCTTTGATGCTGTTTGTACTACTTTCTATCAGAAGACAGAACATATGGTTACTAGTTTATAACAGTGTTTCTAAACTTTCTCTCATAATTAATGCAATTAGGGTAAAGTCCCTCTGGATTTTGGCATATGTTTTCATCCATATTTAGTTCATAGTTCTGTTGAATTTTCCTTCTTTTGTTTCTTTTGATATGCATTTTGATAGAATTAAGGGCAGAGTTCTACCAAATTCCCTGGTCACATAACCTAGAAATGCCTATAAATCTAGTTTACTATTTAACTATAAAGTAATACTGGATTTATTGAGTCTTACATCTAGGATTCTTTGGATATATTAAAAATCATTTAGGGTAACTATCTTTTCAGCATAAAGTCCAAAAAGAAAAAATGATTTAATTTTTTTTCATTAAAAATCATTTAGGGTATATATATTAAAAATCATTTAGGGTAACTATCTTTTCAGCATAAAGTCCAAAAAGAAAAAATGATTTAAGATTAACTTTCTCCCCATCCTGGAATAACTTTAGTGCTGCTGGTATTAGGTGAGTCCGTAAGACACCTCAATAGCATTGTAATTTTTACTTGCAAATTGAAAGAAGAGATTAACTAATTGATTTATGGCCATGTAAATGTTAACATATCTCAAATGACTAAATTTAGGTGACCTGAAAATGGCGCTCAGTTGAAATATATACAGATGTGAAAAAAGGACATTGTCAATTCTTTCCTTCAGGTAAAAAAAAAGATTTATAAAGTTAGAAGTTTTTTTTTAATGGAGAAAAAGGAAAGCAACAATTTAAAGCTGAAACAAAGCATCTTTTACTTCCAGCCAAGATGAAGTATCAGGAAGATGAATTACCTACCTAACAGAAATAATCTAAAAAGCAGACAAATATATACAATGACAGTTTTCAAGAGAGTGGACATCAGGCAAGTAAGGACAGTAATCCCTATAAGAGCCTACAATTACATAATGAAGATGCTTCTGGGATGTGGCACAAGGAGGGGGAACTAAGGCAGAGCTGGAAGAATATATGCGCTAAGAAAACAGAGCTGAGAGTCAGGACATTGACAAGTCAGGATAGAGTAACAGAGAGGAGTGATACATCCAGAGACAAAGCTTTGAGATCGTGGAGCATCCTCTTCAAGCACTAAGCACTGATAAGTGCATGTGGATGAGAAAATTACCTGACGCTAGGGAAGATCAAATTGGAGGAATTAGAGGCAACCCTGCTCTTGATCAAACAGGCTGAGGACTAGTGACTTTTTTCACAAGTCAGATTGGAAAAACTCATAATTGAGAGGGTCACTGGGTAGGCTACTCAGAAGTCTTGCCTCAGTAGTGGTAATAATTAGCCTAGAGTGAATGCTGCTCAAGATCCAACTAACAAATCTTAAAAGCAAAACCTTAAAGGATTAAACCTTAACTACCTCAGAACAAAGCTCAAAAATATTTATAAAAATACAAAAATATCTAACGCCTAGCAAGGTAAAATTCACAATGTTTGACATCCATTAAAAATCATCAGGCATACAAAGAAGTAGAAAAATGTAATCCACAATGAGAAAAATCAATCAGTACAAACTGACCCAGACCTGCCAGACACTAGAATTCGCAGTAAAGGGAATTAACAGACTCTCCACCAAAGAATACATACAAATGGCAAATAAATTCATGAAAAGTTGTTCACCATCATCAGTCATTAGACACATATAAATTAGAATTATGATGTGATACTAACTGTAAAATGACTAAAATTATTATTACTAATCACACAAGTTATTAGTGAGGATCTGTGAGAACTGGTATTCTCATATACTGTTGATGGGAAAGTAAAATGGTACAATTACATTGGTAACAGTTTGGCAGTTTCTTAAAATTTTAAATATATACATACCATATGATTCAGCCATTCTATCCTTATTAGTAGGCAGTAATTTGAATAGAGCTTTATACTAATAAAGCTGCTATGACCATTTGTATGTAAGTCTTTGTATGGACATGTGCTTTAATTTTCTTGGGTAAAACTATGAACTCCAAAAGGTTAGGGCTTATCCATCTTGTTCTCTGTCCAACTTAGTACATAGCCCTGAATCTGGCCATTCTAAGAGTTTAAACATTGGTTGACTTTAGTCAATAATATGATTTACTGCAGACTTTGTCTTATCAACAAGTAAATGGATAAACTGTGGAATACCAATACCATGAAATATTACTCCATACCAAAAGTGAATGAATTATTGAACTATGTAACAACATGGATAAATCTCAAAATAATTATGCTAAGCAAAAGAAGCCAAATGATAAAGAGTATATGGTATATGATTCCATTTATATAAAACTCTAGAAAATGCACATCAATCCGTAATGACAGAAAGTAGATCAGTAATTATCTGTGGAGTCAGAGAAGTTACAAAGAGGTCAACCTAAGTGTCTATCAGTAGATAAATAGATAAGGAAGACATAGTATACACACACACACACACACACACACACACACACACAGAGATATTATACAGCCATAAAAAAGAATGATGTCTTGCCATTCGCCACAACATAGATGGACCTAGAGGGTAATCTGCTAAGCAAAATAAATCAGACTAAGAAAGGCAAATACCATATGATTTGACTAACATGTGGAATTCGAAAACATGAATAAACAAAAAGCAGAGTCAGACCTATAAATACAGAGAACAAACATGATTTCCAGAGGGAAGGTGGGTGGGAGAATAGACAAGATGGGTAAAGGAAATTGTGAGATACAGACTTCCAGTTATGAAATGAGTATATCACAGAATAAAAGCACAGGGAATAGAGTCAATGGTATTATAATAGTGTTTTATGATAGTATGGTGACAAATAGGTACACTTGGGGTGAGGATAGTATAAAGTATAGAGAAATTGAGTCACTATGTTGTATACCTAAAAATGATTTAACGTGTGTCAACTATACTAAAATAAAAATATTAAAAAAATAAATAAAAGTTTACTTAATTTTATAAAGAGGGGTATGAGGAAACCTTTGGGCATGATAAATACATATACTATCTTAATTGTGATGATGATAGTATGAAAAAAAAAAAACCCTGCATCCTTTATCTTAGAAACTAAATATTAAATCTGTGATCTTGACAATGTGACTCCAGTGTTTGTTCCTACAGAACTGAGGCAAAATGTTTATCCTGGAAAAGCTGTATCTTTGGGTTTTGAACTGAAATCATCTGGGAATCAATACATGACATTACAGGGATATATTTCTGTGATGAGGAATTCAGTTCAAATCATGATGGTTGTTAGAAAACAGGTAAAATTCCTAAGTTCACTCTTTTTTCCTTCTTCCTTCTTCCCTTCTCTGTCTCTCTTCTTGTTCCTTCTATCGATATAATAGTAATAAGGATTGAGTATGATAACGTTCACTTAATGTAGTATTTATTTCAATAATACATTTTCTTGCTATTATCACATTTCATTCTTCTGGCAATCCTTGGATCTCTAGGTGGCTGCTATGTTTTTATCACTGTTTTCATATTTTGGGGAGCTGAGATTTAGACATGACTACATCTACCAACTTTGTACATCTTAGATTCTGAATTCATCTTACTTCAAAAATATCCACAGATTGTGTGTTTTTTTTTAAATTTCACAATGAATGGGGCATCTGGGTGGCTCAGTCAGTTGAGCGTCTGACTTTGGCTCAGGTCATGATCTCACGGTTTGTGGGTTCGAGCCCCGCGTCAGGCTCTGTGCTGACAGCTCAGAGCCTGGAGCCTGCTTTGGATTCTGTCTTCCTCTCTCTCTGCCCCTCCCCTATTCATGCTCTGTTTCTCTCTGTCTCAATAATAAATAAACAAATCTTTTTTAATTTCACATTGAATTTTATAATAATTCTGTTTCTATGTTTTAGCAGGAATGTGTATTTTTGCATGTTCCTTGGGTGATTTCAATTCATATTAAATTTCATATGAAATTTTGAGAGCTTCTGCCATGATAATAATCTGAAAATAAATTAATGCAAATATGATCTAATATTTAAAGTGGTCTTATTTCTATAATTATATAAGGCAATTTACTTTATCAGAAGAAAAATGCTGTAAAAATATTTTTCTCTTGAATAAAAAATTATTTCTGTCCATTTGTGCAGCTAAATACGCTACTATTTCTATTGTTTCCAAAATGAGATGGAATCCATTTATTTGGAAGGTTTAAGATGACAAATTTTATGAAAACATAAATAATTCACACATCTTCCTATGGTATGATAAGGTAATAACTCCCTTCATCTTCATGTTCCTCACATATTTAAAGCTGTGTTAGAATTTTTGAGTGAATGAATACAAGGTCACATGTCTCCAGGCATACATGATATGAATAAGTGAGATGGTAGTAGATGCGCTTAATGTCTCATAATTGATTCTAAAACAAAAATGTAAATATTCAGTGTGACATATTTAATGAATAAAGGCATATCAGAAGAACTGGTTTCAGGGGCGCCTGGGTGTCTCAGTCGGTTAAATGTCCAACTTAGGCTCAGATCATGATCTCGCGGTTTGTGAGTTCGAAACCTGCATTGGGCTCTATGCTGACAGCTCAGGGCCTGGAGCCTGTTTCGGATTCTGTGTCTCCTTCTCTCTCTCTGCCCCTTCCTCACTTATGCTCTGTCTCTCTCTGTCTCTCAAAAATAAATAAATGTAAAAAAAATTAAAAAAAAAAGAGAACTGGTTTCAGCTCTGATATGTAAAGAGCTTGGAAGTAGTCATTCTCATTTTAACAAGAAAAAAGCTAAATGAATGGAAAACCAACAACTTTTCTTAGATCCAGCTGAAGATTAAGGTCACTGGGCAAAGCACTAATCCAAAATCTTGAGACACAGGCAAATACAGAAAATGATAGTCAAGATCTGTTTACTTGAAGCAAAATCCGCTAGAGCTAGTAATTGTTAGGATCATTTAAATGGTCATTTTGATGAATTGTTGGAGGCCAAGACTAAACTCCAAGAGGCCCAGTCTTAGGAGTTCCCCCAGAATACTATGGGGTTCCCAGCCAAATTCTCATGGTGAAGATCAGAAAAAAATCCTCTGTATTGCAGGTGGAAAGTAGTCATGTTGAAATACACTCAGATTATTCTTTATTACAAGATAATCTGTTTTTCACTCTCATGCAATGGGAGGAAAAACAAGGCTAAGAAACACTTAGGTAGGTTACATCCCAGGGACTCAGTTTTCCTAAAATCTGAAATTTAATCATAAGATTATTAAATGTTTCCCATCCCCAAAGCATCAATATAACATTAACAGAGCCCCAGAATAAAAAAAAAAATAGTGAATTACAACTGAAAGAACTTGAAGATACATACTATCTATTTAAGAAGGAGTTCTTTCAGAAACCCATAGATGACAAGAAAGAAAAAAGAAACATCATAAGGAAGGTAGAGTAAACTGAAGCCTCTAGTACCTACATCTATAGAAAACATTAATCACTGGCCAGATTAATATAAAATATCACACTAAAAATTCATGTATTTCAGTTTCTGTTACCCAATACATCACTTCTAGTTTTTACCAAAAATTATAAGGCAAGCTGAAAGTCAAGAAAAAAGACAGTCTGAATAGACAAAAAACATAATAATGAAGGCATACACCTTAAATCTTTCACAAAAATTAAAACAGATCATAGACATACACTAACCAAGAAAGATAAATCAGAAAATTTCTTCCAATGGAATCACTGCAAAGATCACTTTATGTTTATTCAAGAACAATAAGCAGTTATCAACAATTTTTATTTTTTATCAAATAAATTCAAATTTAAAATATACTATTTAAAATATCATAAAAATAGAAGATACCTATGGATGACTTTAATAAGTAATGTTTATGATTTTATGCAGAAAATAATGCATTGTTGAAATATATTTACTAAGTCCTAAATAGATATATCTTCTTGATATATTGAAATAGTCAACATCATAAAGGTATAACCTACATAATAATCTGTAGATTTAGTACATCTAACAAAAATCTGAAGATTTATAGGAAATGTAAATAACCAAAATAATCATGAATAACAAATTTCCCCACAAAACTGCACAAATGGCTATAAAATCATAGTAATTAGACAGTGTGTTATTAACCTAGGTTTAGATACCTCAGACCCATGGATCAGAATTGATAGCATAGAGACAGGCACATAAACATGGGCCCTTAATATAACTGAGGTGGTTTTACAGGGCACTGGCAAAAGGTTAAACTTGATAATTTAAAAAAAAAAGTTTATTTATTTATTTTGAGAGAGTGAGCAAGTGGGTTAGGGGCAGAGAGAGAGAGGGAGAGAAAGAATTCCAAGCAGGCCCTACACTGGCAGCATGGAGCCTGACTTGGGGCTGTAGAACACAAACTGTGAGATCATGACCTGAGCTGAAATCAAGAGTTCGATGCTTAACTGACTGAGCCACCCAGGTGCCCCCCAAATTGATAATTTATGTTATCCATGTTAAAAAAATAAAATTAAATCCTGTGTCATTTAAAAGTCAATATTATTTACATTAAACACATAATACATAAAGGTAAAAGCCCAAACTATAAATAATTAGAAAACGATATGAAGAATATTTTATTACCTTGGCCTAAAAAGTATTTTTTAAACAAAACAGAAAAAATCACAAAGGAAAATACTGACATTTCAAGGAAGATATGTAGATGGCAAATAAGCATATAAAAATATGCTTGACATTAGTCTTAGGAAAATGAAAATTCGAATAACAATAAAATAACACTAGGCACCTGTAGTATGGTAGAAATGTAAAAAAATGCTCTTATGTGGTATTGAAAAGGATGTGGAAGAACTGGACTTCTCACACTGTGCTGGTGAGAATGTAAGACACTACATTTTGGAACACCACTTGGAATTTCCCTAAAGAGTTAACATATGCGTATCATATGACCCTGCCTTTCCATGTGTATTATTTACCCAGTGGAAGTTTATGTCCATACCAAGATGTGTGCATAGTAGTTTTGTTAATAGTCCCAAATTGGAAACAACCCGAATGTCCGTAACTGTTGATAGGATTAACAAATTGTAATATGCCCAGCACACAGGAACGGGTTGTTGATCCATGCATTAATATGGATGAGCCCATAAATAACTGTACTGAGTTAAACAAGCCTGGAAAAAAGAATATCTTCATATGTCAAAAATTATCAAATTGTATACTTTTAAATGTGAAATTTATTTTAAGTCAATTTTACTTTTAAAATCTTTGTTTTTTTTTAATTTTTTGTTAATGTATATTTATTTTTGAAAGAGACAGAAACAGAGCATGAGCTGGGGAGGGGCAGAGAGAGAAGGAGACACAGAATCTGAAGCAGGCTCCAGGCTCTGAGCTGTCAGCACAGAGACAGATGAGAGGCTCAAACCCATGAACCGTGAGATCATGATCTGAGCCAAAGTTGGACACTTAAAACAACTGAGCCATCCAGTTGCCCTTAAAATTTTTCTTTTTTAATCCCTCAAGTATTTGTTTATAATTGTGAAAAATCACTGAAATGAAAAAATCCTTAGAATGTAATTTATAAAAGTAATTTAAGAAAAAATGGAATGACCAATTTCTCCTCTATTTTTTTTAGTGAGAAAATTGTTTAAAATCCTTTTGCAAAATCACATACAGTATTCATATGGTTTCACCAAATGTTCACAGAACTAATCATTTGATCCTATGTAAATTTTTCCAGGGAACATCCAAAGTGACAATACTCATACTATGAGGCTTATATCAATTTTCTTTATATTTGTTTTTTGAGGCCTTTTCTCAGAGAGGGCCATTTTATTTCCGATTATTTGTTTTATGTCCTTTAGATCATGTGTGTTTACTTTAACTCTTCTATATTCTAGCATTATTACTTTAATCTATTATTTACCACTTTTATTTTGTAATTTAACCTTTAATTTACTTGAGATTAGGAATCCATTAATGCCATGCTTATTCATTTATGATTACAAATCATCACTGATATTTTACTGATTTCTCACAAATTCTCAACATTGCATTTCCTTGATGTGTCCATATTTGTTTTTCCCACCTTTCAGATAAGCAGAAGAAGTCTTTTCTTCTTATGAGGCCTATCCATCAGGTTTCTGTTGATATGATTTAGTTTGTATTTCTTTTGAGCAGACTGTCAGTAACAGTAATGTTCATTGAAGCCACTGTTTTTCCTCTGTGCTGACACAGTTAAATCTGGTATCCTGCAAGGATCGCTTGTCTGAGAGAGTATAGCTTGCAGCGCTTTGTCTCTGCCAATCATCAATGCAGAACATGGCCCTTGGGATATTCACAGCCATTTGTGCCTCCCAGACTCTGCTGTTTCAATTAAGACATCATTAGTTGGGCCTACATAACTGTAGCACACAGTTTTTTATGCACTCTGTGCAGTCTGCAAAATATGCCTTTTCATTCTCTTCCTTTTAATTAGTCCCACATTCTCTGTATTTGGTAATTGTTCATCACAGTTTATAGTTATGAGGGGTCAATATTTGGTAATTTCATTAAGTATGGTCATTTTGCTATGTATATTGCACTTTTTTCTATGTAGTTGTCTCCGAGAAGAAAGTAAGAACATTTTTTTTTAAGATTTGTGTTTGTTTGTTTTAGGTTTCTGTAAGGATATTTTTATAATCCTTTATAGGGTTGGGAAATTCTTAAACAAGATATGAAATTGAGAAACTGTAAGTCTAAATTTTGACTGATTTCTCTTAGTGGAAAAAAGAAAACACTCTCATGGAATAAATGACACATAATCAAATCTGAAGGACAAAAGAAAGCCAGGATAAAAATATATATAAATATATGTAGTAGACAAAGGCTTTATGTTAAAATTAATGGGAACAAAACAAAGAGCCAGTGCAATAGAAAAGTTGGCTCAAGATACGAATCAAGTTTAAAAATGTGTTCATAAATTCTAAGAAATGCCCAACCTCATAGTTAAATAGGGAAAATAAAATTAAATAATATTTAATTGCAATGTTTCATAATTTTGCATATTTAAAAATTGATATCCCAAATGCATGGAAATAGACACTTCACTGAGATTGCAGAAAGGATTCATATAGTATGCACATAATATTTTTGGAGGATGTTTTAGTCAGTTTGGGCTGCTATAACAAATTCCCAAAGCTGGGGGCTTAAACAGCAGACATTTATTTCTTACAGTTCTGGAGGCTGGGAGGTTCAAGATCAAGGTGCTTACAAATCCTGTGTCTGGTGAGAGCCTGCTTCCTGGTCTGCAGATGGCTTTCTTCTGATTGTACCTTTTCATGGTACAGAGTAGAGAGAGAGAGAGCTTTGTCTCTTCTTATAAGGGCACTAATCCCATTCATGAGGGCTTCACCCTAATAGCTTAATTACCTCCCAAAGGCCCAGCATAACATTAGGGAATAGAATTTTAGGGGGCTATAAACATTCAGTCCATAATAGAGGGCATTTGGGCGTTACGTGTTAAATCTAACAACTTCAACCCAACAGCCTTTGACCCCAAATTCTACATGTAAAAATCCTTGATAATAGTACTGACACAGGTGCAAAGATAGATGTATATACACTTACAGATTCATATGAAGCATTTTAGTAAAACATATTTAGTAAAAAATAAAAAATATCCTAAAGTGTCTCCAGATAAGAAACAATCAAGTAAATGATTATACACATATAATATAAAATAATATAAAATTCCTTGGTAGGAATGACATAGGTTTTGTGTGTGGGGTGAGCACTAATATAGATGGATCTCTATAACACTTGAAGTGAAAAAAGTAAGTTAAAATATTTACAAAAATGCTCACAATCACTTTCACCAAACTAACCAAGAGGAGGAAAAACCTCTTATATGTATACCATATATGTGTGTGTATTTAGAAAATACCAGGAGAAATTCTATTTCTCTGCTTCCGAAATCACATTATTTAGAGGTCTATTATAGCAGTTACCTTATTTCGTAACTTTATCTTTGGTTATTTATCCACTGACAATCTGTATGTCATCAAAGAAGACTGAAAAAAGAAAGGATGAAAAAATAGCTTCCATTTAATGCCCAAATAAATCATAGTTACTAGAAATTTTAAATTGAATATTTCAATAAGTCCTGATGATACCAGATTGTTATTGTCCCCAGATCCTATCGCACGGCTCAAAGCGGGACCCCTAATGCAAAATGACAGTAAACTGCAGAATCAGGATTTGATACCATGACTGGTTTCAGGGCCTGGGCTTATCACTGCCCTTGTTGTGTGTGGTAAATCTTTATATTCCCATGGCCTAGCAAAGTGGCTGACTTGAGGTTCTCAACCCTTTTAAACAGATTGAACAAACGAATGAAAACTACAATTCATGGTATAGTGTTTTTATGCAAAGACAATTAAGACAGATTTCTGTCTTTTAGAGTTTCATAGTCTACAACACGAATAGCCATAACATAACATTCCACAGAGCATAAGAAAAGTAAAAATACAGCTTATGTCATAAAAGATGAAACAAAAACCGTATAACATGGTTTGTAAGGAGTGGAGAAGCACCCAAAATGGTGTTATAAAAGTGGTTGAATAATCACTTGATAATTAGGTAGGATTTCGCCATATAAAAATGGAGGGATTGAGAAATAAGGTAGATAAACAGTAAGCAGTCCTAATTAATGAAAGGCACAAAAACACTAGTGTAAGGAGATGTTTACAAAACTGTGAATAGTCCAGTCGGCTTGAACTAAAACAGTAACTTCGAAATCAGGTCAGGGAGATGGCACCTTGTTCTACTGGCAAATGGAAGAGTTTGAAGGCCTTTGTACCTGGGGGAATATGAGCAGAGGCTATGTTTTAGGATGATTATCCTGGCAGGAGCATGTTGTGTGGGCTGAAGGGGAGGGGAATATGGAGACAGCATCTATGTAGGAAGTAGTCTCAATTATTGGCATGAGAAGGAACTGAAGCTTAAACTGGAAAATGTGTAGTACAAAGACAGGGAGAATCATATTAATGAAAAAAATTATGAAAAGTTTTACTTTATTATGTTCACTTTGAATTTTTTATTAAATTTTGAGGGGTGCCTGGGTGGCTCAGTCAGTTAAGTGAATTTTTTATTAAATTTTGGGATGGTGTTCAGTATTCGTTGTTATAGAAACTGTGGTTTCTGACCAAGAATGCAAGAATCCAGGTATTAGGCTGAAAGGGTCAATATTTCTCATCTAATACACCAAAATACATCTTATATTCTGTCTCAAGAGTACAGGTAGTCTATCAACTAATAAAAAATCCTAACAAACAAAGACAAATCAACACTTTGCTTATATCCATAAATGAGACATTAAGTTGTTTTTAATTAACTATAAAGACAATTGAAGTCATTCATTTCTATATTACGTGGTATTTAGATCAAATGTGCTCCTTTCAGACAGACAGTCAGACTTTTGATAAATTTGATAGAAAATCATGGTCAGTAACAACTGAGTAGAAACAGATGGGCTGGAAGTTTTCCAAAGGCCTTGCACAAAATATTTGTTATAAAAGCATGAAAAGAATTTTCCCAGAAAACTGATTTAAAATTTACTGCTTTTCTCATGCTTAAAAATGATTTAAAAGATTTTAGAACTGAAATTTCTTTGCATTTTCTCCTATTTAACAAATTTAAAATGAAAACATTCTAATTGGGGATCAGCCTGTAGTACTAAGTATTGATTTTAGCACATATACTTTTACTATCAAGGGCAGGGTAAGGAAGAGAAGCAAATGTGACTATTCTTTCAGTGCTGAAACATCAGAAGACACCTGCATTTCATCCTATTTTTCAGCTATTACGTCCATTAGAGACATACACTAACAAATCATTGCAGATAGGAGAAAAAAAGTAATATGCTCTGTACTCTAAAATTTGTAGTTTTCAAAACACTGCCCTATATTCATAACTCAGTTTTAGTGATGCGATGGGAATTTAGTGAAAGCTTTAATTTTGTATGAGCCATCCAGAAAGACTCCACGTTTCTTGCATTTTAGTATGAATGAGAACAGCATCTTATAGCAGCCTAGAACTGCTAATTTCGGAGAGATTTTACTTTGGTGAATACTGGATGTTGTATCTGGAAAAAATTTACAGTCAACCTTGTAGAATGAAAGCTTAATTAAATCACTTTGGTTATTAAAGACCAATTGGATGCCCTCCTCACCTGGAGTTACAATATCCTCTGGTAGTCATTGATCTCAATGGGATCACCTTGAAGTAAGCACAGAAGCCTAGAAGGGTGATAAATGAGAAGAAGGAATGAAAGAAATAGGGTTCTAAATGTTAAAGATGGAGAATTAAACTGAATATGAATCATAGAAAGAACAGAGGCAGATCCTGTGTTTTCTGTTGGTTTTATCGTTTAAACACCTCAATTATACTAAAGGTTCTTTCTTCTACACCCTGCAGGAAGCACACTGAGATTACGTGTGAACAAATAAATGAATGGATGGATGCATGAATGAGTGTATGTATTTAACAGATACTTAAATGGAGTTTATTATGCACCTAGTACCATCTTAAGCATGTTACAATTTCTAAGCCCTATAATTTCCATAATAACCCTAGAGGTAGATAATATTATTCCATTTGTTAGTTGAAAACACTAGAGCATAATAATTTAAGAAACTTGCCCACACTATTATCACACAAGTCAGGTATTTTTTTTAAAAGGCTTTCAAATTTACATAGAAGACTCCAGTGAAATATCTGTAATGTAATTATTCAGTCTAGCATAGTTTTCAAACCACTCCACACTGGTTATCTTTGACCTTCACAATACCCTTGATATAAATAGGCCAGGAACTATTATCTCTACTTGAAAGATGAGGAAACTGAAGTCCAGAAGTTTCACAGGGCTTCCTCAAGGTCACACAGCTTCCTCAAGGTCACACAGCTCGTAACAGATCTGCCCTTCAAACTTAAGCTGAGGCTGTCATTCATTTCTCTCTTTTCAAAATCCAAGTCCAACATTCATTCCACTATACTCACAATAATAGCATGAAGTTTGTTGCTGACAATTACCTACCTGTGAGCATCCCATTATCTACTTGTGTTTGGTAATACAGACGCACCGCATGTAATATTTCCCTTTCATATGGAGGAAATAACAGGCACTGATTCCTCAGGCTATCTCAGGTTGTCTGTCACAAACCAAAAGCAAGCCAGCTTTGACATCATATACCAGGACAAGATTTCACTGAACAGTCTGCCATGTGCATGTCCATTCCAAGTCCTCCCCTCTTTGATGCTATAGTCTAAACTTAACCTCACAGCAGACATTCATAAGCTCCACTTCCAAATGGTCTTCTCATGGGAGATTATTAAGCTCTACAATACCAACCATTTGTATTTAATGTTGTGATTGATATTAAAATAATCTCTGCCCTACTTTCACTAGAGAAAGTCATGAAAACTTATACATTAAAGATAATGAACTGTATTCTTTATAAAGGCTATCCCTTAGGAGGAAAAAAGGAAAAACCTGTCATGATTGCATTATTATCTTTTAAAGAGTCAGAGCCCACAGGCTTTATTTCTCTAAAAAGCTGAGAACCAGCATTTTAAGTACAGAAGAGAAATAATATTTCTCAACTTATGAGAGTATCATAGAGAAATTCCCCCATCTAATGGTCTAATTTTCCACGAATTTTTTGAAGCACCACCCTCTACCAAAAGCCCGAAGACATGCGTTACCTTTACAAATCACGATTTTCTAGTTCTGTAGGTTTTTCTTTTTTTAAATATAGTTTATTGTCAAGTTGCTTTCCATATAACACCCAGTGCTCTTCCCCACAAGTGCCTTCCTCTATGACCATCACCCCCCTTCCCATTTCCTCCTCCCCCTTCCGCCCTCAGTTTGTTTTCAGTATTTAAGAGTCTCTCATGATTTGCCTCTCTCCCTCTCCCTAACTTTTTTCCCCTGTTCCCCTCCCCATGGTCCTCTGTTAGGATTCTCCTGTTACACCTATGAGTGAAAACATATGGTATCTGTCCTTCTCCGCCTGACTTACTTCGGTTAGCATGACACCCTCGAGGTCCATCCACGTTGCTACAAATGGCCATATTTCATTCTTTCTCATGGTCATGTAGTATCCCATTGTATATATAAACCACATCTTCTTCATCCATTCATCAGTTGATGGACACTCAGGCTCTTTCCATGATTTGGCTATTGTTGAAAGTGCTGCTAGGAACATTGGGGTACTTGTGCCCCTATGCATCAGCACTTCTGTATCTCTTGGGTAAATCCCCAGCAGTGCTATCCCTGGGTCATAGGGGAGCTCTATTGATAATTTTTTGAGGAATCTCCACACTGTTTTCCAGAGCGGCTGTACCAGTTTACATTCCCACCAACAGTATAGGAGGGTGCTCGTTTCTCCACATCCTCACCACCATCTATAGTTTCTTGATTTGTTCATTTTAGCCATTCTGACTGGTGTGAGGTGGTATCTCAGTGTGGTTTTGATTTGTATTTCCGTGATGATGAATGATGCTGAGCATCGTTTCATGTGCCTGTTGGCCATCTGGATGTCCTCTTTGGAGAAGTGTCTATTCATGTCTTCTGCCCATTTCTTCACTGGATTATTCATTTTTCGGGTGTGGAGTTTGGTGAGTTCCTTGTAGATTTTGGATACTAGCCCTTTATCTGACATGCCATTTGCCACTATCTTTTCCCATTCCGTTGGTTGCCTATTAGTTTTGATTGTTTCCTTTGCAGTGCAGAAGCTTTTTATCTTGATGAGGTCCCAATAGTTCATTTTTGTTCTTGATTCCCTTGCCATTGGAGATGTGTCTTTCATGTTACTTAGTTTAAGTACAAGACACTCTCTATTCTACCTTCCCCTCTTGAATGTTTGAAACCACCTTTAAGTTACCGCTAAAAAACAAGCCATCATCTCTGAACTTTCAGAATGTTGGCAGAGCATCTTTCATGGTCTTCATTACATTCAGACCTGTGGATAGTCATTATGCACACGCCTTCTCTAATACACTGGGAGCTCTGTAAGGATAGGATATGTCTAGGTATCTCTCTCAGGATTTGTACAAAGTCACATTCAATTTATGGATTCCAAATGGGGAGTGAAGTCAGATATTTAACTGACCCAGTTTCCTTGCATTGGACTCTCCTGAATTAAAATTTCTTTAAAGCAAAGAAAAAAAAAAGAAGATAGAAAATAAACTAACAGACACACACAGAAACTCTAAGTTCTAAATTTCCATTTCAGAATATTACTTCATGCATATTGTCATCATTAATCCATTATCTGAAGGGCAGCTAGCTATTGTGGCTATAGGATTTTTACTATTGCCTTTTTGGACCCAGAAAATAAAACATTCAATTAAAAAAGAGACAGAGCACATATGTTAATTTTAAGTGGACGTAACTGACTTTTTTTCCTTTTTTTCACAAAACACAGACTAAATTCACAAGCAATTTTCAGTTATCAAGTTGTAAGCCAAGATGATTCATCCTCTGACTGCTATAAAGCATTAAGGACTGCGAGTACTCATGGTCGATTAAAAATCTCTACAACAAGGTAAAAGAAGACCATAAGAGACTCTTAAATATAGAGAATGAACTGAGGATTTATGGAGGGGAGGATGTCAGGGGGATGGGTGATGGGCATTAAGGAGGCCACTTGTTGGGAAGAGCACTGGGTGTTATATGTGAGTGATGAATCACTGGGTTCTACTTCTGAAACCAACACTACCCCGTATGTTAAGTAACTTGAATTTAAATAGGTTAATTAAAAATAAAAAAATTAAATAAATACAAAATAAAATAGAAAAAAGCACATATTGAGAACTTAGATTAGTGTAATCACTGAGAAGCTGGACATTATTATATCTTACTCTCACATTTAGAAATAGATTGCCACTGAAGAGAAAAGGAACTGAAATGGAATTTAGTTCCATTTAATTTATCTTTACTGAACTCCATGGAGCATCCTTCTAGACATTCCATTAGGATACGTTCTTCTAAGGTCAGATTTTTCTCCCAACTTCTGAAAGTCAGTACAATTCAAACTGGGAGTTTCCACAGATGTTCTCTATTGCAAAACTCTTCTCAAGTGGGCCATGTATCAGTGGAATTTTTATCACATCTTATCTGGCAAGGAGGCAAAAATCATAAAATGGCCAAAAAAATTAGGGCATGTCATAATGTATATTAAGCATTATCTTCAGATGATTTGTATATTTTGGCATTTATATAATATTTTGCAAACATAAATTACTATATAATTTTTATTCATTATTCCTAAAACACCCCATGGTATTCCAATTTCCTGCTTATTGAGGTAGATTAGTCATTTATCTTAGGGGACACAAATAACTGGTATTAGAATTTTAAGTCTCTAAACTCCTGTCTGCTTACCTATGCTGTCTCTCATTTACATTTTCACATTCAGGAAATTTTCATTTTATCTGAAATAATAAGTTGACCCAGATAGGATTCTTTTCATGATTTTAAACAAACAAACAAACAAACAAACAAAAAAGGATGATTGCATTTGTGTGTGTGTGTGTGTGTACTTGTGTGTGTGTATGTTTTGAGTTATATTGCATTGTGTGTTGGGGGGTAGTTTGGAGAGGGGCACATAAATACAAGCATAGGCTATAACCAAAATATGGAAATTTAGAAATATTTGGATGAGTTATTCTCAAGTGTTAGCAAAAATACAGAACCAACTTTAAGTAAGTACTTTGATTCAAGTAAATGTCAAATTACTTTTGCATTTTTGCTAATTAAAGCAAACTTCTTAAAAGCTAATATTCACATATTCAGGCCTTTTGAAATTTATTCTGATGTTTTCACCTTCTCAAGTAATGGAAATACAGCTTTAGGAAACTCAGACTCTTAAATTTAAATAAAATAAAATATATACATGCTAGGCACCAAGTACCCTACTAATGAAAACAGATATGAAAGGGAAAACTCCTCTATATTTGAGGTGCTTTCTGACATTTGTGGAAAACTAAAACATGCATGCCTAGAACATTAAATAAATGTAAAAATATGAAAGCATCATTCTACTAAAAGAACTGTGAAGTGCCCTTTAACTCTTAGAGTCCAAGCTTTCATACTTCTGAAAGGCAGAGGTTTACAGTAAGTTTCAGGGTTACTTATAGAATTATAGACTTTTCAAATGGGAAGGTGCTCTAAGTTAATACAGGAATTATTAGGGATAAATGTAAGTGAAGATGTAAAACTAGAGGTAGACGGAGTACTCAATAAACTTTTAATCAGGACTTTTGCTGAACAGTGTAAACTTAATACTTTGGGATGCTAACGCACAATGCAGGAAGTCCTGAGTACACTGTTAAATAAAGCTGGGAATCCAATAGCTATAACATCAGTCAAGCAACACCGTTCCCTAGCACAGACATAACAAAATGCAAGGAAAATTATCTTTGCAACCAATGGAACAAGATGGGGAAAAACAAAATCAACATATTTATCTCTGGGATGTTGCACACACAAGTCAACCATCAATATGAACTGCAAGTCAAATTCATTTCACCTGAATGGTCAAATGGGAAAAAAAAAAATTCACTCTGTTTAAGATTGTGGAGGGACAGCTATTTCCAGGCTACCTAAAGAAGAAAACCTAACTCATGTCTGAAGTTTACTAGGTTTCCAAAGAGTCCCATAAATAATTTCAAGCAAATTAAGCAACCCGGAGTTCAAGTAATTAAGCAAACAGGGGAAAATGTACCATAAATAAACCCAGAAGAAACCGACTCAAAATTATATCACACAATTAGGCCCAGCTAATGACCTTACTGTGTTTATTAACTTTACAAATATAGAAGCACTGAAAACTATAGAAAATTATTTAAAAATCACCAAACCATAGAATTTCCAGAAACAATAATATCTTCAAGAACCCCAAATAAAATTCAATCGAAGGAATTAAATAGTAGATTAGACACAGCAAAAGAATTAGTGAATTGGATTAACATAACACTAAAATGAAATGTATGTAAGAGGTTAAGACAGAGAAGTTCTAAAACATTTTTAATGGAGTTTTAAGAAGAAATAAGAGATTGGAAGTGTCAAGAAAGAATGGCTAAACTGCTAAGGATTTACCCAAGGGAGACAGAAGTGCTGATGCATAGGGGCACATGTACCCCAATGTTCATAGCAGCACTTTCAACAATAGCCAAATCATGGAAAGAGCCTAAATGTCCATTAACTGATGAATGGATCAAGAAGATGTGGTTTATATATACAATGGAATACTACATGGCAATGAGAAAGAATGATATCTGGCCATTCATGGCAACGTGGATGGAACTCGAGGGTTTCATGCTAAGTGAAATAAGTCAGGCAGAGAAGGACAGATACCATATGTTTTCACTCTTAAGTCTAACAGGAGAAACTTAACAGAGGACCAGGGGGAGGGGAAGGGGAGAAAAAGAGTTAGGGAAGAGGGAGAGAGGCAAATCATGAGAGACTCTTGAATACTGAAAACAAACTGAGGGCTGAAGGGAGAGGGGGGAAAGGGGAAGTGGGGTGATGGACATGGAGGAGGGCACTTGTGGGGAAGAGCACTGGGTGTTATATGGAAACCAACTTGACAATAAACTAAAAAAAAAAAAAAAAAGAAAAAAAGAGAATGGCTAATAATAATCATGAGTTGATGAAAGAATCTAATCTACAGATTCAACAATTCAATTCCATCCATGATTATAAAACAATATCCACACTTAGACATTTGATCTGACATACAAGAAGAAATGAAGCTCACACAAATGGTAAGTATGTAGATAAAACTAAATGTGCATTGACTACATAAACCAATGTTGTTTTAGGCACTAAAATTACAGAATTAAAATGTACAACAGTAGGTCAGGGGTGAGGGTAAATAAAATAAAAATGTCCTAATTCCCCACATTGTTGAGAAAAGTTAATTTTATACATTGGTAAGTTAATTGTGTATGATTACATACATTGTTAGTTGTATATAATATAATTTCTAGCTACCACAGAATGATTGCTAAATGCATAAATTGAAAACCAGTATAGGAAAAAATGAAACAATAATGATAAAATGATCAATACAGAAAACATAAAAGATAAAAAGGCAAGAAAGGAAATGAAAGGCAGTATTCAGAAGAAACAGGATAAAACAATAGATATAAACCCAAATATCTGTTATTAAAATATTTAGAAATAAAAGCACTTTATGTGTAATTAAGAAATTGTTAGATTGGACAGAAAACAAATTCAACCTGTAATTTCTATTTATAAAAAGGTGATGTATAATATATGGACATTGAATGACTGAAAGCAAAACATGGAGGAAATCTTCCCATATAAATAATAACTAAAAGAAAATTGATAGGCTATTTTAAGTTTGAATGAAATGGATTTCAAGGAAAAAGGTATATTTAAATGTGAAAATAATCATTCCATAACAATTAACACAGGGAAACTTTCTTTCACAAAGAAGTTATAACAAGTTTAAATTTGTAAGCTTTCCATAACATAGCCTCAAAATAAATAAGCCAAAATTACAAGAGGAAATAGACAAATCATAGTGAAGCATTTTTTAAAATGTTTACTTATTTATTTTTGAGAGAGAGAGAGAGAGAGAAAGAGAGAGAGAGAGGGAGAGAGAGAGAGAGAGGGAGAGAGAGGGAGAGAGAGAGAGAGAGGGAGAGAGAGGGAGAGAGAGAGAGAGAGAGAGAGAGAGCAGTGAAGAGGCAGAGAGAGAGGGAGACAAAGAATCTGTAGCAGGCTCCACGCTGTCAGCACAGACCCTGTCACGGGGCTCGAACTCATGAACCATGAGAGCATGACCTGAGCCAAAACCATGAGTCAGATCCTTAACCACTAAGCCACCCAGGTGTCCCCATAGTGGAGAGTTTTAACACAACTTCTCAGTAATTGATAAAACAAGCAAACACATTTCAGTAAGGATAGGGAAATTGTTAACAGCATCACCAACAGAATGAACTTAATGGATATATATTAGACACTGCATACAATAACAATACAACACAGAGATCAACACATACAGTTGTCTAGACAGTTCATCACACCACTCAAAAAGAGGCTACATTCATTGAATAAATATGAATGGTGCTCCTGCCGTTGTACAATAAACAAAAAGCAAGACATTACATGATAGCACTACACTTGTTCAAAATACACAGTGAAAATATAAAAACCAGACCATATCTTTGACCATTTGCTTGTTATCTGATTCCAAAGAATTGTTAAGCCTAAACTCCTCGGTTAGAAAATTCCAGTCTTATGTTACTTCAGAATGAACATCATGTCTAATCCATAAGGCATTATCTTCATGAGGGAAGATGTTGGTTTTATTTATATGCAAATGGTAAGTGAAGAGCATTGGCACCTGTGGTCCAAACTTTATAGTTAAACATATCTGCATGAATAATAACGACAAGGTTTTAAATTTATTATTTCTGTCTATGAGAAACTTAGATAAGCATAGAGCAATATACAAGAGACCATCACACTGTAAAAGCTTATAATTCAGGGCTTGATTTTATATATACTAAGCAGCACATAAAGTTTTCAGGACACGATATTAACATGTGCAAAGTAGTATTTTAGAAAATCTAGGACATATTACATAGCGAAGAAACTGGAAGGAAAACAAATCAGTGAAGAGGCCATTTTAATGCCTGCATGTGTTTAGCTAGTTTGTTGTTCTTGATGGTAAGAGGACACAGTCTAGCTTGAATAAAGAAAAATTATCCCCATGTAGATGTGAGAAAAACATTTAATGTTACCATTCTATTGTAAAGAAAAGAGGACATTCATAGCAATCAGCAGCAAAGAGAAACATTTGGTTTATAAGAAGATAAAAACCATCAAAGTAAGATTCTCCTCAATCAGCTGAAAATGCATGGGGTCAATCTGAATGGAAGAGAGACAGTACATCTTCCTGGTGACCTAGTCTACTTTGTCTTTAACAGAGAATAGGCTCAAAAAGTGGTGTAACTCTGGAACATTTCAAATAGGGACCGGTCCATTGATGAATACATCTTTTTTGGGTTCTTTTTATAAATAATTAACACTCATGTCCATACTACCCTTGCAAGTAAAAACTAACTAAAATAAAAATGTATGTTCTCAAGATGATTTTGGTGACAAAAGGTATTATTGTATTAATAGTTTCCTATCATATAACCAAAGAAGGATAAGAGGAGATAGGATTTAACTTTAAAAGTATAAACATCAAAGGCAGTAAAGCTAAAGAATAAGCAGCTCATATCCGGGCTGTCTTCATATTTATCCCCAAGTTCAGAATTGTTATTCTGTTTTTTCCCAGAAATAGTACTACCCTTTGTGTTGGAACCAAGGTTTATATAATGCCTCAATCAAGTACTCCTCAATCAAAAAGTTAAAGCTACTTATTCCTCTCAATGTAATGACCCTCAGAAATACATTTAATGAAATAATGCTCCTTTATAAGTTATATTCAAGCTTCAGTTGATGGGGATATTTAGGATTAACGACAATTTTTAAGTATAGTATAAAAAATGGCTATTTTATTGGGAAAATTTGGGGGACATTTCTGCAATGTTCTTATTAAATTTCATCTCCTTTTTAAAAAAACTGTGTTTTATACAGTTCTAATAGCCATAAATTAACAACTTTAAATAGTTTATGACTTATGAGGAATTAAAACTTTAAACTTATAATAATTATGGTATTTATATTTTACCTGTTTCTATATTTCAAAAAATCAGTTAGAAATTATATTTAACCTTTGCAATATCATTATTCCATGTTTTGAGGGATAACAATAAACATCTAGAGGAGAAGCAGTGTACTAAAAATTGAGAAAGCTAGTTTTTAAGCCTGAGTAATAGGGACATCTTCAACAAACCACTTTTTTGTTGTTGTTTTTGTTTAAAGAACCTAATAGTTATATATATATATATATATTTTTTTTTTTTTTGAAAGAGAGAGAGCACTTGTGCCTGCTCATGAGGGTGGGAGGGGCAGAGGGAGAGGGAGAGTGAGAGAGAGTGTGTGTGAGAGAGACAGAGAGAGAGAGAGAGAGAGAGAGAGAGAGAGAGAGAGAGAAAATCCTAAGCAGGCTCTATACCCAGTGCAAAGCCTGACACAGAGCTTGATCTCATGATGGTAAGATCATGACTATGACCTGAGCTGAAATCAAGAGCTGGATGCTAACCAACTGAACTACCCAGGCTCCCCCAACAAACCACTTTTAACTCCCTTTTCTCATCCATAAAGGGAATCCATACTATGAAACCAACATATATAATGATATAGCACTTTATACATTTATATTACAGTTTTACTAAGTACAACTTATTTCAGCATGGGTATAGTTCTAACTCACTGTGAGTTATGTCATATTCACTGCTGGATCTCCTATTCTTCCATAGCTGCAAAGATGTAACTCTTTCAAATTAAATTGGTTGTTCATCTTTAAAAAGGAAACTGAATTTTCTAGGAAGAAAATAGGCAGAAAAATTAAGGTACTCATTAGCTGTATTATTCAGGGCTCAAATGAGTGTCTGAAAATGGCCAGATTAAGTTTACATTTCATTTTCCCAAAAGGAGAAACTGGCCAAGGTATTTTGGCAGGTGTCTCTCCAAACAGCCGCATTTTCCCAGGGAATGTCTGTGCGCAATCCTTCCTAGTCAGTAGTTCACAAATAATGAACACTTGTACTAGCTCTCTGTAGACTTTTTAATCTGAGCTTTTTGTTGTTATTTAATTTTCTGTTTTAGAAGGTCATTCTCTCCTGGGAAAGTTAGGTAAGATTTTTAATATGTCATATTTTAAATCATTTTATTATATGTTGTCTTGAATTTAGTCAGTGTTTATATAGAGAATACCTACTGTGTGTAAGATATTGTGCTTTGTGCGTGATGATGAATGTGGTACATTTCTTTTGTACTTAAGGAGCTTACAGCCTACTGAAAAATCCCTAAAACTTAAACAATAGTGCTGTGCTTAAGAAATAGCAGTATATTCTGGGAAAATACACAAAGGATGACTAACTCAGCCTGGGGATTATAGGGAGGGCATCACATGTGTGTTGACATTTTTTCTTGATCTTGAAGACTGGGTAGAAGTTTGATGAGAGGAAGAAAGGGGTGAGAAAGGGTATTCATACAGATGGAACACTGTGTTTAGGGATACCAGTTTGTGAAAAGACCTAGTACACTGGAGGAATAGTGAAAGAGATTTTTTTTTTATTAGAAAGAGTAAGGTCATGCTGATAGCATCAGTGAGCAGAATATATTGAAAAAGAGAGAGGCTATAAGCCAGGAAAATGCATCAGAGATAAATGCCATTGAGATATAATGAGGGCTTGGAATGTCATGGTGTCACTAAATTAATAGAAAAGCAGAACATTTAAAAATATATTTCTTGGGGCATCTGGGTGGGTCAGTTGGTTGTGCATCTGACTCTTGATTTTGGCTCAGGTCATGATCTCATGATCATGGGCACAAGCCCCTCATTGGGCTCCATGCTGGGTATGGAGTCTGCTTAAGATTCTCTCTTTCTCTCCCTCGGATGCCTCCCCCATTGGGCACTCTCTCTCTAAAATAATTTATAAAATTATAATATAATTTATTAAGTAGAATTGATTTTATAATGGACTTAAAGTGATTTTAGTATGCACAATGAATACTTTAGAGTTGATGTTCTATTTATTCATGCCTTAAGCTGGCTCTAATGTTGGCATTGGGACTAGTATAGAAGAAGCAATGCTTCTTCAATCACATTCCCCAAAAGTGACACTTTAAAAATTTTTAAAGATATTATGTTAATTTACAAGGGTGAATCTGATAAAAACATAGTAGAGGAAGCAATGTAAGAGTCTTTTCTGTATAGTAAGATTGAAACATGAGTGGTTGCACCATGCAATATACAGAGCACATAAGAATAGTTGGTGACACATTATGGGTCTTATCCATCACCACGTCGTTAGCAGGATCAGTTTTTGAGCCTGGCCCTGCACCTGACTTCCTCCCCTGATGTCATAACCTCAAATATTTTCTTGATTTACTTGTGCTTAATGAATGTCTATAAATGAATGGGTTTAAAAATGAATGTACAATGGCAAAAGACCAACTGAATATGTAGAATACTGTATAGAGATCGAAAAGAAGTAGTTAAACAACCAGATGATTGATCTCAACAGGTGAAGACAAAAGTCATTCTGCCATTTATGGAAAACATAGAACTGATGATCAGAATAAATTGAGGGTTCACTGCATAGTCTACATGGGAAAACAAAGGGGATTCTATTAATGGTCATTCCTGAAGGAGAGAAATGTATGTATGCTGCATGTGCTGTGGCTGGAAAAAGGAGCAAAAAGGTATAGGCTGAGGCTGAAAAGATAGGCAAGGATCAGACCACATAGCACTCTTTGGACCACATTAAGATTTGTCCTTTATCCTGAACACAATAAAAAAGTACTGAATTCTTTTTAAGATCATGGGTAACATGATAAAATTTATGATTCAAAATTAACACTGTCTGTTGTGAGAAGAATGTGATAGATGTGGACCAGAACAGATAATAGAGAAACCAGTCAGAAGTTTTTCACAGAAATTTGGATAGCTTTCTTAGACTAGAACAGTAGCCTTGTAGATAGAAAATGAAGGATAAATTTAAGAGACTTAGAAGTTATAAAAGACAGGAGTTCATAATAAATTGGAAATATAGAGTAATGATTGAGGGAAAGGAGATGTCAAGATACACAGTTTGCATGACTGGATAAATGGTGCGGTCTTCCAATGAGGCAGGAGATAATGGGGTCTGACCAGGTAGGTACAGAATGGAGCTAAGAGTATAATTTTGGCTTTGGAGATATCCAAAGGGAGATGACAAGTACATAAAAAGGTCTAGCATGGCGGCATCAATTTGAAAATAATCTGCAGTATGTGGTAGCCAAATAAAATTTCCTAGGCAAAATGTTTAGTATGAGAAGGAAAAATAATCTATAAATAAGCCTTGAAGAATTCCAAATATTTAATGGATAGGTTGAGCATATAACCAAAAGGGCAAAAGGGCTAACTCAAGAGTGTTCTGGGTCATGGAAACCAAGGGAAACAAGAGTTTCTAGAATGAGGGAATAGCAAATTATACCGAATCTTGCCAAATTTCACATTATATATGGCCTGAACTGGGTCCATTTTGTTTGGTAGCTTGGAGCTCCTTGGTGACCTGAGGGAGAGCTGTTTCAGAAAAGTAAATGGAAGCCAGGGTGGAGTGTTTTCAACAGTGAATAGTGGAAGGTGAGAAAATGACCAGTGTAGTATGAACTAATGTCTTTCAAACATCACTTTGAAGAGGTAGAAAAGGAAGGGAAGAAAGAGAGAAGATATGTATTCAAGGGAAGATCCTTCCATTGGTTTGCTGGGACTCTATTTTTTCTTTTAATAGAAGAGACCTGATCATGTTTCAATCCCTGTGAGAAGAATCCATTTTAGAGAGTAAAGAGGTAGTAGAGTGAGTTTATTGAGAAAGCACAAGGAAGTGATATTTTGAATCGAACAGAGGCAAAGAGAAAATATGACAGTTGGCATGCAGATGGGAAGTGCTTTCCCGTAAGTATACTCACAGCTTGATGAATTAAACACTGGGTTTTGAAGGAAAATGAAGTACATGGATCACAGTCACACATGACTGGCTAGAGCATAGGTTGTGGGATGTACTCAATCCCAACCAGTTCTAGAGGTTGTGTGAAGTTATTTGTACTTCACTTCTTTGTCTTTCACTCAAGTAAAGCATACTGGAATGCAAGTAGAATGAAATTATTATTGGGATAATTCAAACCTTTAAAATTATTTTTTAGGGGCGCCCAGGTGACTCAGTTGGTTAAGCATCCTATGGCAGCTCAGGTCATGATCTCATGGTCCATGAGTTCGAGCCTTCTGTCAGGCTCTATGTTGACAGCTCAAAGCCTGGAGTCTGCTTCAGATTCTGTGTCTCCCTCTCTCTCTGTCCCTCCCCTGCTCTCTCTCTCTCTCTCTCTCTCTCTTAAAAAAATAAACATTAAAATTATTTTTTAAATATGTAGTTTATCATCAGTTATAAATCACTTGCAATACATTTCAAAAACTGGGAAAAACAAAATGATATCAAAGCACTGAAGGTAAAAATTGTCTCTCCAGATGACAGTCACTCCCAAACATGTGTGTTTTACACCAAATAATCTGAAAGGAGAAATAACTTTTCTTGTACAATAGGAAGATGATAAAACTAGAGCAAAAAGATATCCAACACACTCACCCTTAAAAATCCTGTTTATGTTTATAAAATGTGTCATTCAGCCTTACAAGATGAATTACTTTAGGTCCTCAATTTTTCCTGCGTGGAAATACCCTGTTTGGGGGACTTTACACTTCAACACTTCACTCTATTGATATCATAAAATTGTGTGCGTTCATCTGTGAGAGACTTAGAAGACTTTCTCAAAAGTACTAAGAAGGAGGAGAATTCCATTCATAGAAGCAAGATTTGATTTGGTCCAGAAATTCACTGTCTCAGTAGGAACATAACTTATTCTTAAGCTGAAAGGAACCTCTGTAATCACAAGGTCTCCCAGCCTGAATCAATAATATTTTCAGAGAGGCTAAGTGTGATCAAGAGAAATGGAAGCCTGAGGTTATCTTTCTCTTTTCATTTCACAGTATCAAAACAGCTCTTTTAGCTTAGTCATGCAGAGAATCTGAATGAATAGAGCTCTGAATAAATAACACTCAGTAATTATTGGTCAACAAAGAAGCAGGATTAGATATAAGATTATGGATCTAGATATTCCATGTTTGAAATAGATGTAGAGACAATTATTTATTCTTTTATTTTACAGTTAGTTTTAGTTAATGTAAAGAGAAATATTTGGCTGTATCCTAAAACTTCACAGTGGTAAAATACTGAGGTGCCTCTCATTGGAAAGAAGTTGACTATTTGATGAGTCTTGAATATTAAAGCTCTAAGGATCTTAAAAGGTGTTTCCAAGACCAAATTATAGCAGAAGATCTAGAGGGTGTGAGGTGTCCTGACATAACCACTTAGAATTACAATCATTCCCGTCGGATGAGAGAAGAATACTATGCCATTATTTTAAGGAATTTAAGACACATGCAAGATATTTCACTCAATAATCTTCTAAATCTATCCTATAGAAGCAAATATAAAAAGTTATCAACATTCTACATACAATGGCAGCATAATACCAGCAACTCATTTTTTTCAGACACACAATTGGAGGATTGCAATGCCCTACTTGGTTAAGTGATTGCATGTGAGGGTCTCAAATCCTGAGGAAATGGACCAAGGATGACAGATGAAAATGTGAAATGTAATTGCCTGTTCGTAGCTGAGGCGTTGATTAAATGGCTGAATAGCTAACAGAGTGTACTCAAGGAGACCTTGAAATAGAGATAACTTAGCCTTTAGTTTTCCATTCAAATATCCTAATATATAAATATAAAATTTAAATTTTTATCTAACTTGAATGAATGAATATAGCCTTTTTAACAAGAAGACAACTACTTTGACTATTTTCCAGAGGTGCCAATGGGGTTTATACACACCACTTTGAACTCTTTTGCCTGATATTCCTTGGGGAATTATCAAAATTTCATTTCATGGTTGAGGGAGGCCATGAGAATATCGAGAATATCTGGAGATAGAAAATATCCATATTTGCACATATAGAACATTCCAAACCTATGCTTTCCAAACAAATATATCTCAGTATTATTGGTTTGTATTTTCAGAGTCTGGACATATTTTCCATCATAAATAGATATACATATGTTGACTGATTTATGTCAAAGAAAAAAAATCACAAAAATTGCAAAACTTTACACAGATGTTGATAGCTTTTTTCATAATTGCCAACACTTGGAAGGAATCAAAATGTCTTTCAGTAGGGTAAATTATGGTATATCTATATAATGGAGTATTATTCTGCACTAAAAATAAATGAGCTATCAAGCCATGAAAAGACATGGAAGAAACTTAAATGCATTCTTCTTTTTTAAAAATGTTTATTTATTTATTTTGAGAGAGAGAGAGAGAGAGAGAGAATGAGAGCAAGCAAGCAGGGGTGGGGCAGAGAGAGGAGAGAGAGAATCCCAAGCGCGGAGCCTGACATGAGGCTTGAACCTGCAAACAGGGAGATCATGACCTGAGCCAAAACCAAGAGTGGGATGCTTAACCGATTGAGCCACCAAGGCACCCCAAAAGCATATTCCTAAGTAAAAGAAGACAGTAGAAAAAGACCACATAGCGTATGATTCCGACAATAAGACATTCTGGAAAGGGCAAAATGAAGATAGCAAAAAGATCAATGGCTAAGAGTTGGGGGCTGGTGAAGGGTTGATAGGCATAGCGCTGATTAATTTTAGGGCAGTGAAAATACTGTGTATGATACCATAATGATGGATACATGTCATTATAGATTTTAGCCCAAACAATAGAATGTACAATATCAAAGTGAACTGTAATGTAAACTATGAACTTTGGAAGATTATGATAAGTCAGTGTAGGTTCACTGATTGCAACAAACATACTGCCATGCCAGGAATGTTGATAGTTGAGAAGAATGTACAGGGTGGAGGGTATATGGGTATTCTATGTGCTTTTTGCTCAGTTTTGCAGTGGACCCAAACCTTTTATAAAAAGTACAGTTTATTTAAAAGGAGGACAAACTGTAGACCTTTATGACCCATATGACTATTCTGATAGGTTGTTGAGAAATGAGAGAAAGAAGGATGGGGAAAAGTAGACTACTGTTTCTTATTGAAAAAAAAATTGGAAAATGATAAGCGTGTCTTATTTTTCTTTTTTTTTATAGCAATACTATCTGACTTAATCCTGACATTTTATGTATCAGTCATCCCAGGAAATTTCAACTATAGAATAAGCAAAAAATGTTGGGAAGGTGTAGATGAAAAGAGCATAAACTCGAGAGATGTCTTCAATGAATAAAAAATTTAACACTAGTTTTGATTCATTATGGTGAACTGATACAGTGCACATATTATTCCCCTTGTTTTAAAATTTAAAAATTAAGAAAATGAACGATAATATTGAGAAAAACTGTAAACAAGAGATTTCAGTATACATTTTAGTAGACAAAATTAAGATAGAAGACTGTTGACTGGTAAGTAGAAGAGAAAGGTGAAAGAAGGACCATGTATGCTAGGGTGAACTGAAAGCAGAGAAGAATCAGTCTCTCAGGGAGGCCCACTGAACATTAGTGAGGCTCTGGACTTAGAATCAACGAACAAGATAAAGGTGGTAATATGGTAATGAATGCAGGTGGTTTGGGTTTAACTGAAAGTCATTAAAGGAAAAGCTATTTTTCTTTATAATTACTTCTTATTTTTCTTCATAATTACTTAGAACATCCTAGACCTAGCCTGAGTAAACTTACAGATGAGTTGAAGGGAACTATCACAGTACAAATCAGGAAATTTCTGATTTTCTGAATTTCTGAAATTTGGTGGAAAGAACTAAAAAGAACAGCAATTGTGAGTTTGGATCCAAAGAAAGGAAAAAAAAAATCCTAGCACAAATCTTGATTTTTAGCGAAGAATATTTATATTGCCATAAACTGTAAATGATGTAATTTGGTTGCCAAATTTTAGAATCAATCTACAGTCAAATCTTTAAAGTTAGCTATGGTTTCAAAATAGAATGTAAATGTTAATCACTCTAAAAAAGTAAAAGTAAATGTATACCAGACAGGCCTTGGAAAGTGCTACTGGAGTTGCTAACTAAATGGAGAGCCATTCAGGTGTCTATGGATGGGAGACAAATAGGGGATTTACAGATGATGAAGTGAAAAAATTCAGCACTAGGCATGTTCTCTAAATGTTGAAGTGACAAAAACTTAGAATAGTGACATAACTACTGGATTTAAGGAGATAGGGTGATAGTACATATAAGGCAAATCCTTACCTCTTAGTGCACAATTAAGAGACAAGGCCTAAATGCAGAAATCAAGAAGTAGTAGAATCAAGCCAGCATTTGAGCTTACTGGTTGCCTTTGAGGAGCAAGACTGGAGGAAATACATGATAGGACAGGGAATTATTGCTTTTCTATGAGCCCTTTTGTAATATTTGATTTTTAAGATTATCTAATTACTTTGATTAAAATTTGGCAAAACTAAATACTGGAGTGATGTCACCTTATTTTGTGAAAAACATTGTAGGAAATCATATTACAAAATGAATCTGTATTCGTTACGAAAAAGGATTTAATTGAATGTGCATTTTCTAGATTATTTTCTGCTTTTAAATTCTGAATTGGAATAGATAGTATTTGATGAGGCAATCTTAGCTCTCCAAAATGTGAACCTTAACTTGATCCCTTAACAAAACAAGTACATGATATTGTCTTCCTTTGACTACAGCATACATTGCAAATATACTAACATAAGATTCAATGAATACATTCTACAAACTAGCCAGAATCAGTCTTTTTCACTAAACATAGTTGTACACGCAGGTTTTTGAATAAGGCTCTGCTCATTTCAACCTCACCTCTGCCATATACCTATTGAATGATCTGGGATAATCTGTGTGGGCCTAATTATATAGTCTTTAGTCTTCCCTTTTGCAAAATGGGAATCATTACTGTTTCCAGGAAATTGTTTTCATAATAATGCTTATTAGCATTACTTCAGGCATACAGCAAGTGTTGAGTAAATATTAACTGTTATGAATATTACTGGAGTGCTCCATCTATAGATCCTTCTCTTTGTAGCTCACACTACAGTCACAGTGTTTTACTCAAATGATTACAATACATTATTTTTGTAGTATTCTGTTGGTATAATCCTTTATTTAACACTTAACATTTCACTCTTCTTTGTCTAAATGTCTCTCATTTATAAATATAGATTATATCTTTTTGAGGAGAGTAACCATGTTATACTCAACTTTGAGTCCTCTAACTCATTAGTATTGTGCCTGATATATGAAATAGAAATCAAAATAAAGTCTCTTAAAAAGAAAATTACAGGAAAAAAATGAGAAATTATGTGGTATTAATTCAAACTTCAGAATATTGACTTTAGGGATACAGATGTATTTACAATTTTCAGGGATTTTTTCATTCACTAACTTCTTTAATCTTCAAAAGTTTGGTAAGGAAAGTAGTATCATTATTCCCATTTAAAAAATAATGTCAACAAAGGACAATGAAGGTTCTACATATTTACTGATTAAGAATTAAAATAATGAGTACTAATAATAGTGATAGTGATAACAAAATTCCCCCCAGGTTATTATTTCTTATAGTGTGTTGTGTCTTATTTGGAAACTGTTAGAAATGGTTGAACAAGGATTGAAACACATCATAATTCCTAACATAGAGCTCCACCACTAACTCTCTTCTCTCTTCCCTGAATGAAAGAGAGCTAAGGAAAAACACTGATTCATTTGCTCAAGATGCTAACATACAAAAAAGCACTATTTTTTGAAATTCAAGAATGACATAGAGCATAGAATGCGGAGATGTTTATAAACTGCTAAGGATGTATGATTAGGTATAAAATTTATGGAAATTGCATGATATTGATTAGATCAGGTGGCTTGAGGATGTTTGGGTACCTTTGTTAGCTGCATAATAGAAGTTTTATTGTTATTTAAAGTCCAGGAGTTATTTTCTTTTCACTGGCTTAACTGTTATTCCCTTTAATGATAGAAAACAGCAACACTCAGAAGAAAATTAAGCTCTGCCCCACCTTTCTATCTACCCTTGGCCAAATCTCTCCAAGTATCTATGTTTCCTCTCCTCATTGGCAGCATGATGCTCTCAACTTTCCTTTCTAGTCTAACATGCCATGATTCTATGAAAATCATTTTAGAATAAAATGATTAATTAAATAGCAAAAACCAAGGAGACAAGCAATTACTAACTACTTTATGGCAGAGTGCTGTCCTTATCCAATGTGGTATGTTTCCTGTAAGTTCAGGATGACTTGCTGCTATTCACAATTAATACTAAAATTTATCAAATGGATAAAAATTGAAATTGCTGTATTGTGATACTATAGCTACAAAAATAATGATGTTTCCTTGAGCTGGAAAAAAAACAAAAAGACTTTACACTTCCACAATGATTTTCATTTGAAATGACCTTAGAGGTAATGGCTTGCACTTCTTCACCCTAAATTACAACGCATTCTTCCATTGTACTAAAAAGTTATATTTTTAAAGTTGAAACTCCCTTTAGGTGATTGAACTACAAGGCATCTGTAAGACTCAGAGCCTGCCAGAAGGAATGCTGTCACCAAGAGAGGAAGATTAATGGCAGTAATAGCAGTCCAGATTTGACCCTCTGATAATCTGAGATCTCAGTGGAACAGCTACCTCAAAATTACTGTTCCTAAGATGTATTTACAGAGAGGAACTAGGGCAGTGAGTGGAAGTTTCAAACTCTAGCAAAGAAGTCTGGAATTTAAAACTATGTAATATTGAAGGATGCAGGTATATATTAAACCATGTACTTTTTCATTTGAATCACATTTCTAGAAGTAGTAGACAGATTAGAGTATTATAGGAACTCCTAAACAATGTAGTATTTTATCAGATTTTTATTTTGAGATTTTATAAAAATAGTCTTATCACAGCAGCCTGTAGTAACATGAACAGTGAGAAAAAGCCAAGGAACATCTCTGTTAAGAAAAAAAGTTTTTTTAGGGCTTTTAGATGCACCATATGTCACTGCTGAATCTGCAGCTTTCAAATGTTCGTGGCCAAGGTATAAATAAATACAGCTTATTCATTCCGGCAACAGAAATTTTTATTTGTAGTAAAACATTTCATGTGAATCTTCAAGCTCCAGATTTGATCCTCAGTTATAGGCGTTCATTATTGACTTGAAAGTCTTCCACCAAATATCTAACAAGTTCCTGTAAAATTTTAGTCAATATATTTTGGGGAAACAAGTGCATGTTCTGCAGCCTGCTGCTACTTTTGGAACTGTCTTGCTTTTCAGAGTATTGTCACTGTGGGACTGGAGCATATGTGAAAATTCTAATGATGGTACGTACCTCTCCTCCCTGTTTATTTGTTGCTTTCTGTTTCTCAGACTGTCTCAGGATAACACACAGCTGAGGGAAGAGGCACCCAGAACTGTTAACAGCTTGACTTCAAGGTAACAGACAAAACATTTGCTTTCACTATCTCTTCTGACATTTGATAGGATAGGAAAGTTAGAGCTGGGTGTGGAAAAGAGGAAAGTTTAGTCTATCAAGTGTTTTCAGATCCCATGCACAGATGACAAATGAATGGTGACTCTTTTTAAGGCACTTTCAAAATAAGATTAAGACTAATGGGGCTATTCATTACCCTTAATTACATTCATAAACATCTGGTAATTAGAACACAGTCATAAATTAACATACGTTTAAATTATATAAATTAGATGGCTCAGGATATGCTTTGAATACTTACAAAATTAATGAAAAAGATCAGTGGCAAGTAATACTGCCATTTCCTATGTGTTGGTAACTATAACTATTTTTAAAATCTGTTTTGGGGAATAAATGAAATAAATTATATGGATAAAAAATTTTAAGAGGATACTAAATTATTTGGGAGGGTAATGGCAAGATTTATACAGTAAAACCTTAGATTGCGAGTAACTTGTTCTACCTCTGTTCCCCAAGATGAGCAAACATTTCTAATACATTTTAACTTGATAAACAAGCGATGTCTTGCACTATGAGTAGTACATGACACCGAACATCATTTGATTACAGCTGAGCCAACAGTTCTTGAAATTCACTTTGATATACAAGTGCTTTGGATTACAAGCATGTTTCCGGAAAGAATTAGCCTCTCAAACCAAGGTTTTACTGTATATTATACAAAACATTGCTTTTGTTCGAGCCGGATCTGACAACTGAGTGATTGATATACAGGCTTTGACATTTTGGGGTCACACATTATCTCTTTTGACTATTAAATGCATAGAAAGAGAGCCAAAAATCCCTTCCACCATAACATTCTTGAGTTCCATGAAAATGTAAATTAAAGAAAAATTTTCTATACCAACTGGCTTCTCTGTTATGGGCATCATTTTCTTTTCTGGCTTCTCTACCTGGAAGGCCTATGTATTTATGTTATTATACACACATAAACACTTATATGAAATATCTTTACAAATACTTGCAACAATATGTGCACATACCCAAATTTTAGGTTCACTTGAATTCTAACACTATGGTGACATCTCGTATGAATCATTAGCACTTTATTATTGACTACCATATTTATACTTTAAATAATTTTAAAACAATTGAGAAATTTGAAAAAAAGTTCGTAAAGTTTTAACCAATTACTTGCAATGCTTGTAAAAAAAGGATATTAAATAATTCATTATTAACATCTGTTTCCAAAATTATTCTTAAAATGTCACTCTTAAAATGTCAGATCCAACCATTTCATTTCAGGGATCCTCTAAATAGTATCTTTTTAGATATGACCTTCAGAATAATCTGACCTGCAGAACAATCCAGGAAACAATACATTTCTGACTTTTCTCCCTCAAGCTCTCCATATATTAAAACATTCATAGAGCATCTGTTGTGTAAATATCACTCATCTCTAAAAGGTGCTTTGACACACGCAAAGCAGTTAAACGACAATCTCTGATGACCAGGATACATTGAGAAGATGAGAGGTAAAACCTAGTAATCTCAATGTGCACGAGAGCCTTGTGTTGGCTTATATAAATGCAGACCCTTAGAAGGAAGATAACAATCTATTGATAAAATAGTTACTTCAGAGATTGACTTAGAGGAAAAATGCTTCTAAGGATAAAGGTTTGCAAAGGGAATAATTGAACATGAACTAGACATCTTCAAGTAACATGAAGAAACCCGTCTCTTCACCCATCCCCTCACTTCATGTCTTTTGTTTTGCCTTCGTTGCAGTGTTCACAGGCAAGAACTTGGACAGACAGGAGTTTCTGTTTGCTTCTAAAAGGTGTTTCATAAAATCCCTTGGATTTCTCAATCGTGCTCTCCTCTTGGGAAGGATATGGAGATTATACAGAGATCATCCTTTAACAAATTTCAGAGAGTAGTACTGCTACTGGAATTATTTTCAGTTGTTTAGAAAGAGTTAAAAAATACTTCTTTATCATGTTGATAATTAGGCCAGTAAGATGTATTGACAATTTTCCCTATATCTGATAGATTATTCCCATATAATGCTCTGATGTGGCCAGAGGAATTCTTGCAAAATAGAGTGTATGACACATGGTAGGAATTTAGAAGACATAGTTGAATCGGATATTAAGGAAATGAGTTAGTCTTTTTATTTTTATTGTTAAATGTCTACACTACACCTATTTTTTATGAACTATTTGGTTTCACCTACCATTTACTTCAGAGATTAACATATGTCCAGTCTTTTTAAATAATGCATTGTTCAATTATTGATGAACTGAAATTGATTCATTTATTCAACATGAATTTATGAATATCTTCTTTATGTAAAATACTCTTTTAAAGTAAACAAAATACATTGCATGCCCTTGAGTTTACAAATCATTTCAGGGAAACCTACATGGAAGCAATTACTTGAATGATTTTCATTAAGATTTATACACAGGCTGTAGAAACAAACTGATTTTTATCGGTGGATCAGAGCATTTTCAAAGAAACGGTGATTAATATTCCACAGGATAATAGTGGAGAATGGGCATTGCTTCCATAAAATTAAGCAGGTAAGAGAGAATAAAAGCATGAAATAACATGTTTAGAGAATTTTAAGTATTTTTGTATGGTTGAAATATAAGATAGTGTTTGGTATATAAGATGTTACAAGGACTTGTTGCACATAAGATGGGAAATTTCTAGTAAAAGTAGAAATGAGAACAATGATATTTAGAGAAAATTATTCAAGAGATCTTCTCTTTTCTACACATTCTAAGTTTTTTTTTTAATGTTTATTTACTTTTGAGAGAGAGAGGGAACACGTGTGCGTGCGAAAGGGAGAGAGAGAGAGAGGGAGAGGAGAGAGAGAGAGAGAGAGAGAGAGAGAGAACATGAGCAGGAGAGGGGCAGAGAGAGAGGGGGAGACAGAGAATCCATGGCAGGCTCTGTGTTGTCAGTACAGAGCCCAAAGCAGGGCTCAAACTCATAAACAGTGAGATCATGACCTGAGCTGAAATCAAGAGTCGGATGCTTACCTGACTGAGCCACCTAGGTGCCCCTATACATTTTAAGGTTTAATTTGATTCAAATTATATGAAAAAACCCTGGATGTTTACCTATTTTGCATAATATTCATGTCTTCCCTTCAACTCATATTTCTTCTGGAAGCTTCCACTGAGGTATACTGACTATATCTTTCAGCCTTATAAGAAATCATTAAACATTTTTATATAAATCAGATTTTTATTTGTTGTAAATTCACAGTTGATATTTTTTTCTCAAAAATCAGTTATGTAACATATTAAATGTATTTTAATATTTAGTTCTAGTAAGTTCTTTATCTTTTTTGAAGCAATGATAAGTTACCTCTTTTGTGGTAAAAATCTGTTGTTTGTCATTTTCTTATTTTTTGCACAAAACATGAGAATATTCAGATGATGCTTTGTAAATTAGGATATTGATTTCTTCCTGTTTACATTGGCTCTTATTTTTAATTTCTCTTTTCTTATTTTTATAACTTATGTCTTTAAGATAAAACTTTTTCCAAATTATTTATTCCAATGTGTAGGACCTAAAAGAAATCAACATCTTACCCTATGGTGATATGCTTCTATTAATATAATTCTAATTTCCCAATTAAAAAATGTTTCTTTTCCATAATTATTCAAATCAAAATATTCTACAGATTATCATGTTGTTTAAATATTTGTAGACTATAGTAAATATACATATTTTCCCATTTAAGGAGTTTTGTTTCAACAAGGGTTAGATAGCATGTTCTGAAGCTGTTTCTTGGGCTAGTTTCTGCTTTTTAATATTTTTGAAAAATAAAATTTCTAATTATGCTAATATACATTTAATATAAGAAATGAACAGCCATAACTAGGCTTCCTTTTAACAACTGTAGGAAACTGTATGTTCCGTCTATGATCTAATGGTTTAATTAATGAACATTTCTGTTTTGTTTGTCTGTACTTCCTCTTGCACCCTTTAGAGGCAAGACAGAGAACACATATTGTTTATATATAAATTAATAATACAAATGATTTAAACATTTAGAAGATATAGAAGAATAAATAAAGAAGAATAAATAAAACAGCTGCAGCTGCGGGGCAACACAGAGTCTAGTAGCAGGGATAACAGCAATACTCACTGTTAGTAGAACATAGTGTTAATATTTGGTTTCTAAAGATGAAATTGGATCCCACCTCTGCCAATTACAGTTTGGGAGCCACTGTGCAAGCTAGTGAACGTTTCTAATTCTCAGTTTTCTCATTGTAAATATGCAGACTATCAGCACATTCCTTTTAGGATCAGTTAATGCAAGTATTAAGTATAAATTGGTTTAAAGAGCTTAGCAGTTTATTATTATTATTATTATTATTATTATTATGAGAATCATAGTAAAGGAGATTTAAAGTGCTACAAGCAGAGGACCAAAATTATAATTACTTTTGGGGGATTCAGAAGGTAGCCATTGAACTTGGCCATAATATTTTAAATTTTTGACAAGTGCAGAGAGTTACTCTAGGCACTATGATCAAAGAATTGGAGGCAGGAGAGCTGGCAGTCAGGATTGAAGTTTACTTGGAGTATGGGGTTCATATGAGGAAATACTGAGACATGAGGCTGAAAACATAAAGATCAGAGTGTGGAAGGGCCTATTTGTCAACCTGTCTCAAAGACTACTTAATTGTGTCTATCTCTTAGATATTGAACTGTTTTCTCTACAGATTTTTAAGCAGGTTGCTAAATGATTTCTAGTCACATAATCATTATAATATTAAATGGACTTAAAGCCTTACAAAATATTATGAGTCTTATATATAAACATTTAGAAATGATCACATTAACACTCTCCAGGCACACATACATACATTTCAAAGCAAACATTTAGTAGCCATGTTTAGCAAATATTGCAAATGAAAATAATATTATGAAAACAATACGCTGTATGAACAGATTTTCTGAAAGGCAGGGTGACTCTTGAATACTCAGAATAATGACTGAGTGAGTAGGTCATGACAAGGATAGGCCTCATTTTGTGTAAACGGTCTTATTGTTGACTTGCCCTTACTATAGTAAAGATGGATAATGTAATGTAGACAATGTTTCTCTGTACTATTAAAGTCCACAAAGTAAGAGACACAGCAGAGCAAAGAGCTGTCTTCTCACAATTGATTCTGTCAGCTACAGTCTCTGTAGGGGATAAGAACATCCTAATTTGTATGTATCTTCCTCGAATATCAAGTTTCCAGTGGTTTAAGACTAAACAACTCACTTCAGTAAGCCTCTACGGAGCATCTATCCTAAACCAATTGCCATGTAAAGCTCTGGTGGAAAGAGCAAGGGGGACGAATGACAAAGGCTATGTATGAACTCATACATTTCACACAAGGCATACTACCCTAAGTGCTAAGCATAGATATCAGTGGACTCAGGAGGGAGCTTTATTCCTCAGTGGCAGGGCAGAGATGGGTCATGGAGTCACGGAGGGAGTAAAACGTAAGTTGCAATTTGAAGAATGGTTAGGATATTTATAGCTTAAAATGTTTTCCACATAGGGAATATTTTGAGAAATGATATAATTTAAAAGATCTTTCAGGCAGAAAATAGAGAGTAAGAAAAAACATAAAACCGCAGAAGTCCAGGTGTATTCAAAATATGTAAGCAGCCCAAGTGTCCATTGATAGATGAATGGATAAAGAAGATGTGGTGTATATACCACATCTATGGTACATATTACATCGTATACGTATACATACTACGGAATGTTACTCAGCCACAAAAAAGAATGAAACTTTGCCATTTGCAGTAACATGGATGGATCTAGAGGGTATAGTGCTAAGTTCATGAAATAAGTCATTCTGAGACAGACAAATACCATTTAATTTTACCCATAGGTGGAATTTAAGAAACAAAACATAGGAACAAACAAAGAAAAAAATAGAGACAAACAAAAAACAGACTTCTAAATACAGAGAGCAAATTGGTGGTTGCCAGAGGGGAGGTTGGTGGGGAGATGGGGAAATAGATAAAGGTGATTAGGAGTACACTTATCTTGATGAGCACTGAGAAATGTATAGAATTGTGAAGTCATTATATTGTACACTTGAAACTAATATAACATTGTATGTTAATTATACCTGAATGAAGTTTTGTGTTTTTTTTTAATACATAAAACTGGAGAAGTCCAGGCATATTCAGGAAATGGAGCTAACAAGGCCCTTTTGATTACCAGTCCACTTATATACTGCCTCACTTAAGCCTCACAACAACATATGAAGTAAAGTTTACTTATCTCCATCATTCAAAGAAAGATGAAATGACCCTAGGTGAGACATCAAGGAAACTGCACCCAAGTATATCCATCTTCTCTTACTGTTACCAAGAGCTGCCTGAGATGGGATAAAGGGAGAGGTGGGGGACATGGCTGGAATGTGGAGGAACGTACCCAGCATGAATGTGAATGTCACATGCTGGAGTACAATACTGGAGAGGACTGGCCTTGGAGAAAAATGGGGACTCTGAAAGCTGACCACCAGGGGTACATTCTTGCCACACTTTTTGTGCTCCTGTCATTTCTGGCAGTGATTTAACCTCCCTAAACTAGTATTGATAACCAAGGGCTTTTGTGAGAAGTAAATAAGAAATGGAAAATTCTTAGTACAATGCCTGTAACTTTTGTAGAGATTATAAATATTAGCTCTCATTACCCTTATTAAAATTGTATCATAATTATTATTACAACTGATTTAGTTATGATGTACTAAATAATACAGCTTATACTAGGCTTGGTGCTGCCTTAGGAAATTCTAATGTGGAATGGCCTTAGCTAGGTGGAGAATCCCAGCACCACCCCAAATTCCAGTGGCCAGTTAACTTACATGCTATTATAACTCAAAGAATCAGAAGAGCTTTCTTATTAATGCATAGCATGATTCCTATACCTCATTTCACCATATATTTAATTCTTCCTCGTAGTGCAGTTCTTTTAGGAATGTAATTATAGGTAATTATGTAAATATATTTGTCTCACCTTCCCCCCACTAACTGAGAGTGCCCTAGTGGCATGAACTAGGCTGAATTCACCTTTGTTTGCATCTTCAGGACTGGTTTATAGTAGATCCTTAATAGATGTTTGTATAATGAGTACCTGCTGGGTTAATGGAGAAATTTACACAAGTTTAGAAGATTAACCAAGGACCTCATCATATTTTTTGCTAAGTATTTTCCTTGTTCTCCATAAATAATTCTTTGGGAAATAGTAATAGAGGTTCCTTGAGCTCTTGCTGGGGTAGTTTTTATTCTTAAGGATGGAGCGTTCTTAAACAGCTTCCCATTTCAGCCTATAAAAATAATAAAGTTGATATCTTAGTTCAAATACAATAGACTCGAGTTAGGTGATCTTCAAGTGATTGGGGACTTAAGCGTGTCCCCTATGTCTCAGCTGAATTCCAAAGAGATTCTCTAGCCTCAATGGCTCTTATCTAATACAGGAAAAATGTCAGAATAGGTCACCTTTTGACAGAGAACTAATAGCACAGGTAAATGTGAGAATAGATCATTGTGAATGCAGGGAGACAAGATTTGAGAATATGGGCTTATTATTCTTGCCCTTTGTGACAGTGTGTGTGTGTGTGTGTGTGTATAAATTTAGACATTTTTTTAGAGCAGTTACAGGTTCACAGCAAAACTGAAGGGAAGGCACATACACGCATACCACCTCCCATTATTAATATCTCCATCAGAGTGGTACATTTGTTACAATTTATTGCAATTGTTCATCTGTTTTGTTTCAATTGTTACAATAGTTTAATCTACACTGACTCATCATAATTATCCAATGTCCATGGTTTACATTACAGTTCACTCCTGGTGTTGTACACTCTATAGGTTTGGATAAATGTATAATGACATGTATCCCTCACTGTGGTATCATACAGAGTATTTTCATGGCCTGGAAAACTCTCTGTGTTCTGCATATTCATCCTTCTACCAACTCCCCCAACTTTTCCAGAATGTCATACAAATCATACAGGATGCAGCCTTTTTAGATTTTTAGATTGGCTTTTTTTAATTTAGTAATAAGCATTTAAGTTTTCTCTGTGACTTTATATGGCTTAACAGCTCATTCCTTTTTAGCTTTGAATACATGTTTCTCGTGCTCTCTGAAAATGGTGCATTTCTATGAAAACTTTCATAAACTGAAACACTGTTATCAAAGAGTATCCCCACTTACCAAGTGTTCATGTTATACCACTTTGCTTTTATGAAAGATCTACATTAGTATCTGTTTTTGCTAACTGAAAGAAATCTGAAGAGGATTTTTGCTTTTAGCAAAAAAAAAAAAAAGAAAAAAAGAAAAAAAAAGCCATTAGGGTACCACAATTTGTTTACCCATTTACCTACTGAAATACATTTTGGTTGTTTCCAAGTTTTGGTAATTATGAACAAAGCTACCAGAAACATTCATGTGCCGGTTTTTGTGTCAACATGTTTTTACCTCCCTTGGGTAAATACAAAGGAGCGTGATTGCTGGGTTATATGGCAAGAGTTTGTTTAGTTTTGTGGGAAGCAGCTAAAACTATCTTCCAAAGAGGCTGTATTGTTTTGCATTCATGAATGAATACAGCAAATCTTGGTGTTTTTTTGTATTCATGTAATCATGCTGTACTACATTTTTGTTTGACAAGATTGCAGCTTTCGATAGGTGCACTTGTAAAATTGAGAATATGAGACTGGGGCAGTAATGTGGTCCCAGTGGCACAGGATTTCAGCAACAGGGCCTTCATATTTAAGGTGCTTTACATTGTTTACATTTTGAATTGGGTACAATGTGCCAAAGGGATGGGCTGAAAGGAGCTGCTAGAAGGTCCCCCCTCAGGAGCCAGTTACAGAATAGTATTACAATACTTTTCTCCCCTTCCTTTTTTCCTTCATTCCTCCCACACACAGCCATGTACACACAATTTATTTATATGAATAAAGGAAATATTTACTCTGGTGCTCAAATTTATTTGTGGAAGAAGGCAGAAATACTATGGAACAATATTATTATATAGTCTTAGAATTTTCATACTACGTTATGAATTTCTTGTAACTCCTTAGATAATGGAATATCTGATTAATTTATCCATTTCATTGAAGAAACCTCACTGTGTTGAAATAGAAGCATCACTGAAATATGGAGAAGGTTTGGTACACTGGTTTTTAATAATCTTCAAAGAGATGAAGAAATCTGCTAAGGATGTCCAGGGAAAACCCTTTATTTTGGCATTAGGAATAAGAGGGAAAGGGGGCTACCTTGTGTGTGGGCATCACACCTCTATAAAGGAGAAAAGTATGCCATTCCATGTGCTCTACCCACACCCACAGTTCATATAGTTAAGATTTTTATTCAGGGCAGATTATAAAAAAGAGAAATTCCATGCCAGTCACTTAAGCAATTTAAACCAAGTTTATCTTAACTAAAAAGAGAAGATCAAAAAAATCTTATAGAGAAAAATTAAGAATTCATTTTTTAAATATTTGTTAAAATATTCATAGGATTTCATTAAGGTATTTGCATTTGCAGGATTTTCTTAATATTAATCTAGAACTCACGAAAGAACATATTTAAGAGCTTTGTAAAAATACATTAGATTTTTTTCTTATCATGATATGAAAAACAATCTTAATCATAATTGAAGAAATTATTTTTTTATCTAACCCTATTTTTCTATATCCAAGAATAGGCCATATATATATATATGTATATATACATATATATACATACATATACATATATTTATTTATATATATATTCATTTTTACAATACCATGATACCAATTACTCTGTAATAAAAGGACATTTTGGTACTAATTTGACATTTAAAAAAATATGGACCAACCTGGGACCATGACCTGAGCCAAAATCAAGAGTTGGACTCTTAACCGACTAAGCCACCCAGATGCCCCTCAAATGCATTTAATTATATCTTTATTGACAGACAAAATCTTTGTGCAAAATATTAAAAACCAAAAAAGAATTGAAATCAAGTTTAAAAGTCTCCATGTTACCTCCTGGAACTCTCAATCTCCCTGCTCTGCCCAAATATATTCACTACTTAGTAAGGGACTGCTATGCATATTTCATTTCTTCTTTAATATATTTTATCTATTGATCATTTATCTATTTATCTACCATCTGTCAATACATTCATCTATGTATCTCAGACTATGCTCTTTTAAAATTTATATAACTTAATATTATTTGAACAATTTGGATACATATTAACTCACTTAAAATTGGTACTTGGATATGATAATATGGACGTAATGTAACTTATGTACTATAGCTTATTTGCACATTTCCTTAAAATGATGGTTTCTAATTTTTCAGTTGTTAAGATGACACTTTGTATCGTTTTTATATATACAGTTTGCATTACGATTATTTGTGCAGAAGTATTTCTGTAGCACAATTTTCAAAATTGTAAATATTTAAAATGTTAATAAAGGCTCAGATGTGAATTTAGGAGTCAAGTATTTTTCTTCTAATACAAGACCTAAAGCTGACCTATTTGTATATTTCTCTTGGTCAGTAATCAAAGCAAGATTTAAAAGACCTGAAACAGGGGCACCTGGGTGGCTCAGTCAGTTGAGTGTCTGACTTTTGACATCAGCTCAGGTCATGATCTCACAGTTCATGAGATTCACCCGCATTGGGCTTTGTGCTGACAGCACAGAGCCTACTTGGGGTTCTGTCTCTCCCTCTCTCTGCCCCTCCCACACTTGCTCTCTCTCTTCTCTCAAAATAAATAAATACAAACTTAAAAAAATGAAAACTGAAACATGTCTTGTCATGATCCCCACTTGGCATCCTGTCCCTGATGTTTCTGTCTCTTACTAACAAGTCTAATTTTTCCCCATATTTTCATCTCCTAGATTAACTCTTTTCAGTTTGATTTCTGCCTCTGAAATAATGCCAGGTTACTGAGGTCATTTTCACCTTAGAGATCTAAAAGTACCCCTAATTTTTTTTCAAATATCTCCATTAATTAGAACTATTTTGTCTCTACATTATTAGAGGACATAATTTGGTGTGAAAGCTAGGAGGCCCTGCTAATGGAGTGGCAGCATTATGCACGAAATCACCAAATACTCTCAGGTTATAGTGGCCAGAACAAGATGGCCATGTGGATTGTAAATTTCCCTGGGAGGAACAAGGAGGAATTTGTGCTTCTTGTGTAGGCTGACTTCTAGAGAGGAAGTCTAGAACTGAATCAAACATGCCTTGTCTATTTTTCACATGTTTACCAATTGTGTAAGTCACTATATTCTCCCTGGGTAAAGAAAGTAAAAGTACAGAGAAAGGCCAGAAATTATAATAATTGAGTCATCTCTAAGTGGAAAGAGATTGGTGTTTTCTTTAATTCAACTAATAAGCAATTCATCTTTCAACATTATTTTCATGTGTGGCTGTTGGTGCTGGCTGTCAGCTGGGTTGTTTGTCTCTAGGTTGAGCTTTTTCACCCAGTTATCTAGGTTACAAAAGCAGAAGGGGTGAGGAGTAGAGAGAGAGAGAGAGTGAGAGAGTGAGTGAATGAGCTAGCCCCAATGTGCAAGCACTTTTTAAGCCTCTGATTATGAACCATTTGCAAATATCCTGTGTATAAGTAACATACCCAAGCCAGTCCATGTGAGAGGAAACAAAAGGATGCATCAATAGCATAGCAGGGATGCCTCAGCTGTAAATATAAATTACTCCCATTATCAAATTCCCAGGAAGGATTGAAAGTAACTGAAAAAAATTTAAATGAATTTAACTTGATGATTAAAGTTCAGAGAAATAAAACTACAAAATTCTTAAAGACATAGTCAAACACCCTTGCTTTTGTGCCTTAAAATATGAGGAAAACAACCTTCTTTCAAACTCCTTTTTCCATTTAATTTCAATCAGGATCATCTCTGTCTGATGCCTAGTCAAAGTCTGGTCTTCTTTATCATTAAAAATTGGCCATTTCCCACTATAATTATTTTTAATTATGCAAGTTCTCATGAATTGAATTAGTGTCTGTATCCTGCTTTTAAGGACTCCAACAGTTAAGAAAACACATAAAATTGTACTACCATCAGCTCCAAACCCATAGAATTTCAAAAAAAACCCAATGTCTACCTGTAGAGTGATATTCCATAGCAAAAAGTTCCCAGAAACCAGTGCATAATGCAGTTTAAGTCCTTTCTATTTTTGTTGTCTATTATAGCTAAGTAAATCTTGGTTTCAACCTCACCAATCTTTGCCGATCATACCAGGCATCTAGGAACTGTGGGAGAGATTTCTCGTCAACAGTGTCATGTTGACATTACGTGTACACTATATCTGGGAGGAAATCTACTTGTGTGCATTTCTCCTTTCTCTGAAAGTTGTTGTGCAGCTGTGGATTTTAAGCACTCTGGTTCTGCATTGAATGTGGGCTTAGCTGGTATTTGAGAATCTGCTTACTTTTGTGATCACATGTTTTTGCTTTAAACCCCTAGCTGATGTCCCCGCCTCTAGTACAAAAAGTGAAAAATAGTGATAGTCCTGTAAATTGATTAATTTAAAAAATATCCATCTTCTAAAGGGGATGCTACACAGTGGTCTCCAAAATCCAAAGCCAAGTTCACTTAGTTAAATCTTATGTAACTGAAAAAGCCAGAACCAACTCCAAGCCCTACTGGGTGGGAGTTTATACTTATTGTACCTAAATGACTATTCCATCCACTGTTTTTTGGGCATGAATGAAAAATAAAAATAGCATAGAGAGAAATAAAATTTGGGGCTGCTTCTCAAGTAATACCTATTGATGCGTGGTACCCAGTTAACACACTGCTGCTCTATAGCAGCAGAGAACTTTGCTGTGTCTGAAATTTAGAGCTGCAACATTTAGATGTGCCTAAGAAACACAATAATACCAGCCAAATTATCTCACTTATCAGTGTCTTAATGCTTGTATATGCCATGCTTGTTTTGAGGTAAGGCTTAGGAAAAATTGCTTACCTCACTAAAATCTACCTGGCTTGAGTCAGGTAAGATGAGGAAGTTCACATACAAGCCTAAAGTGAATTTTTGTGGTGTCTTCATGTGACACTCAACATCTGTAAGACAACCACTACATGGTAAAGAGCGTCAGCAAGTTGTAGACTGCCAACCACAGAAGTTGTCAAATGTAAGTACCTAGGTCTCCCTCCTAAGTCTTAAGGCTTAATAAATGCACTGGGGTCATACCAGTATTCTTAAGCACTTTTTAAGTTGGTCCACAAAGGCTTGTCCCATTACCCACATTCCTAACATTTGTACAGATTTTTGGCTTAGGGTTTTAGGAAGCTATTAAATGATACTTCCCTTTCCTTTCTTGAGTTCAGAATCAGTTTAGCAAGAAGGCATAGCAATAAATGACTAGATTTTCTACTGATAAAAAATAGACCAGAAAATGTGACTTAAAATCTGTGAAAAACACTCCCCAGAATTAAACATTCTCTCTAACCCTGCAATCCTCCCCATTAGAGAACTTGAGGTTTTTTTCAATGTTTGTTTGTTTTGAGAGAGGGAAGGAGGGAGGGAAGGAGAGAGAGAGAGAGAGAGAGAGAGAGAGAGAGAGAGAGAGAGAGAGAGAATCCAGCAGGGTTCCATCTCAGAAACCTTGAGATCAGAACTTGAGCCCAAATCAAGAGTTGGATGCTTAACTGACTGAGCCACCCAGGTGCCCTGAGTTTTATTTAAGTCTCATATTGCTAACCTTTGAACATGGAGGAGCAGAGAACACATTTGTTCAGTTAACATACTGGCTCATCAAAAAAAAGTATCCAGAACAAAGCCAAACATGCTCAATTAATTCTCCATGTAATATAAACTTTGAGCAGAATGACACAGAAATGAAAGGAGAGGGGAGTTGACTGATTTTGCTGCAGTGTTGCTGTGAGATCACTTGAGAGTCCTGGCCGAGATGTTTGCAGCAATCCCAGTCCCAGCCCTACCCTACACGATGGTAGTCATTTTTTCCTCCTAATTTGACAATATCTGATAAACACTGCTATGTCACCCAGAGGTGATTTTGTAACTTACAACACAATAAGTCAATTCATATATTTTGTTTGTTGTTTATTTTTGTCTTGTGTTTATGTCTTTAATCAACTGGAAATAGCTTTAGTAAATGCTGTGACTTGAGCTCTAGATTTATATTTTTCAAGTAGACAATTTTTCAGCACTATTCATTAATTATTTCTTCTCTATGCCACAATTTATAAAAGATTTGAAAGGAATACACTACTGATCACTGGTTTTAAAAATCTGATATTATGGTGACACACTCCTGAAAATGTGAAGATGTGGAAAGTAAGTTTGGGCTCTGAGAATTAAACGGAAACTATACTATCTAATGAATCTCACTGAAGGCCCATGAATATGTAAACCTATTTGGAAGAGACTAATTTTTCTCAGACCAGCAGAATGTATGTCATCTTCTTTAATATATTAAATATATTTTGATAAAAATTATGATCCAAAGGGACGCTTCCTTAGTCACACAACCTAGAAAAAGCAGTCACTGAAGCAAACATAAGTAATGGCTACCCAAACATTGTTCAGAGGCAGGGAAGCTTGGGTCACTGGATTAAACACACTTTTGCTCCTAAAGATGAAGCTGTCTCTTTGGTGGGAATATACATACCAGGGGAGATACATACCAGGCCAACAGAGTTGAGACAAAAACTTTTAAATATTTCTACTTCCTTGCAAGAACAAACCAATAATGAGATATTCCAAATTCAGGTTATCAAACTGATGCTGATTCTCTGATCATCAACATAACTTCTGAATAGAATGTGCCCCCTTGTATGTCTATCCTCAGTGGAAATCTATTGATCAGAAGGATTTTGTCTACTCTCATTTTCTGATACAGTGATTTTTCATTTTTCATTACAAATAAAATGGTTTCTTTTTGGGATTTGTCTTTCCATATGGCTTGATCCATTTTACATGCAGTCTAAAAATAATATTTTCTTTGTCAATCAACAAATCAACCAACCAACAAACTCAACCAACTGGGGATAAAAAAAATCAAAGCAGTAACTAAAAAATTTGAAGCAAATAGGATATGATGGAAGATCTGCATAACACTGCAAACTAATGATTCAGCTGCAAAGATGATAAATGAGTAAAGGTGATATAACCAGAGATCGTTTTGAAAATTCTTATTTTCAAGTTATAACATTGTTTAATTCACTGAAAAGCTATTGTATGTAAAAATATGGCAGATTTTCTTTTTTCTCCACATTTCCAAATACTACATTACAGAGACTAAGTCATGCTAAAATAAAAATAAGCTAAAAAATTTCAGTGTTTTAATGTAATCTGATTTTAATCAGACATTTCAAGAAAATTTAGGACCAATATTAACCAGGAATGTAGACATTAGAATCCTCAATAAAGTATTAGAACATTGAATCTAGTAAATACTTAGAGTGACTACATGAAATTTATCCCAGAAATGCAATTTCAGAAATAATCAAACAATGCAGTTCAACATAATGACTGACCAAAGGAGAAAAACTATGTAATAACCTTAAAGACAAAAATAGGGAGGAGAAGCAGAGTAGTAAAATCTCAGAAAACAGTACATCTTACCTTACTTTTTACATTTTCATGACTAAGAGCTTCAAGAGTCGTAAAACTAGAAAAACTATTCCTATCCATCCTTCACTATGAAAGTTCAAGAAATATACTTAATTTCAATATGTGCAGCAAATAACAGTTACCATGTTGAGGGAAATCAGACAGCTAAGCTGGAGACAATACTAGCATAACAATGTTTTCCCCTGATACAGTCATCTAGAGATGCCTTGGGCATATACCATGAAATTCTAAGTTGATTGTTATAATGAATAATTAAATGATTATAGAGGTCAATGCTAACATTTTTTGTTACTGTGCTTAGTATACACATATGTTTTTATCTTAAAATATCACAATATAATCTTTAAGACAGGCTGGTATATACCTAATTAGAAAGTAGAATCTATATTAACAATATTTAAACTAGACTTTATTTTCACTCTTAGACACATATCCCATGATGTAGCATGTTTTGACAATAATTGTAAGGTTTGATGTGCCCTGAAATACCTTTCTTACAGGCTGGTCATTTTATTTATCTTCTGTTAAAATGTCTACATTCACCATTTAAATACCATTTTACAGGTAATGAAAGTTCAAGCTGAGAGATATTTTGAAAATCGGTGTCTTGTCTGCGCCCTTAATTTCTCTGACTGGGCTCAGTGGATACACTTTTCTGGATAATAATCATGAAATCTGAGTAAATATAAAACTCAGATCTCTGGGTTGGTTGAAGCTTGGCTGACCCAGTTCTGCTACACACTGTGGCATGTAGCGTGGCTCTGCTTATCCTGTCAGTAGGTCAGAAGAACAGCTGAGCTCTGGACATGGAATATGACCAACATGCTTACTGGACATGTTCTTACAACAAGGGCAGATACAGAAGAAATCAAGCAAAACCATATACATTTCTTAAGGCCTACACTCATAAATAGTATGCTTTTACTTCTACCCGGATTCTCTTGGCTAAAATGAGTCATGTAGTCAAGGCAAATCAAGTGTCAGAGTACTCTCTGTGCACAATGAGACCATGGCATGGGTGTGGATACAGGGAGGCATGAGAAATGGGGCCAATAATTTATTCTGAGGAAATGAAAAAGCCACTTTCAATAGCATATGGACCATAGATACTACAATATTTTTTTTCTAAATAATCTATTGAAAATGCATGTCTCTAGGAATGTCTCATGGAGAGGTACTACTTAAAGAGCACAAGCTCAGGTGGCACTTAGCATAACTTAGTGGGTTTTTTTTTTTTTTTTTTGCTCCATCTATTTAAATTTTCTGCCTTGGATGTCTAGGTTCAAGCCCTAATTCTGTGACTAATTAGATCTATAATTTAGGACAATAGTTCTCAAACTTTAATGTGCTTCAGAGATATCTGATGGGCTTGGTAAGATGCAGATTGCTGGGTTTCTGTACCACTGCTTCATTCAACAGGATTGGGATGGGGCTTATCCTGCAGACCAGGTACCATGCTTTGAGAAATACTGATTTAAGAAATCCAAAAAGTGGGTCATTAATAACTATGATAGTTGGTTTCTGTTTTGGGAGGCCCCAGCACTCCTTACTCTTTATTTTCATTGTTTTAAAATTTGCATGTAAATGGTTTTCCTCCCCTTATTCTACTTGCTCCATCCTCTATACACAGACATCAATAAATCTGAGGGGATTTTGTACTTCAGGTGACTTTTGGTGATTTACAGTCTGCAGATTTCAAGCCTTTGTTAATACCAAATAAGCTTGTTTGCCTCATCAGCTAACTGAGCAAATTTAAGAGACAGAGTCTGCCCCCATATTAATTAAAAGCTTCCAGTATTTAAATACATCAATCTAAATGTGATTCAATTCAGCAAGCAAGTATTGAGTTCCCACTCTAAGATTGTCAGTTTAGATGTTGTTGGGGAAACAGGGAAGGTTAAGAAAAGGACTCCACTAATTTTATATCGATTAGTGAATTCCCTCAAGTAACAGACATTAACTACCATAAACTATTGGGGATATAATGCCAAGAAAGGATTATTCATTTCCTGAGGTGCATTTGAGAGATGGCAAAAGGGTCAGCTGGTGAATATGGTCATTTTCAAAAAGAAAACACAGACTGAGGAGCATTGATACAGCAGCAATAGGAATTGATTCACATCTTTTTATTAATGTTGCTAAGAATAACAAGTACAACAAAACTCCCCAGTTTATTCAGGGGCCCAACCATCTTCTGAATTAATGGTGTCTTTTAAAATGAATATTTTCTATCATGATGTTTTAATCTTTGCATAATGTAACTAAATCTAATATTCAGAGGCTATAAGGGTAGCAATATTATCCATTGTATAAAAGAACAAATCAGGTCATTAAAAATATATTCTCAAGGTCACAGAGCAACTCAGCAAAGGACATGGAACTAAAATAATTGATTTGTGCTTTCTATCATTCTTAGATGCTAAGCAAAATTTGTCATCTTTCTCCTTAGTGAAAAATGAAGATTATTTAAAATATTAATGCCTACAAATTCATTAATCAATCATGCTAAGGAAAATAGAAGCAGTGTTGGAAAGGGTCCACTCTTTTTTTTTTTTTTTTTTTTGCTGTAGCATTATCGTTATTCATAAAAGTAATCTGATTTTGCCTGTTTTAGTTTTCCCTTTATGCTCTGATTTATCCTGCTGCACAAATTTTCATGGTACTCAAAGCAGACTGTTAAAAGTAATATTTATAAGGCAAGCTTATTCATAGAAAAAACAATAATGTTCTCACTTATGTGGAAATGTAAACCTTCTGTACACACCAATTCTTGAATAAAAAAGGAAAGATGTACAATGTTTTTATAGTTGAAAGAAAATATTTAAAACTTAAAACAGTAGATACTGAAGAGGCATTAAGGGTATTTTAATACTATTAATTTACAAATGAGAATAATAAACTACAAAAAAAATTACTCACCCAACATCACACAATTTGTATTTTATTTGGGACCCAAATCAGAGGGTACTGAATGAATATAATTTCACCAAAAATTTACTTACTACTCTTTCTACATTCCCAGGCCAGTAAATGATGCAAATTAAGAGAATAGTCTTTATTCTAGAATTTACTCTGCAATAAACAACATGTGTGTTCCTTTTACAATGAACACTATGAATGACTACAGCACAAAAAAAGAGTAGGAAAAATGTTTTATAAGAAGTTATAAACAATGAGATATTTGGATGAAATATAGCTGATATTCATTTGCTGGGTATGGAGGTGAGGGAAATGAAGAAATGTGGACAGGAGACTTTTGAGATACACTAAATGTACATCAGATTTTGGAAAAGCATTTTAAAGGAAAATATGAGCAAAATCACTGAAGCAAAAATTGGGGGCACGTACAGAAAAACAAAATATGTGTATAAAAGAGTTGTGGGAGACAGGCTTTAAAATGAAACAGAGGATAGATCTTGATAAGTGGACATAAGAGCTCTATATCTCTAATTGCAAGGTTATGCTTAGAAACTAGGATCAATAAAATCTCACTTAACATTCAATCAACTCACCTGTTATTTCCTTAAATTTTCATTTCATATTCATAATTATTTACTATCCAGTCATTCAATGAACATTTTGTGCAATTCATGAGGTTATGAGAATTTAGAGATATATAGACATGCCTCCTTTCTTCACGGAACCTGCAGTTAAGTGAGACGAACAGCTGTGTAAGCAGAATTAAAATACCATTTAACAAAAGCCAGAATGTAGCTATGTATAGGCTGCTTAGAAACTATTCTTTTTCTTTTCTGAAAAACGCCCCAGAGAAAGGTACATGTAACTTAGTGCTTGAAGAAGGAAGAAGAGTTTTCCAGTTGGATTAAGGGGAGGAAGAACATTTACACATAGCGTTCACAGTGTTAGAATTGAGTGAAATTAGGATATGCTATTATGATGATCATAAGTATTTACATACTATTAGAGAGGGGCACTTGGGTGGCTCAGTCTGTTAAAGGTCCAACTCTTGATTTCAGTTCAGATCATGATCTCATGGTTATGGGTTTGAGCCCTACATTGGATTCTGTGCTGCCAGCATGGAGGCTGCTTGGGATTCTTTCTCCCTCTTCCTCTCTCTCTGCCCCTCCCCTGCTCATGCTTACTAGTGTTCTCTCTCTCTTTCTTTCTCTCTCCCTCAAAATAAATAAATGAATAAATAAACATTAAATACTATTAGAGAAAGGGTCTATGAATACTATAAATACTACTAGAGAAAGGGTCTAAGAAAAAGACTCTTTTTCTTCTTAAGGTCCCTGAAGAAAAAGAAATGCACAAAAACCAGTCAATGTAAATTTTCTTATTAGCTAGGCCTTTGACCTCACCTCCCAGTACTCTACTAAGCTCTGCTTTATCACACAGAATCATTACTTTATCTGGCCTAGAGACTGAAACCGTTTTGGTTCCAACCAGAATGTCAGAATGTATCACTTCAATGAGACAAGAAACCATCCTTGCTTTCACTAGAGAAACAGAAGCAGAGAATTACAGAGGGCTTAAAGGAGACCTGTGCCTACAGCTTAGCCCTGACCTGGTCAACACAACTTGTCCCTGGGCTTCTCCAGCAGGAGAATTAGTATCTAGCCAGAGTATAAAGGAGGAAGAGAAACTCATCAGAGGAGAGAGGGAGAACCTGGTTTGCTAGGAGCTCAGGGCTCTCACCAGAGCTCCTTAAGAGGGGAAAACAAAAAATCAATACAGCTGATAATCTTCCCTGGATTTAATCTGTTCTGAATTTATTCTGCAATGATCAGATTTGTATTCCAGAAAGAAAACTCAGGTTGCAATGTGAAAGTTGACTAGTTTTAAAAGTATAAGTAATAATAGATATTTCTATAAGAATTATTTCAAGTTATCCACAATGTCCAAGCCTGGACACTTATGTCAAGGGAATTGAGTGTATTGCTTATCAGGTCAGAGTGCTACAGGCTGGTGTCTCTGTGTATCATTGGCCCAATCAACTTCATGAATGTACTAGAAAATCCCACATAAATTGTGTAGTCATAATGCCACAGCTATTTTAGTGCATTACAAAAATTAAATTGGTGCAAAACCCATCAACAGCTACTGTAAATATGACTGTAGAGAGTGCTAAAAATGTTTGGCTCCCCTCCCCAGCTTTACTGGGGAATAAAGTTGTAAGATACTTAAAGTGTACAATGTAATGATTTTATATACACACATATTGCGAAAGGATTTCACCCATCAAGTTAATTAACACATCCATCAGGTCACATATTTACCTTTTTGTGTGTGAGAGAACATTTAGTTTATAATCCCTTAGCAAATTTCAATTATTCAATTCATTCTTTTCAAGTATTATTAACATGCTATACATTAGATCCTCAGAACTTATTCATAAAGTCTATATCTTTTGACCAATCTCTCCCTATTTCCCCCACTCCACAGGTTCTAGCAACCACTTCCTACTCTCTGAGGCTATGAGTTAGATTATCCTTTTTTTGATCCCACTTAAAAGTGATACTGTGCAGTATTTGTTTTTCTGTATCTTACTTCACTTAGCATATTGCTAATTATACTTAGCATAATGCCCTCCAGTCTTATCCATGTTGTTGCAAATAGCAGGATTTCCTTCTTTCTCAAGACTAAATACTAAAAACATTATGTATGTTATCTCTTACTTTTTTTAATCTATTCATCCGTCCAGACACGTAGGTTGTTTCCATACCCAGGCTATGGTGAATAATGCTGCAATGAACATAGAACTACACATCACTCCCTGAGAGAATGGTTTTATTTTCTTTGGATATATACCTATAAGTGGGACTGCTGGATGATATGGTAGTTTTAAGGTTTTTTGGGTTTTTTTTTTTTTTGAGAAAACTCTAATGCTGTTTTCCATAGTGGCTGCACCAGTGTGCATTCTCTCCACTAGTGTACAAGGGTTCCCTTCTCTTCATATCCTTATCAACATTTGTAATCTCTTATCTTTTTTGGAAACAGACATCCTAACAGGTGTGAAGTAATATCTCACTGTGGTTTTGATTTGCATTTCCCCAAGTATTAGTGATGTTGAGTACCTTTTTATGCACTTGTTGGTTACTTGTATGTCTTTTTTTTTTTTTTTTTAGAAGAATATCTACTTAGGTCTTTTGCCCATTTCTAATTTGGATTATTGGGTTTTTGCTATTAAGTTGTATGAGTACCTTATATATTTTGAATGTTAAACCCTTTTTGGATTTGTGGTTTGCAGAGATTCTTCTCCCATTCCAAAGATTAGCTAGGTTCCTAGGTTTTCTTTTTTTTAAATGACTTTCTTTGCTGTGCACGAGTTTGATGTAGCCCCATTTGCTTATTTTCCCCTTTGTTGTTTTGTATCTATGTCAAATCCAAAACATCACCATCAAGACCAATGTCAAGGAGTTTACTGTGTAATTTTTCTTCTAAGGATTTTACAGTTTCAGCTTATGTTCAAGTTTTTAATCCATTTTAAGTTGAATTTTGTGTATTGTGCACAAGACAGATACAACTTCATTCTTTTGCATGTGGCTGTCTGTTGACCTCTGTGTCTGGTTTTATGCTAATACCATACTATTTTATTTATTTTTTTAAAGTTTGTTTATTTATTTTGAGAGAGAGAGAGTAGAGAAGGGGCAGAGAGAGAGAGAGGAGGAGGGAGAATACCAAGCAGGCTCCGCACCATTAGTGCAGAGCCGGATGAAGGGCTCAATTCCATGAACCGTGAGATCATAACTTGAGCTGAAATTGAGAGTCAGATGCTTAACCAACTAAACCACCCAGGCATCCCACTATGCTATTTTATTTACTATACCTTTGTAATATAGTTTGCAATCAAGGAATGTACTACCTCCAGCTTTGTTCTTCTTTCTCAAGATTGCTTTACCTATTTGGGGACTTTTGCGTTTCCACATAAATTTTAGGACTTTTTTCTCTATTTCTGGTAAAAATGCCATTGGACTTTTAATAGAAATTACACTGATTCAGTATATTTCTTTGGGTTGTATGGACATTTTAACAATATAATTATTCCAATCCATGAGCACAGAATATCTTTCCATATATTTATACCTTATTTAATTTCTTTCGTCATTGTTTTATAGTTTTCTATGTATAGATCTTTCACTCCTTGGTAAAAGTTATTTTTAAGTGCTGTACTCATTTTGTTGCAATTATAAATGGTAAATGGGATTTTTTTCTTAATTTCTGATAGTTTGCTACTGTATAGAAATTCACCTGATTTTTGTATATAGATTTTGTCTCCTGAAACTTTATGAATTCATTTATTAGTTCTAAGGATTTTTTGGTGGAGTTTTTAGATTTTCTATATACAATATCAAGTAATCTACAAACAGGGACAATTTTACTATTTCTTTATGATTTGGATCCCATTTTTTTTTTTTTTTTGCTTTTTGTTCTCTAATTGCTCTGTTCTAGAATAAACGTGGCAAGAGTAGGCAGCCTTGTCTTGTTCCTGATCTTAGAGGAAAAGCTCTTAGGTTTTCACTGTTGAGTATAATGTTAGCTGTGGGCTTAGCATGTATGGTCTTTTTTTATAGTGAGGTACATTCTATTCTCTCTATACTCAATCTATTGAAAGTTTTTTTTTTTTATTATAAGCAGGTGTTGACTTTTGTCAAATATGTTTTCTACCTCTGTTGAGACAATTATATGATTTTTATCCTTCATTTTGCTAATGTTGTGTATCACATTGGTCGATTTGTGGAACCATCTTGCACACCTGGCACAAATCTAACTTAATTGTGGTGTATGATCGTTTTAACATATTGTTGAATTTGGTTTACTAATATGAAGTTGATGAATTTTGTTTCTGTGTTAATAAGGGATACTGCCCTGCAATTTGCTTTTTCTTATAATGTCCTTATTTGGTTTTGATATCAAGGTAATGCTGGACTCATAAAACGAGTTTGGAAGTTTATCTTCACTCCTCTTTTATTTTGTGGAAGCATTTGAGAAGGAGCTTTATTAATTCTTTAAATGTTTGATGTAACATACCAATGAATTCATCTAATCCTGGATTTTTGTTTGTTCCAAGGTTTTTGACTACTGATTCTATCTTCCTAATAATTCTGTTCAGATTTTCTATTTCCTCATGGCTAGGAATTACCTACCTAGTTTCATATGTGTACTTTCTCATCCTTGCTATGTGTAAGAGTTGCTCAGCTACTTTTTCAATTTCTTTGAGATGAAATTGTTTTGGGTGTAGCTGTACATTGAGTGTGTCCTTGGGAGGAGAGATATTCAGAAGACTCTTAAGTTTCCATCTTGGTTGACTCCATCTGAAAGCCTGAAAAATTTAATTGGCCATAATCTGAATTGTTATTACTACTTAGCTGAGTGTTCTAAGTTTGAGTGAGTTTGAAAATTAGAATAAAAATTTCCTTCTTAGTTGGCATCAGTGAAAAAACAAATCTACTATTTATTTGCCAAAGATCCAAAATATAATAAACATTTAATATAAGAGATCAATAGAGTCTATTCCTAGAGCCAATTTTATTTTAGTTAATTGGCAATTCCTGCCAAGCTGAAGGGGGAACTGTAGGTTTACTTCCTATTTAAAGGAAACATGTGATAGGTCTTCTTAATTATAAGGTTTGCTTACCATTAACTGCTTCAGCAGTGGGACTTACTGAGTTAGATTTGATATTTACATGGAAATTTTATTCAGATGTTTTAATTATTTCTTAGATAATACAGACTGGTTTTGGCTCTAAACTCAAGTATTTGGGCTGCCTGTCAAATCACCTTATCATTATATTTTAATGAATTCATTTTATTGATATTTCATTATCATCTTTAATATTTACTCCTTTTATGATCCAGTGTTTTTAAGTACTCACGAAGTTGTACAATCACCATTAATTCTAAAACATTTTCATTACCTGGGAAAGTAACCTGTACCCATTTTCAATCAGTACTCATTTGCCTCTCCTCCTAGTCCCAGGCAACCTCTAATCTATTCTCTGTTGTTCTAGATTTTCCTATACTGCATGTTTCATATAGATGGGATAGTATAATATGTGGGTTGTTGTGTCTGGCTTCTTTCACTTAGCATCATGTTAATATCTATAATAGTATCTCATTTAATTGTGTGTCTCAGAATAATATTCTAGTGTATGGATATAAAGCCTATTTTGCTTATCCATTTATCAGTGAATGAGTATGTTTTTGGCTGTTTCTACTTTTGAGATACTATGAATAATACTGCTATAAACATTTGTGTACCAGTTTCTGTGTAGACATACATTTTCCATTCTCTTAGGTATACACTTAGGAGTGAAATTACTGGGTAATATTTTAAATCCATGTTTAACTTTCCAAAGAATTTACAAACTGTTTTCCATAGTTGGCTGTACCATTTTCCAATCCCATCTACAGTGTTTGATGGTTCCAATTTATCCACATCTTCACCAACACTTGTTATTATTCAGCCATTTTACTATAATCATCCCAGTGATTGTGAAGTAGCATTTTATTGTAGTTTTCCCCAGTGGTTAATGATGTGGAGCATTTTTTAAATGTGCTTATTGGCCATTTGTCTATCTTCTTTGGAAATATGTCTATTCAAATCCTTTGCCCAGTTTTAAATTAGGTCATTTGTCTTTCTATGTTGAGTTGTTTTTTTTTTTCTCAATATATTAGAATCTTCTTAGGTATGTGGTTTGGAAACATTTTCCCTCTGATTTAATTTTTATGACAAGATTCATTGTTAATTTTACTTTTAAATTTAATAATGCTTCTCAGCATCCAATATTTCTTGGCAAATTTAATCACATTTTATTAGATTTTAAAATATACATAACAATATTACCATTCTAAATGCCTCCTAATATAATTACCCTATGTGTACATACAAACATTTTCCCATTATTAGGCCACAAGATCTAGGGATAGCCAGTGGACAGAACTTGCAGTGAACAATTGAGAAACTGGCACCTTGGTCACATTTATTCAAGAGCCTTTTATTTGTCAGTATTTTATTAACTTTATATAAAGTCAATGATAAGGTCATCTCAGGGGATAATTGAATGTTAATGATCAATTAGAAAAACTAGAGTCAGAGTCAGTGAAGAAATTATTTAAAAAATATTCAAAACTGTGAAGACTTTAGCAAGTATCCAAATATCCGCATAAATCATTAAATAATTAGCTTTTCCAGAAATGTTGTAAATGGATTGTTTATTGGCATTGCTACTTTCCAATCCCCATTCCCTTCTTCTAAAATAAACTTCTTGATGTACTATAATGAACATAGGATGATCCTAAATGTAATGCTCACAGATAGATTGCAAGTCCAGAGGCTAAGAAAACACAAAATTACCCAAGTGATATATTATTATAATCACTTTTGATTACCTTTTTACCCTTTGAAAGTTAGTAAAAATAACACCTCAGGTATATTAAATGTCCTTCATATTGCCTAAACATCTGGAGATAAGAAGTAAAGTTGAGAGTCTTTGTAACACATTTCTGAATTTAGACTTCATATGGTTGGTTCTACTGACATATTTTCATCTTCTGGTACTTGACTATGAGCATATAAAAATAACTTCCATTAGAGGATAGAATCAATGCTCAAATTAGAGTAACTCAATCAGATGAGCAAGGGCAGAATGGAAAAAACATATAAGAATAATTTGGTGAGACCTGTTTGGGAATATTTCTGCAATTGTAATTAGTGTCATATAACACAAGCTCCTGTTTCATAATCCGGACCTTACTTTGGAAAACACTCAGTCTTAAATCAACCACTGATCCTCCTTGATGTGAAGAAATAGCAGAAAGATTCCTACTGAAATGTTCTATTGTAATATGCAATAAAATATTCAAATATTCATTAATGTTTGATCTGCTGATTATCTTATAGCCCATCAAATCTCATTCTTCTCCACAGAAACCAAATTATTATCCTGAATAATTAAAATTTTAAGATTCTCTCTCTCTCTTTCCAATTGAGTTATGACAGTACATCTTTTAAATCTACATGAGCAAAGACAGGCTGTTACAAAGTGAATATTCTTTGGTTAGCACAGAGATGTGTAAGTATTTTGTAACAGCCAATTAAGAGAAGAAGATAAAGTAGGAAGATACTTTTTTAAATTATGTCATTGAATTAAAATAGAATATAAATGAGGCCTAGATGTTTAGATAGCACAATTGATTTCAATATCTTCCAACTCTATCATTTCTTTCCACAGTTCCTTCTTTCCCACTGTCCCCCTCTGCTATATGATTTTAATTAGTTTTATGTATATATGTGCATACATATATGTGTGCTTTGTTACAGTAGAAGCAATAGCTAGAGCTCATGTCTTGAGACTAGGATTACAGTAAACATCCACACTGTTATTTATCTTGAAACATCAGATTTCTCAGGTATGGCAACTTAAAGCCAAAAAGTCATCCTCACCTTACTGTGGTGAAGGATTTTGGAAACAAATCTCAATCCTATCAATTCAGTAAGTTTAATAAAGATTGTTACAAGTTTTTCACCTTGCAGAGGTTAGTTTGTCTCTCTGGTACCTTGTTACTTCATCTATAATATTAGAAAATGTAAAGGAATATAGAAAAGGTAAAGAACCAGTCTCATCCTGATCAAATCTATCAACAAATGATTTTTTTTTCTTTTAGTGTTGCTAAGCAGGAAAGTCTGTCACTTAACAAGCATTTTTTTATCTGGCATGAGGCCAAGGTAATTTTGAAAATCATCAGAGTAAGGTCACAGAAAATTAGAATTTCATTGAAATTCAAGCCATTTACTTTGAATGATAGCTTATAGAGTACACAAGTAGGAACCAATATAAAAAGTTTATATGCTGGTGAACTCTAAATTTTGAAATACTTTAGAAAAAAATCCTAAATCTCATGGCAATAATTAATTTAGTTGACATTCATGACACAAAAATGGTTTATTTAAATAATTTTTTAATTGTCTGTGAATGCAAAAGTTTTGTTTCCATGACTCCAAAATATCTGAGTGAATGTTTTGTATGGATACATTTTCCTTTGCTTTTTTTATGTAGATCTATCATACTTACAGGGGAAATAATTTTTCCATTACATATAGTGGAGAATATAGTCAATAAGGATTCTCATTTCAATAATAATAAAACTTAAACACATTTGAAAAAAACACAACCTCTTTCGAGCAATAAGAATTAGAAAATTATAAATAAAACAAAACTGGCATAACTTAGTTATTAATTATGCTCTAGACTGTTAAGATATTGATGACAGAGTATAAGAAAAAGTCTTACCTTTATAATGTCAAAAGTTCATACATGTTGTTCAGTTTAGTTTTTCTTGGTTTTTATACATCTCAAAACATGCCAAAAGAGAGGTCACACTATATACTGCATTCTCCAAAGTTCTGTATTAGTGCAAATTAACTTTATGGAATCATAATAAACCATTTTAGCAAATTAAAAATAAATGGAAATTGTATTCCCTTGATAAACAGAATTTTTTAAATAACTATAGCAAGCATTATATCAATGATGAGTTATTAAAAGCTTTCCCAATAAGACAATAATGACTACTATAAACACTATTTTTCAACACCTTACTGGAGATCTAGTGATTATTAGGAAAGAAAATAAGAAGTACAAACATAGAAAAAGAGAAAAAAAGTTGTCATTATTTTCAGAGGGCATTATTTTGAATTATAGATGTCTAAAAATTCAAAAATCTAAGTATTATAACACAAATGTAGTAAGTTTGCTGGACAGGAAGTTAATTGTGTTGAAATAGAGTGGCAACTTTTTTTTTAATTTTAAAAAGGATACTATTTACAATAGCATAAAAGTACTTAGGACTATACCTAACAAAGGATATGAAACTACACAATATTATAGGAAAAAAATTAAGAAATATAAGGAAATGCCATGTCCATGAATTAGATAACACAATGTATAGACATATTTGAGTCCTGACTACGAGGAAGGCTGAGTTTCCTGGCTTCTACCTTGAAGATGCAGGACTCTAAAGCTTAAAAATTTACCAAACAAAAAAAAGAAGCCTTTCAGTCCAAAAAACACCACAAATGTCTATTACAACATGTATCTCCAAAGTTGTTATTTTAATGTGCAAATAGAAGTAGTTTTGAAAATGTTTTAGTCAAGATGACAGAACAGCATGGAAGATTTTTTTCCATCTCTCATCCCTGAAATACAGCTAGATCAACACTAAACCATCCTGCACACCTAGAAAACTGATTTGAGAATTAATACAACAATCTGCACAACTTGAACCATAGAACTCAGCAGGTAAGTGGCACAGAGAGGTGAACTCAGGGTAAGAAGCTGCAGAGGGCCAGAAGCTGTTTTTGCTTGCGGAGAGAGGACAGAGATGGTGGGAGACTATGGGAAAGCATCTCCCCCACCGCCTGAAAGTAGCTGGAGAGAAAAGAAAGAGAATGCAAGAGACTGAACCAAAAAAGGGAGAAAGGAGAAAGGAGAGGGTTTAAATTCCATTAAGGCTCTATAAACAGGGATAGTGCAGAGTCTGAAACTCCACAGCTCGATACCTGGTGGTGCTCTGGTGGGAAGAGCAAATCCCCATGAGCAGAGAGTGAGGTCCTTGGGGTCCTTGGGGCATATGGGGAGAGATGGTTCCTCTGCCGGGAGGACATTTGGTAGAGTCTGTGTGGCCACATGGTCCCGCAGACCCCAGAGAACAACCACATTCACTGGTGCTGGAACAAGGTTGTTAAGAGGGAAGCCTGATGGCAGATGTGTGTTGTGATTTACCATAATCCCTGAAATGCTGCTGCTACATGATCTCGTGAACTTTTTCTGGGGTGGGCTGGCACCCAGCCACAGTCACTGGGCATCCGCAGCAGCACGGTCCCATGAACGTTCCTGGGTGCGCCTGCACCTGGCCATTATTCAGTGAGACCCTCCCCCAGAAGGTTTGAGCGGGTCAAAGCCATAGTCCCTCAGAAGTGAGGGGTTGGCGCATCAGGCTCTGTGTTTATAGCTAGTTCAGAGCCTGGAGCCTGTCTTCGGATTCTGTCTCTCCCTCTCTCTCTGTCCCTCCCCTGCTCTTACTGTCTCTCTCTCTCTCAAAAAATAAACATAAAAAAAATTTTTAAACAAACAAAAAAAAGAAGTGAGGGGTTGGGACACAGCTGCATCTGAGATAAAACTCAGGAGGGAGGTGCTGCCTGGCAACCTGACAGCTTGGTCATGGACAGTGCAAAAGCAGGGAGTGGACGGAAGCCGTAGACAAAGGAAGGGTGTGTGATTGCTGGTCAGGGAGAACAGAATTCAAATACCAGAGACTGGGTAGCTGTGTGACACCATTTTCACCCCTCCTGTGTATGCGCATACACACCTACATGCACCACAACAATCTGCCCCAGTAAGCTAAGTAACACCATCTAGTGGAGAACAGAGGTGTTACACTAAGTCCCGCCCAACTAGGCCGCCAATCTTTCTCTTTAGGAGCACCACAAGTCTCTCCACCTGCTTAGTTTACGGACTATAAAATGTTTCGTAGTTTGAATTCTAGAGGAAATTGATGTAATTTCAATCGTATTTCAGTCTGTTTGCTGGTCCATCTATTTAATTTCTTTTCTTATTCTTGAATATAGAAAAAGAAAAAAAATACTTTCCATTTTTTAAAAAATATTTTCCTTTAATTTTTCCTGCTATATTTTTATGTTTTTGTAAATTTTTCAAATTCTATCTTACATCCATCATTTCATTTTATTCTATTTCATTGTATTCATTTTTTCAAGTCAAACCTTTTTCTTTTTTTCTTATTCTTTTTTTTCTTTACTTATCTTTCCCCTTTTTCTCTAATCAAGCTCCTTTCAACAACCAGACCAAAACACACCTAGGATCTAGCATCCTTTATTTGATTTTTTTATGTTGTTCTTAATTTTTTAATTTTATTTTTTTACCTTAATTCCTTTACTTCCTTCAAAATGACGAAACAAAGGAATTCACCTCAAAAGAAAGAACAGGAAGAAATGACAGCCAGGAACTTAATCAACATAGATACAAGCAAGATGTCTGAACCAGAATTTAGAATCACGATAATAAGAATACTAGCTGGGGTCAAAAATAGATTAGAATCCCTCTCTATGGAGATAAAAGAAGTAAAAGCTAGTCAGGATGAAATAAAAGATGATATCACTAAGCTGCAATCTCAAATGGATGCCACTGCAGCAAGGATGGATAAAGCAGAGCACCAAATCAGCGATATAGATAACAAACTTATGGAGAATAATGAAGCAGAAAAAAAAAAGAGGGAGAATAAGGCAAAAGAGCATGATTTAAGAATTAGAGAAATCAGTGACTCATTAAAAAGGAACAACATCAGAATCATTGGGATCCTAGAAGATAAAGAAAGAGAAAAAGGGGTAGAAGGGTTATGTGATCAAAACATAGCAGAAAACTTTCCTAACCTGGGGAAAGACACAGACATCAAAATCCAGGAAGCACAGAGGACTCTCATTAGATTCAACAAAAACCGACCATCAACAAGGCATATCACAGTCAAATTCACAAAATACACAGGCAAGGAAAGAATCATGAAAGCAGCAAGGGAACAAAAAAGTACTTACCTACAAGCAGCAAAGAATTACACGATAATTTTGAAGAAAAACAAATATAGATTTTCACTAATAGATACCAATACTTATTACAAAGCTATAATAATAGTGTTGTATTGGTACAAAAATGGATAAATTGACAAAAGATAGTCCAGACCATACAAATATGGTCACCTAGTTTATTGCAAAGTTTAATACTAGTTTAATACTGCAGTGTAGTGGAGAAAAGATGAGTTTTATCAATAAGTAGCACTGGAACAATTCAATACTTCATACCATACACAAATATTAACAGATGATAGATAAATTAAAGACATAAATATAATATAAAAATAAAGCTTTTAGAAAAACAAAGGAAAATTTATTGATAAACTGAGATAAACTGACACAAAAATAAGCAAAAAAATAGATGAATTAAACAAATTAAAATTAAAAACATTTGTTCTTTAAAAGTTAGTTTTGAGAGAGTGAGAAGGGAAGACATAGGCATGAGATAAATATTTGTAATTTATACATATGTGTCAAAGGTTTATATTTAGAATATATAAAACAAAACAATGGTAAAATGACAAACATTTCAGTAGGGAAATGAACAAAGAAACACTTGAGAAGCATTTTATAAAAGAAGATAGCCAAATGGAAAGATGCTAAATATATAGGCCATAAAAGAAATGCAGATTAAAACCAAAATGTATTACCACTAAATAACTTGCCACCAATGGATTATTATTTTTGTAAATAATAGTAAATTTTTGCCAGGTTATGAACAACTGGAAATATTATACCCTGTTGGTTTGAAGTTTAAGCCTGTATAAACACTTTGGAAAACTATTTGATATCCTATAATCCAGGAATTCCATACCTAGGAATTTATCCAACAGAAATACTTATTTATGTTTATTTTTTAAAATGTACATGAGTACTTATAACAGCCTATTTTATTGGCATATCAATTAACATTGTGGTCTGTTCATGTAATAGAATACTATACAGCCATGAATTATTTCGTGTATTATTTCATTTATAAAACATTCAACACAGACAAACCTTATCTGCGTTGGAAGTCAAGGTAGCTGTTAATCTTATACAATATTGTCAATAGAAGGGGGAATAAAGGGAACATCTCAGGTGCTTATAATTTTAGATGTCTTAATATAAAAGCTGATTTTATATGTATATTTAGTTTATCAAACATGAATTGCATTTCTATTTCTCATTTTTCTATTTTTCTCTATTACACTTCACTAGAAGTATAGAATAGAAAGTGATCTGGCTGCCACAATAATGCATATTTATTCATTTAATTTCTTTATCCATTTAATTTTTATTTTTTCAATTATTTATTTAGATTAAGTTGCTGATATTGAATTTCTAGACGAATGATATAAAATGAAACTTTTCAGTTTTCATTATAATATTGTCAGAATATTCTCCACAAGAAAGCCATGTTTCTTTTTCTTTTTTAATGTTTATTTATTTTTGAGAGGAAGAGAGAGACGGAGTGTGAGTGGGGGAGGGGCAGAGAGAGAGAGGGAGACACAGAATCTGAAGCAGGCTCCAGGCTCCGAGCTGCTAGCACAGAGCCCGACGTGGGGCTCGAACTCATGAACTGTGAGATCATGACCTGAGCCAAAGTCGGATGCTCAACTGGCTGAGCCACCCAGGCGCCCCCTATTATATTTATACATGAAAAAAAAAAAAAAGAAGGAAAATATGATGGTATCCGTAGAGCCTTAACTGTGTTTTATCTTATCACACTTTTTTCCTGTTATTAAAAGGAAGCTATTACTATTTTAAACATTTTATTTCATTTCACTTTAAATATCAAGTTACTATTTCTTTTTCTTTTAACCATATCTATTCATATTTTGTGACCATAAATAAGCTAGGAATTTAGCTCTGTGTTTAAATTTCAGTCTGCAAAATTATCTCTGCCCTCATCTTCAAACAGAAGGTGTATACTGTGCCACACAGTTACCAGATAGTCATAAACTGGGAAAGCAATCTAATATAGATTCTGTGCTGTGTAATTATTAGTCCCAACCTGCTGAGTCAGAGTTCATTAGAGAAAACATTAGGGGGCTGCATGACTCTCACTGAATTGTATGAGCAACGTCAATGAACTTTAATGGGATTTGCATGCACACAGTCAGGAGAGTTCCAATAGGCAAACTCAAAAATAACCATTTTCTAACTGCAGTGATACAGTGCAGATTTTCCAGTTAGATGGAACTCTTGGGAACTAGATTCATTTAGCCTTTGACTTCATTTAGCACAGAATACCCACAGGAAACCTTTATGGCATTTTAAGTGTGTTTGCTATCGCGTGCTACTGCTTACACAAACACAGAGTTATGCTTGCATGCTCAATTTTTTAGGCCATAGTAGTTTTCAGTTGTCATCATCAGACTCTGGCTTTATGTGGTTGCTTGGATAGGGGGAAAATAGATTTTATAATTGAAGTAACTCTCAGTTTTGCCTGAGACCCTTTTTTTTATGAGAAGTTTTTATAAAAAACTTTTAATTAGAAATTTTACATTAAAAAAAGCATAGGCCTCTTTTCTTAGTCATGTGTTTTTCTCCACATCTAAGGCTGGATATTTAGAGTTCACTAAGGAGCTGACCCATAAAGTCTAGACCTCTAATGCCATTAGGCTTATCAGTGGCAAGTTGTCTCACTCTAGCACATTAAAGAATAAGGGTCCTTCCATCATTTACACAAAAAGAAAATGGTCTCTGTACGGCTTTATCCAGAGTTTTAAGAAGCACAAATCGGAGAGCCTGGGTGGCTCAGTCAGTTGAGTGTCTGGCTTCGGCTCAGGTCATGATCTTGCGGTTCGTGGGTTCAAGCCCCGCGTCGGACACTGTGCTGACCGCTAGCTCTCTACCTCAGAGCCTGGAGCCTGTCTTTGGATTCTGTGTCTCCCTCTCTCTCTGACCCTCCCCTGCTCTTGCTCTCTCTCTCTCTTTCTCTCTCAAAAATAAATAAAACATTAGAAAATTTTAAAAAAAGAAGCACAAATGAACCTTTTAGAGAAATAGAACTAATAGTGTTGCATGTTTAAATTTTTGGTATGAATTTGTAAACCCACTTTGTAAGCATGCTAATATTAACAGTGTATCTACATTAGGCACTCACTACAGACTACAGATAAGTCAGTGGTTCTCAAAGGTTTTAGTGTGCATCTGATCACCTGGACCGTTTGTTAGAACATAGATTGCTGCTCCTCACCCCTAAAGTTTCTGATTCATTAAGTCTGGCTGAGACTTAGCACTTCTAACAAGTTCTCTAGTGATGGTGAAGCCATTGGTCTTTAGATCTCACTTTGAGAATTACTGATGAAGATAAAAGCAATATTCCAGATACAACTTTACCACTTCTCCTCCATTCTACAAACCCTATTGGAAGGCACATTTTTGAGTGTGATGTTATTTTAAGAATAATCTTGTATCTGTTTATTTACAAAATAAATCATTTAATAAGTACGGTATTTTATTGGTAATAAATTTTGGCACATCCCAAGTGTACTTGAACATGGTGGTTGAAACTGGCTTCTGGAATGACTCCTAGGGGAACAGACTCCAGATACTGCTAACCCTTGCCACTGCCTTCCTCCAATGTCTGTCTTTTCTAACTCCCCACCCCTCACTTCAGTTACTGCCCCTTGCTCTTCTACCTCACCTATTCTCCATATGCAGAATGTTTTAAAGTTTGACTGTGCCTTCTGCATCTTCCAGCACCTTCCCTGAAGTTTCTCCACTGGGTCAAGCGCAAACAGTGTACAGATTGCTTTTGATACATTCATGTGCTAGTAACCAAAGACCCTCCCATCCTCCCCACCACATACAACCATTATTTTCTCAAACAGCTCCTTTGTCCTTTGATGACTGGAAATCTCTGAGTAATTGTATTCTAGCAAAAGTTAGAAGTCACCTTGCCAGAGTCTCTGTGAATCTTTTAAATGCAATTTTCATGAATGAACTTGATGGGGCATTCTGGAGCTGACACAGGAAACAGACTGATCTCTCCTAGGCAGCCCACCGGAAACGCTCTTTCGTGCAGCACAGCCTGATGTACGTCCTCTGAGGCTTCCTGGGCAGGGCATGGACTTAGGCTTCTCCAGGAAACCAGAAAGATGCTTATCCTACCATTCAGAAGGATCTCAACTCAGTGTAAACAGCAAAGTCAGGAGGGACTCCATTCCACCCTTCTCAGAGGTGCCTCCCCTAGAGTTTAGAACATAGGTCAAGCATGCATCATAGCTCCCAGTGCAGATAGTCGATTTAAGCTCTAATCATGACACTGAATTATGAGTATAATTAATAAAACAAATTCATGCAGAGGGTGACTGTATGTCAGCTACTTTCTGTTGTAAATAAGAGAGGCTAAGGCACAGCATCTGAATGCTATTCTGTTTTCTTTCACAAACTTGTCTGAATTTTTGTACGTTAATTTCAAACTACACTAAAAACATTTGAGCTCACAGAAGGTTGCCTCTAGTTTTAATCTACTTTAATTATTGTGTATTGTTTCCTTTAAAGTCATGCAGCTTTATTTACATTTAATGGAATTTACCTTTAACTCAATTCAGGAAAGCTTCCAATGAAAACCTGCTGTTCCCTTAGCCTTGAATGGCCTTGTCTCTTCTATCCCTCTCCCCATTCCTTCTCTGTCCATGGAATTTCTCTCTCATATTTTGAGGCACAACTTAGGTTCCTACCCCAATTATTTTTTTCACCCTCATATCCCTTGTAATGGAAGCTTTTATAGCACTTGGCCTTGTTTGAGTCATTTTTTTATTCTCTATTGGTGCCTAATGAAGTACTTTGCCTATAAAGATGATATATATTTTCTGTTACTAAAAATCGTCAACCCAGGGGCGCCTGCGTGGCTTAGTCCATTAAGCATCTGACTCTTCATTTCAGCTCAGGCCATGATCTCATGGTTGATGACTTCCAGCCTTGTGTGGGATTCCACACTGATAGCGTAGAGCCTGATTGGGATTCTCTCTCTTTCCCTCTCTCTCTGCCCCTCTCTTGCTCACATGTGTGTGTGTATGCTCTCTCCCTCCCTTTCTCTCTCTCAAAATAAATAAATAAATAAAATCATCAATTCATTAAGCAGTTACTGAGTATTAATTTTGTGTCAAGCGCTATGGAAGAGCCTGGCATTATAGGGAGGAATAATATATGGTTTCTCTCTTAGAAGAACTTATAACCTAAGGGAAGATACAGGCATGCAACCCAAAAATCATAAACCATTATAACAAGTTCATAATAAAAATACTTCCAGAGTGCTCTGACAGCACTACAAATGGTATAATTCTTTAATTCTCAGGAATCAGGAAAGACTTTGCATAGAACGTGACAAATAAACTAAGTCTTAGAGTAGAAAAATCACTGGGCGGGGGTGGGAGGGTGGGGGGGCAGGATCTTTCATCCAGAGTTCCCAGCATGCAAAAATCACAAAACTGCAAGTTGTGTTGGAGTTACACTAAGTAGTTTCTTTGCTGGCCAGTGCCATAGAGTGAGGTGAGAAGAGTTGCAGGATATGTATCAAATACTTTTGCCTTTCTACATGTGCAGTCCTCCTTAATGGATGTACACATGATAGGAATTAATGAGTGGAAAACAATGCCCTTATTTGTCAGGAAGGTACTCCTTAATTCCTCCTAAATCTCATCCCTGAAAACAGAGGGAAATCAATCAGGTTATTTGAGATTCAAGGCAGTAGTCATATCTTCTAGAAGCATGACATAACTTCTCATTTTCATTTATACAATGGGCACTTACTGTAGATCAGCAATTTGAATGGTTCTGGGCTGATTACTGTTGGAGGTACAAACATAATTCAATCAGTATAGTAGAGGAAAAGTGCAGACACAAATAGTGATAAACATAGTCTCTTGCATGTAGAATATGTATAGTGTGGGAATCCAGAGCAGAACATGGTGAGTCACAGCAGGGGCAATAGGGGAGGGCTTCAAGAGAAAAGCAGCAACTTCAGTGAATTTTATAAGCAGCATAGCATTTGAAATGGGGAAAGAGAATCTTAGCCAGAGAAACTAGAATAGTCAGTGGGTTGCAAACATATGTAAGTTCAATATTCCAGAAGGCCCATCTTGATGTGGGAGCTTCCCGCCTTGCCTTTCAGAGCTATATACCCTAGTAAAAAGAGAGTAGTATCAGCCATGGGTTAATTGTGAAACAACTGGACACTAAGGAAATGAAGCGCCTAAAAGAAGGATCAAATTCAGTATGGGTTCATACACAATGTCATTCAACCAAAACTCAGACATTAAGCAGTTTATTTAAAAAGAAACAATTACTGTGAACTTTTTTAGAGAAGAATGTAAATTGTTCTCTTCTGCTGCCAATGAGATATAAACTATTTAAAATAAATTATATAGATTTATCTTAATAATAATAAATGAGGACATCATTTTAATGGAGTGCGAGATGGTTCCATAACTGGCCGCATCAGCATCTTTGGCATTCCAGAGAAGCCATCCCTGGCTAAGCTTTGTTGAGGATGTTATTTATTTATGGTCAAGTTCCTTAGATTTGGAAGCACTGAGGCAATATGCTGACAGTCGCATCAACAGAACACACTGAGTAAGCTGACCTTTGATATTCCTTGAAGTGAGAAATATTTATGAGGTTAAATCTTCTCTGAGAGTGTGAAGCCTAGAGGAGAACTGTTACTCAGGCCCTGACACTCAGTAGAAGGAGCAGGGACATGGAATTTGGAGTCAGAAGGTCTGAAATCAAGTTATAGTTCTATCACTTACAAGCTGCTTGACTTTGACTGAGGCACTCCATCTCTTGGAGGCCCCATTTCTCCCTTCCAGTACAGGGATGATTAACATCTGCATTGTCTACAGGTTTGCTGTGAGGATCATGAGAAAAAAAAAGTGTTCCATATAATGTATATAATTGTCAATTCATGTTATTATTTTATAGCTGAACCCTCAGTAAAAGGAAGTGTGCTATAACTAGGTTGGAATAAACCAGGGATCTTCTTTTCTTCCTGTGTGTTAAGATTACCTGCCCAGAGATCTCATGAGATTTTGCTTGCTTATACTCACATTTTTTTCTCCAAATTTTATTCTAAAGAAAAGCCATTTAAAGTGACAGTTTCTCACTCTTAAGACTTTTGCCATTTCCTCAAACTGCAAGGCTTCTCACATTACCCCATCTGGCATTTGATGTAAAATATACACCCCCGTGATGTGCTAATTGTCTGCAGAATGTGGCCTCACAATTGTAATTAGTTCTCTTTACACAGTTTCTTCCTGCCATGGAGAGTATTTTTCTGACTAAATGATAATATGGGATTGTCTGTGTCAGAGCAACAGTTCATTGTTTCCAAGAACATACATTTCGGAAGCCAGGAGAAGGTCTGTCTTCTGGAAACGGTGGCAGCTCTCCTACCACCCTACTGTTACACCCTTTGTGGAAGCAATATACCCAGCCAGATGAGGAGGGAGACTGCTCTGAAGTAGAAGGCAATTAAGATTCCAAACCATTCTTTTATTTTACCTAAAAAAGAACAACACAAGCTGAATACAAATAAATTATCCAAACATCAATGCAGAGGTGATTAGAATTGTGAATTTAGCATGCCTGAATATGATTTTTTAAATCTAGAAATCACATATAATCTTTACACGCTATAGGTCTTTGTGTAACACTTAACTTAAAACGTATTTTAAATTTATTATTTGTTAGATACATCATAAAAAGGAGAAGATTCCGGCAATGAGCTTGATACGATCTTACCCATATTTGAGTTGGGAGAGAAAATGACCTGGGAGGCGCTTTTCCAGGACAGTGAAGGATTCACCTCCCAGTGACAGCTCAACAGAGCCAAGGTAAGGCAAAAAGGCACCTACACACAAAATCACACTATGTTAAAACAAATGGTGTTGAGATACAGATGCATTGCTGGGGGAATAAGAAACTGTAAACTAAGATCCTGGCAATGAAAATGGACAGGATTAAATATATTAAAGAGAAACTGGGAAAGTGAAATTGACAAAATTGAGTAAATGTTTTGAAATGGAGGTAAGGAGTTAAAAGAGTAAATAGTAAAAGATATTTTCCAGGCTTTGAGTTTGGAGTACTAGGTAGTGTCAACAATTCATAAAGGGACTATGGTGGAAATGGGTTTCTAAGGAAGGATAAGGAGTATATTGATAATTTGAACATTCTGAAATGGGTATTTCTTTGGGGGGTATTCAGGTAGATATATTCAAAAGGCAGTTAAGGTATATGTATGTAGATCTTGGGGAAATGTTAGGGCTAAATTAATAGATTCATAAGTCATTTATCCATAGACCTAATTATTACTATGTAATGGAAGAGAAGTGAGAAGAGAGTAGAAAATGGAAAAGACATCTGAAGAATACTAAGGGTAGAGAGAGGAAGAAAATTTAGTGACAGAAGCTTAGAGGGAGAAGTTAAGAAACAAAATGTGAAAGAAGCGATATTACTAACTCAGTGGAGGCATCAGTTTTAGGAAAGAAAAATTGGTCAATAGGATCTAGTACAACCAATGTAGACAGGATTTTAGAGGAGTCATTAAATATAGTACCTGGGATGCCATTTTTGACATAATGAAAGCTCTTTGTTTCAATGAAGTAGTTTTGGTAGAAGCTACCAAAAGCCTGTTGAATGGTGGGAGAAATTTTTATTCAAAATACAAAATGTAAGCAAGGCTGGTAAGAGAAAGAGAGAAAAGATGATGGTTATATGGGGAGAAGCATGCAGATTCAGAAAGGGTTATGAGTTTTTTGGCTAAGGAAGGGAAATTCTTGAGGATTAGTATAGCCAAAGGGAAACAAACCAACAGAGAAAGGACTTGGAGGTAAAAGAAAGGAAGGAGATGACAGGTGGAACAAGAATGCCGTAGTATCAAGACAGGTTAGCATTCAAGAATTGGTGTTTAAAATTCACCTTTAATATAAAGAGAAGAACTGCTTCCTTGGAGATTAGAGTGAAGGAAATAAAGTTGGGGTCCAGTGTAGATATACTGAAGGAAGTTGGATGGGAAACCAAGGCGTCCAAATATGTGTACTCATATTCAGACAGTTACATGAAAGAGAAGATTTTGCTTATGCTTGCCTGTACATGTGCACACAATTGGTTTTTGGAGTAAAATATGTGCAAACTATGGTTGATTATGAAAAAAAATGGTGGCCGAATGGCCTATTTACCATATCCATTGAATTTATTTGGGAATTCTCTCTAAAGTACCTTCGTACCCCTGCATCTATGATTCTGGACCTGATTTAAGCAAGTCACAAAATTATGACTCATCTTCTATTTTTTCCCCCTAAGGCTTTTATGGAATCACTCTCCTTAACAAATAAAATGCATGGAGTAAAAAATCCAATAGTTTCTGATTTAGAAGACCTCTCTAGCACATTAAAATGATATTGGCAGATAACTTTCTAGAGATAAATCTTAACATTTTTAAGAGGAGTAGAGATACATATGTTTTCATATCAAGAAGAATGGCCCTTCAGAGACGCCTATTGATTTCACAGAAATTTCAAAAAGAGTAATGGCTGACTAAAAATAGCAGTGGGGGTGAGAAATGATACTGCTGTATCTCCGTAGTAAACATAAGAAATTAGTTTATGCAATTAAAGCCAAATGGACCTGATTCTTACATTCCTGCAGTAGAAATAACTTCTGTAATACATTCAGGGCTGAGATTGTACCATGGTCATTTCTTAAAGCCTCAGAACCTAGAACAGTGTTTGATATAGGAATAAAAGAATGAAAGTGTGGAAAACAGAAGCAAAGAAATAATTTGCATTGAAGATGTTGAGATATATAAAATAATAATAAAAGCAAATCCATAAAAGAAGTTGAGTAAACAGTAAGAAAAAGAGTAAGAATGTTTGCCTCAATAAATGTGAAGTATACAGACAAGGTTACCTCTGAAAACCACGTCTGGAAATTATATACAGTCCTGGATGCCAAAGTACAGAGAAGATGCTGAAAAACTGTGAGCAGAGGAAAAATAGAGTATAGAAATCATGCCTTAAGAGTAGCTGTATATTTATTCTCCTTATCCCCACAACATGACCAATTTCACTCTATAGGGAATCCTGTTTAGTATGAATCTTTTTTTTTTAATGTTCTCAAAAAGCATATGTTAGGTGGTATTATATACAATTCTGTTCCTAACATTGTTTCAAGCTTTATGTTTCTAGTAATGATTTGTTATGCTATGTATACACCTAAATTTTGCTCTTAACTGGTGCATAGTACTCCATGGTGGGTATCTACCATGCTTTACCTCTCTGGTCCCTGAAATGCCTCAAATCTCCATCCTCTGCACCACCACCATAGATAAAACCATGAATAAAGTTTTTGTATGTGTCCCTTTATGGACCTATGTAAGAATTTATTTGGGCTCTATGCCCAAGAACAGAATTGTCATGTCAAAGGGATGTCCATGCCTAATTTGCCTAAATCGTGCAGGATTCCTCACCAGAATGGCTACTCTAGTCTCCAATCCCACCTACTAAATGAAGAATCTTATATCCACAACAATACTGATATTATACAACATTCTAAATTTTATTAGTCTAATAGGGGAAAATGGATTTTCATTCTAGTTTTAATTTGCAATTTTCTGGTTTTTATTGATTCTGAGCAACTATTCTCATGCTCTTTAGTTTTTGTTTCTTTATCTGTAAACTGCCAGTTTATATCCTTTGAATTTCCCCATTGGAGTTGCATTGCTCTTCTTGCATAATTGCAGGACTGCCTAGTCATATCTGAACATCAAAATGTTTTCTCTCATTTTGTCATCTCTATATTAATTTTTATTTGCCATGTGATTTTCTTTAATTAAAAAAGAATAATGCATAGTTGATTTAAAACTTTGTATTAGTTTCAGATGAAGAAGAGAATGATTCAATATTTGTATATACTTCATGATGATTACCACACTAAGTCTGGTTAACATCCATCAACATATAGTAAGAATTTTTTTCTTATGATGAGAACTTTTAAGATTTATTCTCTTAACAACTTTTAAATATGCAATAAAGTATTATAAACAATAATTGCCATTCTCTACCTTACATTCCCAAGACTTATTTATTTTATAACTGGAAGTTTGTACCTTATACCCCCTTTCACTCATTTTTTCCCTTACCATCCTCAACCCGCCTCCGGCATCCACCAACCTATTTCTGTATGTATGACCTTGGTGTTTTTTGTTTTGTCTTGTTTTTTAAACTCCACCTGTATGAGAGACCACACAGTATTTGTCTTTCTATGTCTTATTTATTTCACTTAGCATAATGCCCTCAAGGTCCATCCTTGTTGTTGTAAATAGCAAGATTTCAATCTTTTTTTAATGGTTCATTTGGGTTTTAAAGAGAACAGGGGGAAAGTCCGGAATATTTGATAACTGTCTGAAAAAGTAAAAAAAAAAAAAAAAAAAAGGTGGAAGCAGACTGACTGTCCCTAGTTATGGAAATAGAATGCCAAATTCCAATTTATTCATATGTATGAAGCATATCAATATATCCAAACATGAATAAATCTCAAATACAATATGAAGTGAAAATACCAAATTGCCTTTAATTTAACATAGTATCATAAATGTAAATTATTGAAATGCATAAATTAGTGTTTAGAACTATATGTTTTAGAAATAAACTGTTAGCAAAATTCCTACAAATAGTGGAAAAGATTTCAAAACAAAACAAAAGGATAGGGAATAGTGATGTCACCCAGATAATGAAGTAGAAGATCCCACCGTCCATTCCCCACAAAAGAAACAGCTCTACAAGAGCTCAGAAATAATGGATACACAATATTAAAAAAAAGTATGCAATTTGTCACCTGTAAATGTGGCATCAAAAATATAAAATGTGTGGGGAGTAGTAAAAGGGTAGAGTTTTTATATGCAATTAAAGTTGTTATTAACCTAAAATAAACTGTTATATCAGTAGGTATTTCAAGTAAGCCTCAGGGTAACCACAAGCCAAAACTTATAGTAAGTACATATAAAATAAAGAGAAAGGAATCAAAGTATACTACTATGGAAAATAATCATTTCAGAAAGGAAGACAGCAAGAGAAGAAGAAAGGAACAAAGGAACTACAAAATAGCCAGAAAGCATTAACAAGATGGCAATAGTAAGTTCTTACCTATCAATAATTACCCTAAAGGTAAATGGATTAACTTTTCTTATCAAAAGGCTTAGAGTGACTGAAAAGGATAAAAAACAGGGCCCAAAGATACTATACCTGCATGATATTCACTCTGCCTTTAAGTACACACAGAGGATCAAAGTGTAGGAGTGTAAAAAGGTATTCCATACAAATGAAAACCAAAAGAAGGTCATACTTATACCAGACAAAATAGACTTTAATTATAAACAAATGTTAAAGAGAGGCACCTAGGTTGCTCAGTCAGTTAAGTGACTGACTTCAGCTCAGGTTATGATCTCACGATTTATGGGTCCAAGCCCATGTGTGGCTCTGTGCTGACTGATAGCTCAGAGCCCGGAGCCTGCTTCAGATTCTGTATCTCCCTCTCTCTCTCTGCCCCTCCCCTGCTTGTTCCCTCTTCCTCTATCTCTCTCTCTTAAAAATAAATAAACAATAAAAAATTTAAAAAAATGTTAACGAGACAAAGAACATCACATATTGTTAAAGGGGGTAGATAATTAAGAGGATATAACCATTGTAAATATATATGTACCCAACCTTGGGGCAAAATATATTAAGAAATTCTAAAAGATCTGAAGAGAGCAATGGACAACAATACAATAATACAAGAGCACTTTAATACTCCACTTTCAACAATGGATAGATCATTCAGACAGAAAATCAATAAGGAAACACTGGACTTGAACTATACTTTAAACTAAATGGATCTAACAGACATATACAGAACATTATATCAAACAGCAACAGAATACTTCTACTTCTCAAGTGCCCACAGAACATTCTCCAAGATAGATCAGATGTTAGGTCACAACACACGTCTTAATAAATATAAAAAGATTGAAATCATACCAAATATATATTTTTCTAATTACAATGGTATGAAACTAGATGTCAATAACAGAAAAAACTGGAAAATTCACAAATATGTGAAAACTAGACAACCAATTGGTCAAAGATGTAATCAAAAGGTAAACAAAACAAACAAACAATTAAAAAAAAAAAACATGTTGAAACAAAACTAGAGGGGCACCTGGGTGGCTCAGTCGGTTAAGCTCAGCACCTTCGGCTCAGGTCATGATCTCACGGTTTGTGGGTTCAAGCCCCGCATTGGGCTCTGTGCTGACAGCTAGCTCAGAGCCTGGAGCCTGCTTCGAATTCTCTATCTCCCTCTCTCTCTGACCCTCCCCAGCTTGCGCTGTCTCTCTCTGTCGCTCAAAAATAAATTTAAAAAAATTAAAAAAGACTGGAAACACAATACACCAAAATTTATGGAAAGGAGGAGCAAGGCAGTGCTGAGAAGGAAGTTTATAACAATAAATGCCTACATTAAAAAAAATTCTAAGCTACATAACTTTATACCTCAAGGAACCAGAAGAACATATATAAACTAAGTCCAAAGTTAGAAGAAGGAAGAAGATAACAAAGATCAATGTGGAAACAGATGAAACAGAGATGAGAGAATAGAAAAGATAAAATTAAGAGTCGTTTTGGAAAAGATAAACAGAATTGACAAAACTTTTGCTACTAATCAAGAAAGAGAGAGGATTCAAATAAATAACATAAATTAAATCTGAACAGACCAGTAACAAATAAGGAAACTGAATAAATAATTAAAGAAAGAAAAGCCCAGGATCAGATGGTTTCTGCACAGCAATATAAACAATCAACATAATGAGAAGGGAACCTGCAGAATGGAAGAAAATATTGGCAAAACCATGCATCTGATAAGGGGTTAATAGGAACTTATACTAGTCAATAGCAAACCCACCAACAATTCAAATAAAAAATGGACAAAGGACTGGAACAGACATTTTCCTAGAAAAGACATACAAATGGCCAATAGGCCCTTGAAAATGTGCTCAATATCACTAACCATCAGGAAAACGCAAATCAAAACCACAATGAAATATCACCTCACACCTGTTAAAGTGGCTATTATCAAAAAGACAAGAAGTAACAAATATTGGTGAGGGTGTGGAAAAAAGGGAGCACACTGAATTGTTGATGGAAACATAAATTGATGCACTCACTCTAGAAAAGAATATGGAGGTACCTCAAAACATTAAAAATAGAACAACCATATAGTCCAACAATCCCACTTCTAGGTATATAGCTAAGGGAAATGAAACCATTATCTCAAAGAAATATCTGTACTTGTATGTTCATTGCAGCATTATTCACATTAGCCAAGATATGGAAACAACTTAAATGACAATCAGTGGATAAGTGGATTAAAAAAATGTAATATACAAATACAATGGAATAGTATTCAGCCTAAAAAAAAAAAGGAAATCCTGCTATTTGGGACAACATGGATAGACCCTGAGGGCAACATGCTAAGTGAAATAAGTCAGAGAAAGTCAAATACTGTATGATATCATTTATATGTGGAATCCAAAAACATTGAATTCATAGACATAGAGAGAGTAGAATAGTGGTTGTAAGTGGCTGAGGATTAGGGCAATGAGAAGATACTGGTCAAAGACTACAAACATTCAGTTATAAGATGAGTAAGTTCCAGAGATCTAAAGTACAGCATGGTGACTATAATTAAAAATACAATATTGTATACTTGAAAGTTGCTGTAAGAGTTTTAATGTTATCACTGTAACAACAAAATGGTAGTTACGTGAGGTGAAAAGTATGCTAAGTAATCTTACTGTGGTTAACATTTCACAATATATACACATATCAAACCATCACATCTTAAACTTACACAATGTTTTATAGCAATTATATCTTGATGAAGCTGGAGGAAAAAGAATGGGGCCATATAATATCTTATTAAAGAGAGAAATTGGAGAGGTGCCTAGGTGGCTTAGTTGGTTCAGTGTCCAACTCTTGATTTCAGTTTGGGTCATGATCTCAGGGTCATAGGATTGAGCCCTGTGTTGGACTCCATGCCTGCTTAAGATTCTCTTTCTCTCTCCCTCCTTCTTTCTCTAAGAAAGAAAGAAAGAAAGAAAGAAAGAAAGAAAGAAAGAAAGAAAAAGAAAAAGAAATTTGAAACAAATAAGGCCAAACGTTAATTATTGTGAAATCTAGGGAGGGGCCTATACACATGTCTCTTGTATATTTTCTATGTTTTTCTACAGGTTTAAAATATTTTTAAATTAAAGTTTTCACAAAGAAAACATATTGAAAATTGTCTCAGATTTGTTGAAACACTTATGTTTTAGAAATTGAGATTTATTGAAATGCAACTGCAAGTGCTTAATAGATGGAGCTGTCTTAGTGAATTCAGCTGTTTGACTCACTTTTAAATGAGTGTCTGTGTTCAGCATAGTGAAAATTCTAGCAGAGTCCAGTTGATGATATGGAGGATTTCAGCTGCCTAAATTATTCTTTATGGTATATAAGAAGGTTAGGTGCATTAACTAGAACATTTGGAGGAAAAAATTCAATTAATAGAAACTCTTCTTCAAAAATATGCAGAAAGAGCTATAAGATGCCTCTAGAGACATCCTGAGTTTCACAGTAGGAAGCAATTAGACATATAATTGAATGTTATAGAACCAGATGAATTTTCTCAAATGATGAGGAAAAATTTTTTTGTCAGTTCAGGAACCCTCAGACTAGGAATGTTAGAAAGATAATTTTGCCTCCTGTCATCCCACAGATCCCTAGACCTTCATTCACTGTCAAAACATCCAAGTCCTTCAGTATATAAATCCTTGAGAGAATGTGCTTCAAAACTGTCATCACCACAACACTACATCAAGATTATTTATTCACTGATGTCTCTGACCCAGTTATCCACAGATTCTTTTCCCCTCTCAAACATTTCCGCGAGATCTTTTGAATTCATGATCTGTAATCATCAACAGCCCTGAATTTCTTTAAACATTCCCCTAATATCACTATTTTCTATGAAGTTCTTTGGAGAAGAGATTATTCCTTTTCCTAAAGTCTATGTGCCTCAGGGTCTAGATAGGAGTCAGTGTGCTCTTCCATTTTCTCTCCTAGTTCAAAACTGTTCCAAATTCTTTCTCCTCAGCTCCTTTAAAGCTAATGCCACTGGACTTACTCACCTACTATTCCCTATGGTCACTTCCACCTTCCAATCCTAGGGTTACTCCTTTCATTGACTGATGGTTTTAGTTCCTGATTTACCATCTTTTCTAATACTACACATGATTTTCAATTTTCAATACTTGTGTCTCTCTTTTCCTAAACTTACTCATCACCAGTAGTTTAGATTTTTACACCCACTTCTGCCACCTAGTCCTTTGGTAACACCTAAAACCTTGGGATAGCAAATAGCTTCATTACTTAAAAACTCAAATGAATAATTTCTATACTGTGACCCATACCTTCTAGACTTCATGCTCACTGATATTGAATTTTTTTAAACTTAAAAAAAACTCCATCGAGACCTCCATTCAGTTAATCCTACCATTTCCTCATGTCATGGATTGTTTAACTCCTCCCCAAAATTCATGTGTTGAACTCCTAACCTCTAAGTTGAGGGTATAAGGAACTGGGGCCTTTGGGAAGTCAGTAGGTCATGAAGACAGAGCGGTCATGGAATGGGATTAGAGCCATTATAAAATAAAAGAGGTCTCAGATAGCTCTCTCACCTCCTTCCCCCAGATGAGGTTACAGTCAAAACATAGCCATTGGGGAGGAAGTTAGCCTTCACCAGACACTCAGTTTGCCAGCACCATGATCTTGGACTTCTCAGATTCCATAACTATGAGAAACAAATGTTTGCCGTTTAGAAGGGACCCAGTTTATAGTAGTTTTGTCACCATTCTTAATGCCTTCCTTCCTTGCTTAGAATATGTCATACAGAATTATAAACACTGCTTTGCAAATATTTCTAACACTCCATCTTTCCTTCCTCTGTTGTACAAACCTATTACTGTTGTTAAGTTTAACTATCCATCAGTTCCAGGAAAACTGGACATTGATAGATGAAAAGCGCAAAACCAAGTTGACTTATTTCAGTATAAACTCTTGATGGCAAATCTCAGATGAGTTTTTAACACTTTTACCTGAAAATTCTGGTACTTCCATAAACATCTTTCCTTACTCCCCCAAGTCACTATTTTATATTGTCTCCTCTTCCTCAAGTTTCTGTTTTGAAGGAATCCCCTGATTAACAGTCAGTTGTTGTCACATACTTTTTTGCAAAAGTACAAACTATAGGTGAGAGAAATCCCCCATGTCACCACAACCAATATACACCACCTTCCATCTGTTATGAAGACAAAACTGTTCTTGCCATTATCCAAAGTCTACCCTTCCTTATGTGCTATAGATCCACTGTCACCGCCTCAGTATAAACTATGATCATTTGTTGCCTGGACACTATAGTAGCTTCCTAACTGATTGTTTGCCTTGTTTGCCTTTCCCTCACCCTACAATAATACAGTCACCACCCAGTAGCCAGTATTCTTTTAAAAACATATATTACATTCATCATATCTGCTTAAAACTATCCAATGGTTTCCACCACAATTAGCATAAAATACAAAATCGTTATTCTGATTTTTCTTTTTTTTTAATGTTTATTTATTTTTGAGAGAGATGGAGAGAGAGACAGAGAGAGACAGAGAGATAGAGTGTGATCAGGGGAGGGGCAGAGAGTGAGGGAGACACAGAATCAAAAGCAGGCTTCAGGCTCTGAGCTGTCAGCACAGAGTCCAACGTTGGGGCTCAAACTCATGAACCATGACATCATGGCCTGACCTGAAGTCAGACACTTAACCAATGGAGCCACTCAGGTGCCCCTGATTTTTCAAAAAATGGGGAGAGAGAGGTGGTCCTGGATTACCTGTTTTTCCTCATCTTCTCTTACTCCTCAATCCACCCCCTCTCCAATGATGCATTCTAGGCTGGTCCCCGTTTTAGAGCCCTTGTATTTATTCTTACCTCTGCCTGGCATGCTTTCTCCTCCACATTCATAAAGATAGCCCCTCCTTTCCCATCAGATACTTGTTCACAAAATCATCCATTAAGAAAAGCCTGCAGTGACTACTCCTATTCTAAATGAACCAACTCTATTTTTCTGTTACTAGACTTAATTTCAATCTCTTCATGGAAAAACACTGGAGGAAGAAGACAAGGGGAGGATTTCTACAACAAACAGCTGCCTGCTGCCTGCTGCCGAGTTGCAGACAATACACACAGCACTTGCAAAATATGAGCAAGATCTAATACTTGTTTTGTTTTGTTTTGTTTTGTAAGAACGAGGTGTTGGGTGGTTTGTTGCCCAGCAAAGCTGACTAATAACACATGGTATTCATACAACTCTCACGAGGAACCACAGGAGTTATTACGCTTTGGAAGCTCAGCAGGGTCTTAACTACAAAGGAGACAATATTTGTGTAAACTTTATAGGAAAGGATGGAGAAGTGGAATAGAATATGTAATCAGAGGGATTTGTATGTGAAGGCCTGGAAACTAGAAGGGATGTGAAATGTTTGGGGAATTCTAAATGGTTCACTGGGACTGGGATGTGAGGAGATTCAGTGAAAATAGTGAAAGATGAAAAAAAAAAGTAAGCTGGACCACACTGTAAAGGGCCCTAAAAGCAATCTGGGATTTATGTAAAGGCCAGTAAAGTAAGCATTAAGTTAGGTCTGGTCTGAGCAGGCCCAGAGAGCATAAAGTTCACTCAAGAGGCAGCTTGGAAGACCAAGTAAACAGCGAAAATATTGCAAGCAGGAGAAAGTTTATCGTTGTGATATTGGTGAGACATTTATAGGATCTGGAATAAGATGATCAGATATTTGGTCATTTCTAAAGGAAGCATGTGTAGAAATGGATAGATTGCTTTTCACTTTTCTTCTTTTTATTTTAATCTTAGTGGCTCAAAGGCTCTTGCACTTTCCAATATATTAGGTAATTAATGACATTAAAATCTGGAGGAAAAATTATCATGAAGGTGATAAAAGGAAAGACAGATGTAACTACATTTGTTTTAAATATGATCTGGTTCCTTGTTCAAGCCCCTGTCTGCCTTCTGGTCATGTCTTCTGGGGATGTGGTGTTGTTTCAGAATGGTGTTAGGTATAACAGAAAATTAAAAGTAATTCCAGGGCAATCCTCTGTTCATTCTGTTTCTCTGTCATCTGACTATTTACTATTAGCCACTCCAAATGCTTTTGGGTTAAGCTGTTTATCATCTGTTCTGACCATAAGTCACTACTTGTTCTCCCTTAATGATCTCACTTAATATTTCCCATAACATAAGCTCTTGATTCTATTTCTCAAATCTATATCTCTAGCACACATCTCTCTTTTGAACTTTAGATTTACACACACACACACACACACACACACACCATCTTAATATATTTCCAAATACATTTGGCTTTCAAAAATCTGTTGCAGACTGTATTGAGATTATTTTTAATCAACTTTCATGAGACTGAGATCTAAAAGAAAGTATGAGAGAAGGGGCGCCTGGATGGCTCAGTCAGTTAAATGTTCAACTCTTGATTTCAGCTCAGGTCATGATCTCACAGTTTTGAAAGTTTGAGCCCACAAGTTCAAGCCCCATGTCAGGTTCTGTGCCAACAGCCTGAAGTCTGCTTGAGATTCTCCCTCTTTCTCTGCCCCACCCTTGCTTGCTCTCTCTCTTTCCCCCCTCAAAAATAAATAAATAAACTTTAAAAAATAAAAGAAAGTATGGGGAAATAACCTAATTCACATAGGAGAGAATATAAACTCCAGTTGGATTATCTAGGCAAACTGAAGAGTAAACCTTAGCAACTCTTTATATTAGTAGTATTTCTCATAATTTACAAAATATATCAATATCCAATTTGAACCTCATAAGAATTCCACAGCTCAGCCTATGTACACAGAGTCACAGTGATTTTATAATAAAGACCACACGTCTTAGGCAGGGCAAGCTTCATGGGCATATGATCTGAGCAGCTACACAGGGCCTGTGTTCAGAGGTCCTGAGTTTGGTTAAGCACCCTGACATTACCATCTTAAAATCGTTCATGATTTTTAAACATGGAGTTCTACACTTTCATTTTTCGCTGAGCCTATAAATGATATAGATGGTCTTGGGTTTTAAAAAAAAGTTATTTATACATGGATACACAAAACATAATTGGGAGTTTAAGAAAAGAACATCAAGGTACCTTACTTGCATTTCAATGCCCTTTTCATGACAAGGTGTTGCCTAGAATCACATAGTGGATCTGTCTCTTCTGAGTTAGCCTTTCCATGAGGCTCATGAAGCCTCATCAACCATAAGCCTTTCAACACTATATATAACATTATATAAGAGACAGTGACAGACTCAACCTTTATTTTCCTTTTCACTGAAAATAATACTCTTTCTAACTTTTGCCAAGTGTTTTCGCCTTGGAACGAATCACCAGCCAGAACAACCAATCCAGGACATACTCATTCATATGGAAGGTGGCCTGGTGCTATGAAAACAGATGGAATTTTTGAGGCTGACTGCTTCACTCTGAAATAACAGGGCCATTATCAAAAAGCAAAGAGGACATGGACATGTAGAAGAGTGACCAGGTTGCTTATCTGAATAAATAAAAATTGTAAAGGCCATTAAGAGCCCATATCCTCATATTGTGGCCCCTCTAAACTCTGTCAGAGATTAACTGAAAATTTATATACTGGGAAATAGGAAGGAAAGGATATTAGTTTGGCTCTAGCTCTTTAAAATAACTATTCCAGCAAATGACATGTCCTAATCCTTCAGAGATGCATCGTTTTACTACATATAGTTAGAGACACTCTCTTGAGGCACTGTGTATGAAAATATGTTAGAGAAGATACGTACATTATGCAACAATATCTGGGATGTACAAAATTTGGACAGTATACATTTTAACTATATACACAAGCTTTTAGAATGCAGGCACAGATTAAATAAAATAGGGCCAAACTAAAAATCACAAGTATTTTCCAATTTTCCACTTGATTCCAGAGCTTCATCAGCAACTCTGAGCTTCTTTTTACTATGTGTAACATCAATGGCTTTTAATATCTTTTCATGTTGAAAAAATGCCTCAATGGATAAAGCTAATTATGTAGCATATGTAAAAGTATATTTTAATGATAAAATTCACGTGTAAATACTATTAAAGGTAGGACCTGTCTCTTTTGTTCATTATGTATCCCTATCAGGTAGGGATAAACTTTCACACAGTTTATTCAATAACTGTCTACTGAATTAGTGAATAGGATTAGGCTGAAAATATAAAAGTCTTAAGAAGTTATATTAGTTTTATTATGAAAAAAATCATGATCAATACAAAAAACGCATTCAGAATTATAAGATTTGGGAGCTTTGGAAAGCAAAATTCTAATTAATTATAAATGTACACAGAGCTGGACAAATTTTCAACTGTACCAGAGCTGCTTGATTTGGTTAAATAATGTCAAGCTGTTTTAAACCTGAAGAATCCAGCTAATATTCCATGCCCTGGATCAGACTGCCAGATATGTTTATGCATGTGTGTATGTGTTTTAATTGAGCCCATTTATTAAAAGTAATCAGGAAGTAACACATAAAAATATAGCTTCTCTAGAAAAATCTGAAGATCTTTAATACTGGATCTGCATTGCCAGATGGACGCAATATACTAAAACTCAAATGACGCTGCACCCCTCCCCCACCCCAGAAAAAGAGATCACACATACAACAACTTTCCAGGGTCACCAGGAATAACTGCCGCCTCTCTGATATTTTGTCTGCCCTATCGTTACTTTGGGTTCTCTGTCTAGCCCCTATATTAACTTCAATTAGTGATCCTGTTTCAAGTGATCTGAAGATTAATTAACATCCTTTTTAACCCACCTTTATTAGTAACTTCCAATTCTATCTGCCAAAGCTCTTTGCAGGGAAAGACAAAATGGTCTCCCCTGATAAAGTGGCAAATTCCAAGTGTATTAAAATTAAATATTTTTCTGTCACTCCAATGATGTCAAATGCCGAAAAAGACATCGTCAAGCATTGACTACTTATTATTTAAAGAAATCTCTAACATAGAGAATAATCCCTTTTATAGAATAATTCAAATGAAAGCATTGAACATTCAATAAAAACTCTTATCTAAACAGGATACGATCATATGAAACAATCCAGAAGATAGACTTCAGAAAGTTCAATAACTTGGCTCCAACAGCTTTAATACATTTTACTTTCAGACAAAAAGAGTCATAAGAGTACACTTAAGCCTAGAATGTAACTTACCCATAGCCAGAAATAAATTTGATAATATCTGAAATAAATAAAATAAATAAAAAGAGTGTAATGTTTTTTAGTGGATCAAAGCAGCCAACAAGTAAGTGTTCCCTGAGTTGGAAAATATATCAGTGAAAAAGCATCAAAATATTAAATACACCTTCTACAACAACAGAGTACATGCAATCTACATAAACAATGTGCCAGATATGGCCAAAAATTGTGTTGTATATATACATAAAAATAAACATAAAAATATAAGCATAAGACATAGAAACATAAAAATATCCTTATAGGCATCCGAGGTGATAATCTGCTTTCAGGAGCTACCACGGTCATCTAATTTAGTTCTATGTTCATTAGGTACCTGTTGCCTAATTATTATGTGAAGCTTACGTAAAAAAATTTCTTTTGGGGTGCCTGGGTGGCTCAGTTTGTTAAGCGTTGACATCTGTGGAGTATTCTGTATATGCCAATTATGTCTCTGTTTCTCTTTTCATATTTGTTACTGCTTCATGTATACTGTACCTCTGTTTTTTCATACATACACACTTACCATTATTATGCTTTCCTGGAAATTGATCCTTTTATCATTTTATGATGTCCTTCTTTTTTCCTGAATGTTTCCTGTTCCTGTTCTGTAGTCCTTTTTCTCTGAAATTGCTATGGTTATTTTGTTTTCTTTTGATTAATGTTTGCACGACATATATTTCTCCATTTTTTTACTTTTCTAAAAAATTGTTTTTTAGAGAGAGCAAGAGGGGCAGAAGGAGGGAGAGAGAGAGAGAGAGAGAGAGAGAGAGAGAGAGAGAGAGAGAATCCCAAGCAGACGCCATTCTCAGTGTGGAGCCCAATGGAGGGCTTGATCCCACGACCCTGGAATCATGACATGAGTCGAAATCAAGACTCAGATGCTCAACTGTCTGAGCCACCCTGGCGCCCCTCCATTCTTCTACTTTTAAACTGTTTGTCTTTGTATATATAATTGTGTTCTTTTAGATAGCCTATAGTCAGCTTTACTTTTTATATCCAGTCTTTAAATCTTTGCTTTTGTTTGTTATGTTTAGACAATTACCATTTGATATGGTTGGATTAAAATCTTCTACCTTGCTAGTTGTGTATCTGTTCCCTTTTCACCTTAACTTTTTTAATGTTCTCTAAATTTAATTGAGCATTTTTATTATTACATTTAAACTCATCTATAGAAATATTATTCATGCATCATTTAAAAATCTTTTTAGTTCTTTCCCTAGAATTTACAATATATATCTTTACAAAATCTGAGTCAACCATCAAATGATGTTACAGCATCTCATATAATGTAAGAACCTTATAACATCATTCCAATTCCCCCTTTCTCCCCCTGTACCTTTTCAATTAAACATCTCCTTTTTTTATAAATGCTATAAACACATAATACATTGTTGCAATATTAAAAAAAACAGTAAATTATCCTTGAGAACAGAAATTATTTTTAATTTGTTCCATTTGGATGGTCATAATTTCTTTGCAGCAGCAAACAAATTCAAGATTCTCAGTTGCTAAGTCAAAACCTACAAATATAATTTCCTCTTTAGAATAGCCTTAGAAGGGGTTATTATTGGAGAGTAGTTGAAGGCAGTGGCTATTTTAAGAAAGCATTATTGAAATTGAGAATGTATGGGTTATGAAAGGAACAGTGTAAAATAAGATTGGAGAGATTATTTGGAATCAGAATATAGAGAGTCATTAATATTTATGACGGAGATTTTTTTTTTTCAGTGCACAATTGAGCGATTTTCTGTCCAATTATGTTTAGGGAAATTTTGTTTGATGATATTTTTAGGATGAATTAGATGGTTGAGAAAATGACTATATTCAGAGAATAAAGCTAGAGCACCAGTCTAGGATGGTAGCAGTAAAAATGAAAAAAAAAAAAAAAAAGATAAGCAATAAGAAAAGAATTAACATGCCTTGTTAACTAAAGGTAGGGAGAGATACAGGAGATAGAGATGATTCAAAATTTTATAGCCTGAGTGACTGAGAGAATGGAGTCTGAATTGGGAGTTATTTTTGGAGGGAAAGATAGTTAAATTGGTTTTAGATTTGATTAAAATGCACGAGAGAAAACTAAAAGAAGCTATTCAAAGAGGTAAAGGGGGAAGAATGAACAGAATTGAGAGGCTGTATAGTCAGAAAATCTCAAAAAGTACAAAACAAAACTAAATTAAACTTAAAACCTCCATAGAAAGGGTGTTTCATATATAAGGCTAAAAAGCTAAAGCCTTATTAATTGCTGTTGGAACTGGGGTGAATGGAATTGCCTTAAAAGTTCCTGGGACCAGCTTGTTTCACAGAAGCAGACAAGGTAGGTGTAGACAAAATAAAAATACATGGGTACAAAGACTGCCCCAACTCTGCTGCTATTTATAGGAACCTCATGTAAACAGCTGATCCAAAAATATCTATTCCCTTCTTGGGGGAGGAAAAACATCTGGCACAGCATTAATAAAAAGACATCATATAAGAAAATAAGAAGGCAAGAGCATGAAGTCTTGCTAAGAAACAAAAAGCATGTGGGGTGCCTGGGTGAGTCAGTTGGTTAAGTGACCAAGGACTCTTGATTTTGGCTCAGGTCATGATCTCCTGTACTGTCAGTGTGGAGCCTGCTTGGGATTCTCTCTCCTTCTCTCTCTGACCCTCCTCCACCTGTGCATGCTCTCTCTCTCTCTCTCACAAAATAAATAAACTTAAAAAAAAGCAAAATGAAATTGCAAAAGGAAGATTTTTAAATCATAAGCAAATATTTCATTACAAAAAAAGTAAAAATAAGTAATAAATGTTAATAAGGTAATTATCATAACCAAAGTAAAAGCAGAAAATCTAGCTAGTCATCTACTTTATTATGTACTCAAAATTTTTCTCAAAAAGAAACCCTCAACCTCACATAGATTCACTAATGAATTCCTGTAAATATTTAAGAAAGTAATAATATATGCTTTTTAACAGGAGAAACTTAGCAGAGGACCATGGGGGAGGGGAAGGGGAAAAATAGTTGGGGGGGAGGGAGGTAAACCATGAGAGACTCTTGAAGACTGAGAACAAATTGAGGGTTGGTGGGGGAGGGGGAAAAGGGAAGGGGGGTGATGGGAATGGAGGAGGGCACTTGTTGGGATGAGCACTGGGTGTTACATGGAAACCAACTTGACAATAAACTATAAAAGAAAAAAAAGTAATAATATAAATAACAAATCTCACTTCCAGAGAATAAAATAAAACTGAATGCATTTACCATTCCATTTTTTAAGGCAGGCGTAACCTTGATACTAAAACCTGACAGGGGTTTTGCAGGGAAAAAAACAAACAAACTTTAGGTTAATTTCTCTTGAACATGCAAAATCATTTGCAAAATCATATCATGTAGTATTCAGCAATGTATATGAAAATAATGCATGACTCTCAAATTATATTTGCTCAATTATCAATATAAATCATCACATTTCCTTCCAATAGAAGGATGAAGTAACTACCATAGATGAAGGAAAAGCATATGATTAGATTTAAAACCACATGGTAAAAAGTAAATAATAAATTCCAGACAACTAGGGTATCAGGGAACTTCCTTTGACACAGGAAATCTTAAAAAATAAAACCAGAGCAAATATTTTACTTAATGATAGTATATAAAAAGGCTTCCACATTATTGGGACAAAACAGGGATGTGTACCGCCACTGTTCCTATGCAACATTATATGAAGATCCTAGCCAGTGCAGCACTAACATATACAGGATATAAATCTTTATATAAGTATGTATAAAATTATAAGTATAGAAGGAAGAAATATAATCACCTTTTTTCACAGGTAATATAATTTGATACATAGAATGTCCAAAAGAATCTACATATAAACTACTAGAATTAATAAATTAAGTTTGCTAGATACAAGATTAACACGAGCCAATCAACTTCATTTTTATATACCATGAAAAAGTTACTGCAAAATTATTTTTCAAGTGATATCATTCTATTGTGCATGCATATAATTTACAATCTACTGAAAAATATGCACAACTAGAAAATATTATTGAGAAAAATTAGTCTTAAATAAATGTCAATATAAGCAACATCAGGGGAATCAAACATTAGTCTGATCTGTTCAATTTTCCTATAGATTCAATAAAACCCTAATCAAAACCTCAGCATCTTCTTCTTAGGGGGAGAAGGAAGCATTAAAACTGACTATAAAATTGAAATGGAAATCCAAAGAACCTAAAATAAATGAAATAATTCTGTAAAAAGAGAAAAAAAGGTACTACTAGACATCAAAAGTTACAAAGCAACAGTAATTAATACAATGTGGCTTCATTGTAAAGCTCATCAAATAAATAAACAGAATAAAACAGTTTCTAACAGTCAACCTATACACATGTAGACCTCTGATTTATGACAAAATTAGCCTCGCAGAATAGTGGGGGAAGGATGAGCTTTTAAGTAAATGTTTCTTGCTTAGTTGGGTAGCTTTATGAAAAATATCAATTAAAACCAACTTTACACCATATTTAAAAATCAATACCAGGTAGTTTATAATTCTTTACGTGGGACATGTAATGTTTTTAAAAGATAATGTTAGATTAATGCTTTCATGACCTTGGGGTAAAGAAATAAATTTTAAGAAGAAATCTAAAAAGCACTAAGTGTATAGATAATCATTGATAAATTGGACTAGAGTAAATTTAAAAGTTTCTGCTCATCAAATGACAACATTTGCAAGTAACAAAAAGGTAAACTACATAGTGTAACACATGTATCTTAGGAATAATTAGTTTTAAAATAAAGAACTTAATAAATACTAACTTTAAAAACTTAGACAATTCAAAATAAAAATGGGAAAAGTCTCAAACAGGCATTTCACAAAAGATTATATCCAAATATACAATAGATACATGGAAAAGCATTCAACCTCACCAGAGAAATGCAAATTAAAAACACAATGAGACAATACTACACAGTACACACTAAATAGCAGAGGGTCAAAATGAAAAAAAAATGGACAAAACAAAGTATTAGACGAATATGAAGAAACTGCAGCCTTATATACACTAATTTTTTTTCAATGTTTATTTGTCTTTGAGAGAGATGGAGAGACAGGGTGCGAATGGGGGAGGAACAGAGAGAGAGGGAGACATAGAATCTGAAGCAGACTCTAGGCTCTGGGCTGACACAGCCCAGAGACCAATGTGGGGCTTGAACTCACAAACCACAGGATCATGACCTGAGCCGGAGACCAATGCTCAACCAACTGAGCCACTTCTATACACTTTTAATAGAAATGCAAATTGGTATAGCCACTTTGGAAACTCTAGGATAATATTTACAAAAGCTGATATAGACGTGCTCTCTTTTTTTTTTTTTATAAGCAGGCTTCATAATGGATCAATGATCTCTGCCTCATGGTATTCACTCTACATAGCTGTTTCCTCCCACAGGAAATAGGCCTGACCTCTGTAACCAGTAGGATACTATAGAAATAATAGTGTATGACTTCCAAGGCCAGGTCATAAAAGACACTGTGGTTTCTGCCTTACTCTTTTTTGGATCACTCACTCTTGGGGAAGCCAGCCACAATATCATGAGGACATTCAAGCAGCCCCACGGAGAGGCCCACTTTGTGAGGAATTGAACCTCTTGCCAATAGCCATGTGAGGGAGCCATCTTGGAAGTAGATCCTCCAACCCCAGTCAAGCCTGCAGATGACTACAGTCAAGGCCAACATCTTGACTACTGTCTTATGGAAGAGCCTTGACTGGGGAATACACAGAGCCAAAATGCTCCTGGATTCCTAACTAGATGAAATTGGGTGAGATTATAAGTGTTCATTTTTGTTTTAAGCCAATTAGTTTAGAATAATATACCCCCTGACCAAGTAATTCCACTCTTACATAAAAACCTCAAAAAATGCACATATATGTGCGTGCACAAAAAGACAAGTAAAACATGCTATTTGTTATAGACTGAAATGGAAACAAACTAAATGTTATTTAATATCAAAATACCATATGAGAATGAAAATAAACTGCTACAAGCAAAACCACATATTAATTTCTCAGGTATTATAGTGAGAAAAGGAAGGCAGATACCTAAGAGTACAAATTGTATGTTTCCATCAAATGTTTTTTTAATTGCAGGTAGAAAGAATCATGGAGTCAGAAACCAGAAGTCAGTTCCTCTTTGAAGGGACTGTAGCTGGGAGATTGAGAGGCTACTGAGATGCAGCTACTTTCTGTTTCCTGATCTGATCGGTGTTCACACAGGCAGGTTAATCTCATGAAAACTCATCAGCTGCATTTTTTTGCACTTTGTGTTACACTCCAATAAATTATTTCCCTTGCAAATGATTTCTATAAAATTCATCTTTTCATCTCTCATAGCACTTCATAAAAAGTAAGTACTCTGAATGTGTATTGAATAGATAAATTTAAAAATAGGACATTTTAGATTATATGACAAACCAGTGACACTTTCTATTAGATTTTTTAAAACAATATTTTCAAATTAACATACATTTGGTTCTCTATGAAGAAGATAGTAAGCTAAATATGTATGTATACATATAGACTTATATACATACACACATACATATATGTAGTTAAGTTATTATTATGGTAATAAAAAGGAAAACAAAAATACCCTCAGATTAGAATAACTCTCTGAGCCCCAAGAGAATACTTTCTGTCTCACATTCTCTATCATTTCATATCTTTTTTAAAGACGTACAAAATCTTGTAAATTTGAAATTCATGTGCTCACATTATTCTGCACATGGAATACATTTCTGTGACAATAAAAAATCAAATAATAAATGAAGATTGCATCAATGTCATTAATCAGTTAAATTTTACTTATGTTTACTCTAATGGTAAAGTTAATTCCCTTAAGAGAGCACTCCACTTGCCTGTATTCAATAAGCAGTATAGCAGACTCACATACCACTTACAAACTGGCATGTACAATTAGCATTTAATTATATAAATAATGAAACTCCACCTATCCAAGAATTGTGTGATCACAATCTGCTATCATCCAAGGTGACTACAACCTCAGGAATTGCTAAAAGAGACCCTTGACCAGAGGTCCACTGGGAAAGTTTGAAATGGGACTAGTCACGTCAACAAGAAGTATACATTGATTCACTAAACAGCAGAGCAAGTGAGACTCATTGATTAAACATTGTCTGATCCTACAATAAATATTTATGACTACCTTTTATGAATCAGACACTAATGAGTGCACTGGGATGAGCAATGGAATAAAGTATCAATCTTTGGTAGGACTAAGCAAAGTAGAGAAGAGACACACAAGTATGTTAAACAGCATTAGGAAAAGTGCAACAGAATTCTCTGGAGACACAAAGGAATAAATGAGATATTGTCTGAAGGGTGGAGAAAACTAAATAAAACAGGGTGTATAGGAGTTTAACAAAGGGTGGAGGAAAACATTTTAGGAGTAGTAAAAAGCCATTATGGGGGATGGATGCTTGAAATATGACATGATAAGGCATCTGCTAGCCATCCAGTTTTCCAAGATGGTAGCCTATGAGGATCAATTGTGACAGAGGAAGAGGCAGGAGCATTTAGGCAAGTTCTGTGCCATCAAAGACTTTACATGCCTCAAACGAGGGAGGCTGGACTATATCCCAAAGGAAATGAGCCTCTGACAGCATTAAGGAAGGCTGGAGCCATACAGTATTTTTTTTTTTAAATCCTCTGTTACCTTGGTTTTCCACCAAAGCAGAGCCTAAAAGGACTTGTGATGAATTGTTTATTTTCAAGATGGTCTGAAGAGCCAGAGTGGGATTCCTGGGAGAGTGAGGCAGGAAATTAGGAAAAAAGAATATAAAGATTTAGTGTTGAGTCACCATTATGGGCAATGGGAGCTTGTTTCTGCTTAGGCCTTTTGAGAAATGTATACATGTTTCTCAGAATTATCTCCCTGAATGGTAGGAGCATTTATTCATTGGCTCCTGTCCCCTATAGGTCAGGGGCTGCCTCTGGGAGTCTTCAGTCTCCCCAAATTCTGAGCACCACCTGTACTCCCTGTGAACTTTCAGGCACAGCTCTAGGGCAGAAAGTAAAGACATACTTGCAGAAGGCTGGTAGGAGAGAACTGCTTTCCAGAGGATGAGAATAGGGATCCTCAAAGTATCTAATACAAAGCTCCTTGGAGCGCAGGAGCATAAATTATTTGATGGCTGAGTAGTAGCGGGGATAGCACCTTAGAATAGAAAAGTGAAGGGAAAGTGGTAGGTACCAGGAGAGACAGCAGCCTTCCTGATTGTATCTGGAATATGTTAATAGGCAAGCTTGACTTTTTTTTTTTTTAATACATTACCAAATGTTGGTTTTGCGGGGTCCTTGGCTTGGGCACTATACATTGCAAATCCCAAGAAATAGTATTATTGTCCTTGAGCAATATCTTAAATATTCTTTAATGGAAGGATCCAGGCACAGAAGTTAGATGGTATCTAGTGGACCCTTTATGTGGTTGCATTTCAATTTAATTTGCATTATAGCTCAGGACATAATTCTCAATGTGCTGAAACTTTAGCAGTTTTAGAAGTTTTATGTTTGGTGCTCTTATTCATTTGTCAATAGTTTTGTACAAAGCAACAATGGTTTCCTATAGTTGAATGTTTACATCAGCATTTTTCACCACTCCATGCAAGGCTTTTATATGGCATTTTGATTTATTTATTTGTATGGCTCATTTCCTTTATTTTATAAGCACCAATATGGACAATCCTTCAGAACTTGCCAGGAACTTATTCAAACACAGAAGGACATGTTTGTCTTTTGATGGTGGATATTTACTCATTTGAGATGGAGTTTTGACAAGAATCTTCATTTTGCAGCTATTAATAATGAAACATAGCCAAGGTAAATTGGATGTCTCAAAAACAAATGCTTCTATAAAGACAGTGAACCAGGTGTCTAATATTAGAAATACTGAATATTGGTAGTGGTTGATCCCCTATTAGAAATACTGAATATTGGTAGTGGTTGATCCCCCTGCCCTGAAGGTGGATCATCAGGACTTGTCAAAGCAAGAACAGATATTTCAACATTCAATGTGCTATTCTTCCAGTTCACTCTCTCATTCCTTCAGTACTCTTTTTTTTTTTAATTTAGTGTCAGTCTTCTGTGCACCTATATATAAAAGAATTTTATGAAAATAAGACAGAACATTGTGTTGTGTTATAATTATACCAATTATCCTTAAAACCTCCTCTTTAGACAATGGATCCTACTTTGGATTAAAAAAAATTAGGGGTGCCAGGGTGGCTGAGCCAGATAAACTTCTTGCTTCAACTCAGGTCATGATCTCGTGGTTTGTGGGTTGGAGCCCTGTGCTGGGCTCTGTGCTGACAGTTCAGAGCTGGGAGCCTGTTTCAGATTCTGTGTCTCCCTCTCTCTCTGCCCCTCCCCCACTTCCACTCCGTCTTTCTCTCTCAAAAATAAATATTTAAAAACTTTTGAAAAGTCAGAAATTGTTCTCTAATATCTATAATTTAAAGCTTTATTTAGTAGAATATCAAGATTCCCCATGACACAACGTTCTTGAATTATTTTCCACTATTTGAGTTTTTTATCACAGGTATGTACCGTCTAATTACTATTTCTTATAGATCACATTCAATATCACTACTTTCATGCCTAACATATCCTATCACCACAAACTTAATTGCCCTTGTTTAGGTCTCAATATTGTATACCTAGAAAGCAAGACAGGATTCAATCTACACTTCTCCATCCCAGTCAACACCTGACATCATGTCCAGAACCTGGAAATTGAGTATTTCTTCTAATACCATCTCTTCCTGTCATATGTAGTATCATTTGACATGTACATATCTTCTGTCATATACATATATTCTTTATATAAAGCAAAACACACAAATAGCTTATCAGTTGTGGGCTGTGTTTGATTATTTCTATACTCCAAACTGCAGCATTTGCTCTACCACCTAGAAGTACGGTTGATAAATACTCACTGACCAAATTAATGGATGGAAGAGTGCACTATAAACTCCCATTATATATTTCAACTTTGCAAAAAAAAAATTACTACTGCAGTTTATTGAGGGTGATCAGATACTGATGTTTGGGAGTTTTGGTTAAACCAAACTAGCAGGGGTCTTGCTAAAACTGGATTTTATAAGTGCACAGATGGGCTTTGGAGAAGGTTCAGAAGACTAAAGTCTAGTCAAGCAAAGGATCTTTTCTAGGAAGAAATGATATCTTTCCTCTTGTCAAACACCAAAACTTATTTTGGTTCTATATTTAATTTTCTCTTGCCTTTTAAATATCCAATTCCCGTTGCTTCTTTTGCTTTTGAGTCACCAATTTCCAACTTTCTAGTTCTTTTTAATTCAGCAAACAAACATGGCCACAGTCCCACCACTGTTAAAAAAAATTTGCTCCAGAAAAACTCTTCCCTATTATCTATTGCTGCTGGATGGATCTAAATTTTGTGAGGTTTAAAACTTATTATGGTTGTGGGGCCTCTTTGAGGAAAAAAAAAGAAAAGTATAAATACAAGATTAAGTAAAAATAAATGTTCATTATGAAAAACAGAATTTTCCACAAATGAGAAAGGACTAGAATAATCATGCCCTTCCTTCTGAGATCTCTTTGGGAATTTATTAGAGGTGTTTACATAGAAATGCTTCCATTGCAACTGGGCATAGAACATTCCATACCTCTCAGCAATGCACTGCACTCAGGGGACCCATGCAGATGATTGTCCCTGGAGCTTACGTTCATTACCTTCATGGAAAGTCAGCATTTGCTACTGCCTTGTTTTCTCCTTGTGCTCAGAGCTGGACCTCTACAAGGAATATCTGGGACTCTGCTTCCATTTCCCCATCTCCTATTCATTCTGCTACTCACTGCAAAATGGAGTCCGCCTCTGCTGCTCTATTATAATTTTACCTGAAAAGTTATTCATAATTTCTTTCTTGCAAAATCATGTTGATACTTTTAGTATCAGTTGCCTAAGCATTTATATTTATACGTGACCATCAGTGCTTTTCCCTTAACTTCCAACACTTTCTCTTGTTTAGCTTTCAGGTTGTCAAATATCTTTTTCTGAGTTTCCTTAACTTCTCTTTTTTTATTTTATTCTTGAGACCTTAAGTGTATTACCCTAGGGTTTTTTTTTTTTTTGTAGCCCTATTTTAATTATATACAGTATATACTATTTCTCTACATAACATCTTATTTTTTCAAATATCTTTCTCCTCTCCTCTATCAAATCTCCATCACCAACCCATATTTCTTTCCTAAATTCCAAGTATTTATGTCCAGAAGCTTGTGCAAGTTTCCAGAGGCAAGAATGGGCTTGATTTATTTGTTCAAGGACCAACATGGAAGCTAGTATGTCAAAACTAATGAGTGAGTAGGAAAGGGGTAGGAGATGAATTAGGTATGTTAGCATAGTATATATCTCAAAGGAATACTTACAGCAGAGTAGTTAACAAACTGCTTTCAGTTGTTTATTGTTTATATAACTTCACCTCTGGACTGACCTCCTTGAAAGAAGAAACTATATTCTCCTTGCCTCTGCCTTCCCAGTACCTTTTTACTTGTATACATTTTATTGAATGAATGCATGAATGAATATATGAATGAATAGAAGGATTTCTATGAAATCTGTTCAATGTGATTCAAAAATAAATGACTCTTGGTAAAATATATGTAACATTTATCTTATAAGAACACAAGAGAGAATTCTTATAAAATTTCAAATGGAATTGCATATATTCTTTTGATTTTAAATAAGTTCATGACAGAGCTAAGTGAGATATTGACCTTTAAAAAGGATTATTTCTATTTGCTTTCTAAATTTAATTTAACACACAATTGATTTGTAAAGTTATATCAGAAATATGTAAACTTTCTCAAAGTGCCTACACTATAAAATTGGTAAATTGAAATTTCAGCAATAAATTGCCCTCTTGTCTAGAGTACTAAATGAAGAATTTTATTTCAATAGCCATTTATATTTGATCACTTCAGTGGTTAGGAAGAAATACTAGGTCCTGTCTACATGTTTTACACTCTCAGTAGAGAAATAGAGACACTAAAGCTCTATAATAATTCACAAAAGATACAAACATTTACAAAATGATTTAACTCTTATAAAGCCATCACTTACACTACAATCACCTTTACTATACCTATAAACTGAGCACCAATCACTCCCACCTCCTACATTTTTTATGAATTCTGGCAAAATAAAAATAAAATAGCAATGTGATTATGCTATCACTTTAGTATTTACAGATACTAAACTCCTGAAAACCAAGAAGTACTGGTAGTGTAGTAAAAAAAAAAAAAATCCCTGAACACATCATCTTTAACAATCTAGGAGTCAGAATATCCCACAAGAACCTAGAATAAAAAGTATGACCATATCATGAACAGCAGTGGGACTTATGCAAAATGAGTAACTATATGGTGGGAACAACTGGGAGAAGAGGAAAGCACTCAAATTCGGTTTCTACATTACTTAGCTCAGTAGATGGGAGCAAGCCAAAATTGGAGGGCAGTTACCAAGTGGGGGAGCTGTAATAGTACACTCAGTTATTTACTTTGCACAGAAGGAAAAATAGCTTGAAATGAGAATGTGAGTAGGTTCATGGACAGTGGCTGATGGCCTGGTCATCTGTTGGAGAGCTAGAAGGCAAAGGACTAGGCGATCAGAGACAAGGAAATCAGGGATAGAGGCATGTGGATGAAATCAAGAGGGCGAGCATAAAGAGTACAACTGTCACACTACCACTTAACACTCACCATGACAGAGTCACTGAACAATCAAGTGGGTAAAATGATTTGCCCAGAAGATGTTATCCAACATTTGTCATTAGCCATCCCAGAACTGGTATGATTGATAGTAAAATGGGAGGACTGGCTAAAGGAGCAGAGACAGAAGCTCCAATGAGTTGAACAGCATAGACTCCTATTTACAAAGCACATCTAGCTACACTTGCCTCTGCATATTCAACTTGTCAGCCACAAGACCGATATTGAGATTTTACTATGACACAATTCCTCCAGGAGATAAATTGGCCACTTGGAAAAAATCCCACTAAAATTTAGAAGGCTTTCATGTTGGTGACATTAGTAGAGACCCAGTGATCTAGGGCATATTGAGATATCTCTTTCAAGGTGATTTCTTCTTGGGATTTTGATATCAAACCTCTCTCATTTAGGCATGCTACTTATACTCTGATAAGATAATCTAAAAAGCTGCCAGTTTTGAGTAGGGTTCATTAACAGGAGAAATATCTGCAATAAGTCCAGGCTGCCATGCAAGCTGCTCTGCAACTTGGGCCATGTTACCCTGCAAATCTGATAGTTCTCGAATTGTCTGTGGCAGATATGAATGAAGTATGGATTATTTCACAGGCATTTATAGGCAACTCATAGTACAAACCTCAGGGTTTTACAAAAAAGCGATTTTCTACCAATAACTATTCTCCTTTTGAAAAACAGCTTTTGGCTTACTTACTAGAGACAGAATGTTTGACTGTAGGCCAACATGTTTCCGTGTTACCTGAAATGCTCATTACAAATTGGGCATTTCCTGACCTACTGAGCCATCAAGTTGAGTATGCATGGTAGCATTTCATCATCAAATGAAAGTGGAAGACACTTTTCACATATGTGAGACAGGCTTCAAAAGTTCTGAAAGTATAAGTAAGTTTCATGAATAAATGGCAGACATGCCAATAGCCTGTGATCATGCCCTATACCCCCTGCCTCTTAACCTGCGTCTATGGTCTCAAGTAGAGTTCCCTATGACAAATGACCCAGGGGAAAAAAAAAAATCTAGACCTGGCAGCATATCTAGCATTATAATTCCATTAGCGTATCCCTGAAGGACAGCCCTAATGGAAAGTTCTCTAAGTAGGCACTTTTTTTTTGTTAATAGGCAATTTTTAGGACAGTTTTAGGTGTATAGAAAATTGAGGACAATGTAGAGACAGTTCCCACATAACTATTTTCTCCCCACCCCTCAATCGCCCTCATACTTTACACTGTAATTAACCTCTTGCATTTGTGTGGTACCTTTGTTACAAGTGATGAACCAATATTGGTACATTATTTTTAACTAAAGTCCATGATTTGCATTAACGTTCACTCTTTGCATTATATACTTCTATGGTTTTAAGAAATGCATAATGCCATGTATCCATCATTGCAGTATTATATAGAACAGTTTAACTGCCCTGAAAATCCCAAGCTCCACCTATTCGCCTTGAATCCCTGAAAAACACTGATATTTTACTGTCTGTAGTCTTGCCTTTTTCCAGAATGTCATATAGTTTAAATTGTACACTATGCACATAGCTTTTTCAGATGGGCTTCTTTTACTAAGCAATATGTCAAGAGCTGAGCTGGAGAAAGCTGGAACTGCCACGTGTTAAGGTGGTCTTTTAAGGCAACAAGTCAAAATGAAAGTTAACAGTCAAGCAAGCCTTTAATCACTTCCTACAATGGATAAGCAAGAGGCTCACCAGGAAAAAGCACCAGTTTCCTTGTTCCACTGGAACATCTCCCCAGTGGAATGGTGCCAGAGGAAAGTCATATGTATCAGTGCAGGTGAGAGAATCTACCAAGGGAACTCTCAATAAAAGACTCCTGCTTTTTTATGGAGCTCATGGGGAGGTAGGGAGAAGGAAAAGGCCAAGAGTGGAAAAATACTGCCTATGGAGTCAGAGTGGAGAAAAATGTTGCAAGGCCCTCCAATAAGGTGGTCATGGCAGAGGCACCTGAGAAAGGCCTCAGAAAATGGCTCCTTTTTTTAAAAAAATTTTTTTAATGTTTATTTTTATTTTTGAGAGAGAGATCCAGAGTGTGAGCAGGGGAGGGTCAGAGAGAGAGAGGGAGACACAGAATCAGAAGCAGGCTCCAGGCTCTGAGCTGTCAGCACAGAGCCTGACGTGGGGCTCGAACCCACGAACCGTGAGATCATGACCTGAGCTGAAGTCAGCCGCTTAACCGACTGAGCCACCCAACTCCCCAAAAATGGCTCCTTATAAGCAGGTCTCCAAACTCAGACATTTGGGCTAGAAATGCAGATATGCATAAGAGCATGCCAGCAGGGGTGGGGAGTGGGAAGGCACTGAATACTTAACTGTAATTCTCTTTAGATTGTATATTACATGGAGTGTGGGGAAGGCAGCTCTCCCTCAGGAGGCCTTCAAGGTAAGGGCTTTGTAACTGCTTATGGTCAAGACTGAAAGCACACAGAATTCTGGCCTGGAGATGAACACTTCAATAGATCTTTAAAGTTCTTCCAATATCTTTTCTTGGTTTGACAACTTTTCTTTTTATTATTAATGAATAATATCCCATTGTATGGATATACCAGTTGTTTATCCATTCACTTTTTGAAGAACATCCTGGTTATTTCTAGTTTTGGGGAATTATGAAAAAAAAGTCATTATAAACATTCAAATGCTGGTTTTTTGTGTCAACTCATTTGAGTAAATACCAAGGAGGGTGATTGCTGGATCATACATATGGTGAGACTATGTGTGACTTATAAAAACTGCCAGACTTTCTTCCAAAGTGGTTGTTCCACATTTCCACCCGCAATGAGGGGGAGTTCCTGTGGCTCCACATCCTCACCAGTATTTGAAATTGTCAGCTTTGGATTTTAGCCACTCAGTTATTGTTTTAATTTGCAACTTCCTAATTACATGTTGTTACAGACTGAATGTCTGCGTCCACATAAAATAAACATACTGGAATCCTACTCTCCAAGGAGATGGTATTAGAAGGTGGGGCCTTTGGGAAGTACATTAAGATTACATGATCTCATAAGGGTGGAACCCTCATGAATGGGATTAGAGCCCTCATAAGAGTCACAAGACCTTGCATCCTCTCTGTGTTCTATGTCATGTGAAGTTACAAGGAGAAGTTGGCACTCTGCAACCTGAAAGAGGTTTCTCACCAGATCTTGTCCTTATTGGTAACTTAACCTCAGTCTTTAGCCTCCAGAACTGTGAGAAACTGTTGCTTATAAGCCACCCAGTCTATAATACCTTATTTTAGCCTGAAAAGACACATGTGATATATTGAGCATCTTTTCATGTGTCTACTTTCATGTGTATATCTTCTTTGGTGAAGTGTCTGTTGCCCATTTTTTATTTTTGTTGTGTTTTAAGAGGGTTTTTTTTCTTTTGTATTTTTTAGATACCAGTGCTTTATTAGATAAGAGTTTTGCAAAAGTTTGTCCCAGTCAATGGCTTATTTTCCTTTCTCTTGATAGTATCTTTTGTAGTGCTGAAGTTTTTAATCTTAATGAAATCCAAATTATCAACTTTTTCAAGAATGACACTTTTAGTGTTGTATCTAAAAAAATATCAGCAAACCCACAGCCAGTTATATTTTCTCTTACATTATCTTCTATAAATTTTATTATTTTACATTTTATAATTAGGTCCGTGATAAAATTAGAGTTAATTCTTATGAAAGGTGTAGGTCGGGGTCAAGTTTCAATTTTCTACATGTGGATGTCTAGTTATTCCAGCACCATTTGTTGAAAAGACTATCCTTTCTCCATTGCATTGCCTTTGTTCCTTTGTCAAATATCAGTACACTATATTTGTGTGGTCTATTTCTGGACTCTCAATTCTGTTCTATCAATCCATTTGTCTAGTCTTTCAGTAATTCCATACTGCCTTGATTAATGTAGCTTTGTAATAAGTCTTTAAGTCAGGTAATATTATTTCTGATGCTTCGCCTATTCTGGCTCTTTTGCCTTTCCTTTGCCATATAACTTTAGAACCAGTTTATTGAAACCTACAAAATAATCTATGGGGATTTTGTTACCATTTTGAATCACAGATTGAGCTCAAAATAGCAGGGAAAATATTGAACAATGCACAGAATTTTTCATTTTGCTTGGAAAGCTGGAGACATGAATTTATAGTGAATAATTGTAAGTGGCTAATAGTTTAGATGATGGGAACTTGGAAGACACAACAGGGGGAAATGAGTTAAAAGATCTGAGAAAAAAACGCATATAAATATAACTTTCAAATGGGCACAGGTTGGGAGATATGTGTGCCCATGAAAATTCTCATCAAAAAGCAATTTCAGCAAAGGAGGATTTCAATAATAAAATGGTTAGAATGACTTATTCTGTAGATATGTCAATTATCCAACCTGATCTTGATCAAGGACTTATTATGAAGTGGCCATGTTGGTAAAGATGGAGGTTTTTCACAGGCTTTGCAATATAGACTTCCACTCACCAAAGACCAATCTGGCTTCAGCCACTACTGTGACTCCAATATGTAATAAAATCAACCAATTCTGAACATCTGATATAACACTGTTCCCCATGTGATCAGCTAGACAGCTAGTATCAGACTGACTACATAGGACTACTTCCACAAAGAAATTTGCAATCATTGGTTTTCTCTGGAATAGATGTTTCCTCTGGATATGGATTTACTTACCCTGCTTATAGTGCTTCTGCCAAAACCATTATCTGTGGGCTTTCAGGATGTCTTATTTGTTTTCATGTTTTTCCACATAGCATTGATTATAACCCAAACCAAAACAAAGAGAAAAACTCATCTAATAGCAAGTAAAGTGAGATAATGAACTCATGCTCAAGGAATTTATTAGTCTTAACATATGTTCCATTATTCTGAAGCTGCTGGCCTTATAAAACATTGCAATGACCTTTATGACCGATGGTGTCAGGTAGGGGATACTACTCCTAGGGCTAGAGTAATGTCCTCTAAGAGGTAGTATACAGTTTAAATTAGAAACCAACAAATACACTGTTTACCCCATATCCAGAATTCATGGGTCTGTTAATCAAAGGGTAGAAATGGTAGCAGCTGTACTAATATCCTAGTGAGTCATTAGCAAAATTTGGCCTTTCTGTTCCAGCAACTTTGGATTCTATATATCCAGAAATCTTAGTTTCCAAAGTGAGAAATCTTCATCAGAGGATAGAATGCTTCTACCAGGGCACATGGCAGTGGTCTTAATAAACTAGAAGAAGACAATGCTACCTGACCACTTTATGCTCCTCATTCTAGGCAATCTAGAGGGAAAGGTAGGGGGTTGGTCCTGAATCTTCTATGATCGTTGGTCCTGACTACCAAGGAGAGATTGGGTTGCTATTATACAATGAAAGTTAAGGGGGAGTTTGTCTGAAAGGCAGGGGTCCCCTGACCTGCTTCTTATTATTCATAGGACCTTGCGATTAAAATCAATGAATAACTGCAAAAATCCATAGGAAAAATGTTAATGGCTTAGACTTTCCAGAAAGCAAGGTTTTATTACCCTAACAGTGAAGGAACTAAGACTAGCCAAGGTATTTGCTAATGGCAAATGGTACAAAACATAGGTAGTGGAAAAAGGGTAGTTTTAAATGCCAGCTATGGCTATGTGATTGGTTATAGGAACAAGGACTGTCATCGTTGTGAGCACTTGCATCTCTTATTTTAATATGAATACACATATACATACATTAACCACTTTTTCATGTTCCACTCTCCCACTCCCATATCAGGTAATACAAAATGTGGTAGTGGTAATTAAATTTATGTCTAAATATTTAAGCTGTAGAATATCAAATGGAGACTGTGACTCAACTAGAAGAGGAATAAGCATCACTCCAAAATCAATGATGGGACAATGTGTCCTCTTCTGAGGAGGAAGTTGCATGTATTTGGGGTGGGTATAAGGATATGTGTATTATGTTTGGCAAAAAATACGGTTTTTCTGTTGTCTTTCTTGGAAATTAAAATAACTATATTTAAAAGAAAGGTGTATGGAGGCTCAGTCGGTTGAGCATCTGACTCTTGATTTTGGCTCAGGTCATGGTCCCAGCATCATGGGGTCAGGTCCTGCATCCCTGCTTGGGATTCTCTCTCTTTCCCTCTGCCCCTCTCCACCCCCAACTCATTTGTTCTCTCTCTAAAAAATTAAAAATTAATTAATTAAAAGAAAACATAATGAAAAATAAAAGTGTATGGATGCCAAACAGTTGGGAGTGGGGAGGCTGTGGTGGATTTATATTGAGTCTTCCTGGGCTAGAATTAGCATTTCCCAGATTTTTTTCCTCTCCATTCTGGCTTAATGTAAGCCACAAAAGACTTTTTATATGAATTTTGAAAAGTGGAAAACCAGCAGGAGCCATATTATTTTATGCTCTAAATGATGCTCTAAATGTCAGTGCAATGGTACCAGGCACCACTGGGGCTCTCATACACTCTTCCTGGATCTGCAGGCTCACTCTGTGGGTAGGGGGCAACAGGTAGTCCACAGCCCTTCCAGCTCCTGCCACACGTCTCTCCTCAGCCCCCCTGATTCCTGGGTCAGTGGCTGCATAGTCAGCATCATTGAAGTTGGAGGTTTGGAGGAAATGCAAGACACATGTTGTTGTTTCTTCCTTTCTGTAGGTTTCCTTTTGTCCTTTCATTTCCTTACTTCAAAACCCATCTTTCCTTCCTGACTACTTTTCCCTCAGGCCTAGCACATATGCAGAAATTGCAGCTTCATATGAACTGATAAACCATTTCCTACAATGGTGTAAAGTATGATATGTATAATAAGTGCATTATTTGATACCACTCTGAACGGTGGCTTCTCTGATTGAACCATAACTGGTACACCTTTCTTTGCAAACATTGGGTGTTAATCTTTCTCCCCACACTACTTCTCCACCACCCTGACATTTTTTACCATCTGATGTGACTTATATAAAATGTTACTTCATTGGTGTTTCAGTTTGCAAATTGGGGAATATTTCTGGAATAGAAATATCATTGAAGTCCCTTTTAGACTTTACCTATCCTTAGAATTTCCTGTCAATTTCTTCTTTAGTTGAAGCAGTGCTTTGAATACTCTAGTTTCTTATTTCATAATGCTCTACATGTGGAAATCCCTTCTTCCATATTATTTATTAACTGTGTTTCTGGCAGCCTATAATGAAAAACCCTCTTAATTTTGATAGAGTGTTCCTTCTTTTTTGCTTTATAGCTCAATTATAGTTTTGGGATTTTAAGATGTTTTCTCTCTCATATTAAGGTCACAAGAATATTAGCCTATATTTTTTATGTCTATTAATTTGAGACACAGAGAGAGAGAGAGAGAGAGAGAGAGAGAGAGAGAGTGAGAGAGAATCTGAAGCAGGCTCCAGGTTCTGAGCTGTCAGCACAGAACTTGACAAAGGACTCAAACCCATGAACTGTGAGATCATGACCTGAGCCAAAGTCATGCACTTAACTGACTGAGTCACCCAAGTGCCTCTGTGTATAGTTTTTAAAATATTTTTTACACAATTTCTTTATACAGTTTCTTTATACCATTTTCTTTACACAGTTTTCTTTATATACCTTTATGGTTTTACCTCCCATGTTACTTTGTAAACAATTTCTCCTTCCTTCCACCCTTTAGTGACCCCATCCCTCTCTTGAGACACTCCCCCCATCATACACACACTATCATATTAGAGATACACACGCACAGCCTATAGGTTCTATTTTTCAGGAGCACCTATCTAAAACATTTATCAATACCTAGTTTCACCTTTGTATTCCAAAAGACAAGTACTCTAGCATGCTCTCACTTCCCTTCCAATCCCTCCTGCCTGACCTCTTTAACCATCTCAGCCTTCCACCAACCACACCTTCAGCACTGACTGAGAACCAACCTTCTTTCATTTCAAGTATTTGTCTACTGTCATTTTTTACTAGTTTATTAGCTTAATTTATACCCAATCTCTTTTGAATCTTTGGTAGTTTCTGAGTTGGGATTTCAGGAGGGAAACTGTAGATTTTATTAATTTACCATCTTGACCAAAACGCTAATTTTTCTTCTGATGCAGACATTCTTTGTGATGTTTAAAAACAGTATCATCAAAATTTTAAAACTCTTTCTGTATTACTTCATTCAGTTAAATATGTAAATAATGCTACTGCTTATGAACAATCAGGTCAATGAGAATAGGGTGAATAAGTGGTAAAATAATACAATATAATAGCAAAGTACAGGTCAAATTCTATTAAAATCATATAGACAAATTTTTTGTTGTATTCTTGAATGTTTAGAAAAAAGTAAGCAGAAAATATTAACTACAAAAGTAAAATAAAGTGTCATTTTTTAAAAGTTTAAAATGTGATATACAAATCAGGGTAATGCACGTTACAGAATGTTTAATTCATGGTTCAAAGAGCATTGGAGGAACAAAAATTTATATAGTCTTTTGGGAAAATCATATCCATTAATTTTGCAACTGAGAGTCTTAAAGGGCAATAATAGGGAGCTAACTTTTCTACAAGGCAGAATTCACTTTTATCTCTACCTGATTAAAAATGTAGCAGCAATGTCTCAGAATCAGGATCCTAATCAAAAGGTTCCCTAGATATTTAAATAATTTCTAGGAAGTCCTATTAGACAATGCTCTAGTATCACAATGAAAAGACATGTAATCATATTTTGTCTTGTTTCCAAATGTTGGCTATTTTTCAACAATATAAAATTATTTCATAGTCTTTTAAATCAACCACATTCTACTTTTCTTTATTCTTTTCAATCCCTGACATTTTTATTTTTAAGTATTTAATTCCAGCTTAGAGAATAAGAATCTCTAAATAGTGGATAAGGCTACTAGTTTTATCCCTCACAAATACTGACAGCTAGAGATAGGGATTTTTCTAAACCTTAGTCCCTGATCTCATCAAGACACAATTTATGTATTAAAACTAATTTCCCCACTCTCTGTAGTTCTTTCTCTTACTTTTCCTGCAACTTACGCCACTGACTCCTGTATAGTTGCAGTGTTAAGGTAAGTTTTCTTTTTTCCTATATTGAGCTAATTTATTTTTTCAAGACACTAATCTTACTGAAAATGATGTTTCATCTTACTTTCCTTTAATATTGCCTCTTTAAAATAAAATTCATGAAAAATTTAATTACATAGTTAGTATTTAATTATCATGATAAGATATTCAATGCCCTTTTTACTCTTTACTCTCATTATTAGATGAAAAACTACAGTCCTTTATGTAGCTTTAAAGAAATGATGGTGATGATGATGATGATGACGATGACGATGAGTTGTTCAACCTGAGTCCAGCACTCAGAACTTATGGATGTTTTCACTTTCCATGTCCATTTAAATTCAATCAATTCTCCCTACAATGCTGATAGGTAGACCAGAGACTTGATCCTCTCTATACAGGCATTAATACTGGAACTTACAGAGTAAGTAAATTTACAACCTTATAATAAACTCTAGAACCACGAATCACATACAGATTCTTTGAATCCAAATTCTATTCTTTTTCCTGTGTGTCACATTCTGTGAAAATACTTTCTTTTTTTTTTTTTAAAGTTTATTTATTATTTTGAGGGAGAGAGAATGGGAGTGAGGGGCAGAGAAAGAGGGAGAGAGAGGATCCCAAGCAGGCTCTGTGCCATCAGTGCAGAGACAGACGTGGGGCTCAAACCCACGAATCAGTGAGATGATGACCTGAGCCAAAATCAAGAGCCAGATGTTCAACCAACTGAGCCACCTGGGCACACCCCTCTTTTTTTTAATGTTTGTGAAAGTACTTTACATTTATTATTATCATTATAACATTTATTATTCCTTCCCTTTTGTCTAACTCTATACTACCACGTATCTTCATTCACCCAAGAAAGAAGTTAGATGTATGTGTGTGGACATAAAGACATGTATGTGTGTGGAGCCTATCTGAGATAAAAGTAAAGCTTTACCCCTAATTTGTTACACAAGTAAATTGAACTTTGTAAATTATGGAACTGTTACTGAATATGCAAGCCCTAATGCTGCTGATGCTTATCCCAAATTTATATAAGGAGTATAATAGTTCTACAAGATAACTCAGCAGAACACACTCTGGAGAGACCTTCAAATGAAAGAGTTGTTCCCACTAGACAGCATGCCCCTCTTTTTAAGATTAGTGGTGGATTATATAATTACTGAGTGATGTAAAGGATTGCATAAAGAAGAAACATAAGTGGTATTTGACTGCAAGGAAAACAGAACAAATAAATAAAAAGCAAAGCTATTCTAAATTGCAATCAGCATAGTAATCACTAGCATCTTCAACTGCAGGAACAATTTGACTCCGTAAAAATTAGAATCTAACTTATTCTCCAAACATGGTGTTCCATAGCCCATCTTTAGCTTGGTATTTACTGCTGGGATTACCATAGGCAACCAGCTGTTCTCTCCTATAGGGAAGGAGGCCAAGACTCAGTTGGAAACAATCAAAGACTAAAATCCTGCCATTTAAGAATAAGTGAGAATCAGAGAATCAAGAAAACTTCAAAGAGTTGCTGGGAATCGATAAATGGACATTTTTGAATGAGTAACGGGTTTTTATCCTCCTTTCTTCTGTATTTTTTAACAAATTAGACATTGAAATTTTAAAAAGCTAGTTTGTATTGACTTTGGACATAAGAAAATTCTATTACTTATTTTTCAAAGAAAAATTAAACTTGTTTTTTTTTTAGATTTTATAGAGTGAACACAACCCAGTTATAACAGATTTTTACTCCCTAATTATGCCAAAACTGTCCCACTTTTTTTGCTTTTGTTCATCTCCTCTAAACCTCAGTAGTTCTTAACTTTTTATTGTGACATGGACGGCTTTGAAAGTATGATGGAAACCCTTGGGAGCGAATGCATACACATATAAAACTACATAATCAGATTATGAGTCCCCAGAATCCTATCCTTTAAGCCCAGAGGAAGAACCTTTACTGCACCTGCGCTGTTCTTTTATCCTTTGCCTGTCAAACTCCAATTCAACTTTCAAGACTCAGTTCAAATATGCCACCCATGAGAAGTCGTCTCTATTTCTATCTCTCTCTGCAAACTGACATTTATTATTCCCTCCATTATGCTTATACCTTTATTATAACCATTTGGTCATTTCCTTTCCCTGCCTTCTTTCCTTCCACATTTATTAAATAGTCACCATAAAACTAGAATGAATAAAACAATTTGTGTCTTCAAGGAACTCTTGCTGCACTGGTAAGACTTATATAAATGTGTGACCATGTGAAACAGTGCTAATATATAGTGCAGGAAAGTATGGGAGTATGGGGAAAAGGATACCCAGTGTTTCTTAACAACATACTGAACCCAATTTACAGAGAGTTCTGCAATCTACCAAAAACCCTCCAATAACTCAGCTTCATTTAATACTCCCAACTTTGCCAGTTGCATCAATATTAATAAGAATTAAATGTTACAGCTGATAAAATAAATTCAGAGAAGTGAAAATATTGTACCGACTGACCTAGCAAGTAATTAAGGAAATAAGGATTCCAAGTAATGTCTTCTGACTCTAAAGCCAATATTTTTCTTTCATACTGTGGAAGGCTTTTTCTAGCCTGGTGTAAGTCTGTGTAAATTGTGTGCCCATGTCCCTACTACATTAGAAGGCTCTTGGGCTAAGGTACCACATCTTTTTCATTTTATAGTGGGAAGAAGTAATAAGTAATAGGCAGTGAGGTTAGGGAAAGAAAAACCCAAGAAGGACATTTTGGTCTATTTGGGGGGGCTTTAGATTTTATCTTGAGTTGGTCAAAAGCCATCAGAGGTTTTGAACAGATAAGCAAAAATTTTGATTTCTAACTTAAAGGAGTCACTGGGTCTGTGTGAAGAATAGACCGCAAGCTGTCTAGTTAAAAGATTTTACAACTCCCGAGGTAAGATTTGATGGTAACTGGATCTAGGTGTCATTGGTAAATATGATAAAAGTCTAACTATATTTTACAAATAGAAATGAGACGATTTGCTTATGAATTTGATGTTGAGAGAAAGAGAGGAGTCAGGAATGTGTTTAAGGTTGAGGCTATTTATTTGAAATGGGAAGACTGAACATTGTAGTTTGGATGGAGTGGAAAAGTAGGGAGTTTATTTTTAGATATGTTAATTTTGACCTGCCTACTGGACAACCAAATGGAGAGTCCAAGTAGTTGGATATAAAACACTGGAGTTCAGGAGAGAGTTTCAACTTCCATTTAAAAATTGGTAAGTCCTTAACATATAGATGGCATATAGCATTGCCTACCAAGAGAATAATTTTAGGGATAGAAGTGTTGAGGTCAGGGAAAAACAGGAAGATGGAAATAAAAAGAAATTAGAAGTGACATAAGAAGATTCAGAAAGGATAATTCCTGGCCAAAGGAAGAAGTTGTTTCAAGAAGAGGGTAATCCCTTATTTCAAATGTTTGCCATGTTGACTTTTATGAAGACTGTGGCATTACTAACAAATATCATTGGATACCATGACAAGAGCAGTTTTATTGAAATGAGGGGACAAAGAGAAAATGGGAGGAGAAAGATTGGAAATGGTGACCTTGTTACATGATGATTTCTGACCCTCAAGCCATTCTAACACTGAGTGACCAGAAAGTACATGAAAGTGTAGTAGAGATAAAGACTTAAGATTCTAAGATAGAAGTCATTTCTCCTTCAGTCTTGACCATAGGGAAGTCATTTATCTGACTATATTTATAGGCTGCATGTTCTGTGCAAGACTCTGTTTGGTTATAGATTTACATAACTGAATTAAAAAGTATTTAAAAACTGAGCAAAAAATGCATATTTAACAATTAACTAAAGCCAGTTGGAACATTTTTTTGCAAAGTTCAAACACTAGAGCCAATGAGTTTTACTGACAGGAGATCCTCTTGGAATCTCAATTAGAAATGTTTCACTTTTATTTACATGTAATGCTAAGTCTTAATTATTTGGTTTTGCAGCTCATAAAGGATTAGAAACAGAGTATTAGACTGAGGTTGCCAATCAGAGAATGAATAAAATGTGATACTTAGATTGCTGAAGTGGGATATTTTAAAATCAAGTAGTAGTTGTAAGGAATCAAAGCGTAGAACAATCAGGCCCATCTGGAGGAGGGAAAAACTAATCTATATTCCTTAGCAGGCCCTAAAAGGGCACGAAATTAATACTACCAAAAATTATCAGTTACTATGTCTTCAAAGGAGTCAAAGAATACCTAAAATGGGATGATCCATGCTAGATAACTCTATATTGAAATATATTGGTTGGCCTTCCTTTCTTCTTTCTTCTTTCATTTCTTTTTAATGTCATATAGATGAGCTATTCACAAAATTATCTGAAACTCACATTCTGGCTGTCTTGGATATGTGAAGAATTATTACACTATTCCTTATGACTATCTCCTCATTCTCTCAAAAACATTCCCCATAACTCAATGTAAAATTCCATTCTTGAAAACAAGTATTATTTGTACCTATATCTAAAAATTATCTCTATTTAAAACATGCTTATTGCTCTGATAGAAATAATATACTTTTATAACTTATAGTTCAGTATCAGTAGGATTTTTAGAAGGCTTTAAGTAATGTGAAAAACTTCATAAATGCAGGTATTCAAAATGATTAAAATAAAGGTTGTTCCTTAAAAGAAAACAAAGCAAATGATCATTTATCAAGGACTTATTATGGGTCAGACTAAGCTGTCATGTATTTTTCTACAAATTATTTATATACTTTATTATGCCATTTTATAGATTTTTTTTATGTTGTAAAATGCATTAATATTGTGACTTCACAAGAACACACTGCTGATGCGGAGAAGCTAAGATCTGTGCCCAAATCTACTTCCAGAGTCCCACCCAGTCTTTTCACGTTGCTGAAGTAAATTTTGTCCTGTGAAAACTTCATACACATAACACTTCATTTCCAAATAAAGTCAGGACATACAGACATTGCTGTTGAACTCCTCCATTTATGGTGGTTCTCAAACTTTAGTATTCTTCAAAATTACCTGAGTGCTTATTAAATACAGATTGCTGCTCCCTCTCCAAGGTTTTCATTCACTAGATGAAATGAGAGGAAAATATGCAACAATTCCAGGTGATGTTTATGTTGCTGGTCTGGGGACCACACTTTGAGAACCACTGGCCCATTAATTACTTCACTACCTCAACAGTGAATAAACACTTATTAGGCATCTTAAGTGAGATGACCAGTGTGTTAACCCAATGGAGGAAATCCTTACACAATGGATAGTATATCAAGTAATCTTGGTATATACTTGAAATAATCTCATAATTTTGTCAATTTTACCTCAGTAAATCTGGCAGGAGAGGGAGGGGAGTTTAGGTGATCATATTTCACCCTAGGCCTGCAGAATCAGTCTCCTGAAGAATCAGTCTCCTGGGGGAGGAGACTTTCTATGCAGGCAGTAGAGTGATGCACAATGGCCCCATTTCCCACAGGAAGGAATTCAGAGGCTCTCAGGAAGATCTAGTGATAGAACAAAGGTTGGAATCAAGTCAGAATCTCATCTCCATTGGTCAAAGTCCTCTCCTGTCTCACAGCTTCCCCTATTCCTTCCCAGCCTATCTATTTTCTTTAAATTTTGATCCTGCTACTTCTGAGAGCACCTTTGCTTGTTTCCCTTTTACTTCAGATCCCTAAAGGAGGTAATTAGTTTCCATTAACAGAAAAGAGATCAATGGGAGACGTTCTTTGGAGTTCAAAATAAATTAAGTCAAAGGGTTAGAATCCATATTCCCTATTTTAGTTATTTCATCAAAACCTTCAATCTCAAAACTTCTCTATTCAGATGTGAATCCCAGAAACAAACACTGGGCTGAGGATTTCACATGCAAATGTGAAATGTGATTGTTTAAAAGAGGTATCCTAGAAAAACAGTGAGTAAGGAAGTAGGGGAAGCAACACAGGGAAAAGGAAAGATCAAGTAAAGATGCCCTTTTAGGTAAAGAACCAACCTCGGCTTGTTCCCACACAGAAGCTCAGACAGTAAATTATCGTTCAGTGTTTGTCCCTGTTTGAGGCAAGGAAGCTGACTTTTCTACTCTCACACCAGTTAGTTACTTTAAAGTCCATCCTACAGGGATATGCATTCCCAGGCATTTCAGACTTTTGCTGTCCTGGAAAAAAAGAAAAGAGTGCAAAGGCACGTGGGTTCTGGAGAAAGTACACACAAATCTGGTGTAGGGATCAGAGGAATGCGGGCAGAGAACCACCAGTGTGCCCTAAGCCACAGGTTTATCTTTAGCTGCCCTTATATCCACTGCTCTGAAGTCTGATGGTTCATAAGATGTTGACAGTTTTTATCTCTCAAATGTCTTTACTCTTTTATTCCCTTTGCCACTGGTGTAGTTAAGGATCCTTTTGCCTCTAACATGGTAAGTCCAGAAACCTACAAATTTTCGACATAAATCTACCAATTTCTATTTTTTTCTCTCTAATCACCCACCCATTTTGCATAACCATATGAGTGATTTCCATGAGGAGTAGTTGCACTGTTTCTTCTCTTCACATAATAAAGTTTTGATCATGTCATTTACTTACTCAGAACTTTTTATCTCTCACCACGCTGACAGCATGAACTCCAGCTGTCCTGTGTGTTCTTACAAGTCCTCCACAGTCTGCCTTTCCTGTATAGTGTCCCTCCATCTCAACTAAGATGCTATATGCCAACCATTCCCAAGACTCCCATTCTCTGAAAAAGTCTATGCACTACTAGTCCATGCTTTTAACTATTCTATTTGCTCTCCTTGGTCCATCCTTCCCCAAGCCTATCTCCATTCATTGAAATTTCACCTATTCTTCAGAGTCCAAATGAAATACCACCTCCTCTGTGAACCTTGGGTTAATCTCCAGTCAGGGTTAAATACTGCCCTCCCTGGTCTTGGTGTTTCTATAGCACATTGCATGCACACCTGTTATGAAATATTCTCTTTTCTTTTCCAGTGTTGTTACATGTAAATCTGTCCCATAAGTAGTGAGTTCTTTAAGACAGGGATCATGACTTATTTGTTCCATGTGCTAGCACCCACAAAGCATTGCCTAATGCATAATAAACTCTAATAAGTAAGTCAAGTCATTATGCTCTACACCTTAAATGTATACAATGTTGTATGTCAATTGTATCTCAATAAAACTGGAAAAAAGAAAAAAATAATTGTAGAATTAAATAAATTAAATACAATTCCCCAATAATTTGTGTAGAAAGATGTTCTATGTACTTGACACAAAGAATAGTAAGGGGAAATAAATGTAGGAAACGTCAACTAAAGAAAAATAGTGTACATTCAAAATACATGTGTATATAGGCATTCTTTTCCCCTGGCTAAGGTCAAGGAACACATGATTTATGGGCATTTCATCCCAATGTGCTCCCAAACCTAACTTTGTAATATAAAGTGTCATATGGTGGATCAGATGTTCTCACAGAAGCAATATTCTATTTCTTTTTAGTTGGCAGAGATACTGAAAAATCATTATTTTGCTTTAGTGTTTTGATTGTACAGTTTTCCTTTTGGGTTATTTTACTTTAGTAGCCATATGAGTAAAGTCTTACTTCCAGGAAGGAAAGGTATAAATTAAGCAACCACAAATGGAAAAGGAGGTAACTCTGTATGTGTGCTATATATTATTGCTAAATGTGACAGTGTTGTAGCCTCTAATTATATTTTGTTCTCACTGTTTAAAACTATGGAACCAATACATTTAGTAGATACTCCCTGATTAATATAGATAAACAGATACATAAATATACAGACATATAAATAAAATTGCTGATGGAAAGGTAAAATGAGTAGCAGGGTTGTAATGTCTTATAATAATGTCTAACTATATTGAAAATAGGAAAACAGAAAATCCCACACAATTCTGTAGCAAATGTCATTTGTACCTGAGCCTCAGATCCCTTCTCTTCCAGGGATCTTCTACAAATCATACCCCTACAAGCTGACGACTTCCTGTCTGAATGTATTCTCTGTCCAAGAGAACATGCTCAGCCCAGGCTAGAGATTTGACACCCAGAAAGTAACCCTCAACCACTCAGAGATGATAGTTGGTGGATAAATACCCCAGAATATTGGCTTTTGGTGGAACAGTTCTGAGATACATTTCATACAATATCTCCAAGTATCCCAGAAAAATTGTGCTCCAGTTGGCCATAGTGGTAATCTACTCATGACTGCATTCTTTAACTTTCCTACTTTTCCTGACCAATCCTCACCCTCTTTAGTGCTTCCCTGGGAACACTTTACAAATAAACTACTTGTACCCAAACTCTATCTCAAAGTTAGTTTTTGAGGGAATTGAAACTTAAGTTCCTATAACAATACTTTTTTTAAATATGGGAAATATGTTTTTTAAATTTATTTTTAGTACGAAATGTTTCTCATACATGTCATCTATTATTATTATTTATTATTTTTATTTGTTTATGTTTATTTTTGAGAGAGAGAGAGAGAGAGAGAGAGCGTGAACAGGAAAGGGGCAGAGAGAAAAGGACACACAGAATCTGAAGCAGGCTCCAGGCTCTGAGCTGTCAGCACAGAGCCGGACGCGGGGCTGGAACTCACGAATGATGAGATCATGACCTGAGCTGAAGTCAGACGCTTAACTGACTGAGACACCCAGGCGACCCACATGTTATTTATTTTTAAAAAGTAACTATTTCACTCATGAAGCAAACACCAATGTATATATAAACTATTTTTCCGGATACAGCAACACACACACAGACATACATACATACATACATACTAATAATGCATTATGTACTTGAATTTATTTATTTTTAATATTTATTTATTTTGAGAGGGAGAGATAGAGAGCACAAGTGGGGAGAGGCAGCGAGAGAGGGAGAGAGAGAATCCCAAGCAGGCTCCACACTGTCAGCATGAAGCCTGATGCAGGGCTGGAACCCACGAACTGTGAGATCATGACCAACCTGAGCCAACACCGAGTTGGACGCTTAACCGACTGAGCCACCCAGGCACCCCACATGCTTGGATTAACTCAGTTTTTACTTAATAACTTATTTTATTAGTATCTACCTTTCTTTTCATCTTACAGCTGGTAGAAGCCATTTTTCATAATAGATACTTTATCAATTTTTGTTACATTCTTTTGCAATTTGCTATGGTACCTGCCATTTGTAACTTGAAAAGCATATTTGAATAAAAATATCTATTATAAATTGTCATCTACTTGTAATTCAGTTATCTTAAATGTAAACCATTTCCTCTAGATGCCCTTTGACATTTAGTGTATGTTCTTACTGACTCTATATATACACACATCTCTTGCTCTCTCGCACGCGCTCTCTCTGTGTATATATATGTGTGTGTATATATACATATATGTATACATATATACATATATATGTATACAAACACACACATTCATATATATGTGTATGTATGTGTACTATATATTAATGCTAAATGTAACCCTGTTTGAGCCTCTAATTATATTTTGTTCTCATTGTTTAACCGACTGAACCATTCAGGTGCCACCAGGCGAGATGTATATATATATATATATTACATATATATGTATGAACATATATACATATCTCAGATTTTTATCCAAATATAACTATTATGATTGCTTTATCTTCTCATTTCAATAGTTGGGCTTTCCCTAAATCTCCTCTCAAAACTTTTAATGATGCAAAGTGAGAAAAATATGAAGGAATATCACCAAGGAGTTTGGGTCTTAAACATTTGGATCTCATAACTACTACAATGAAAGCATTTCCTCATGAAAATCTAAGTGAGAGATTATATTAGGGTTTCTACTAGTTTGGCTTAAACATTTTTCCGGTGGTTCTGGAATTCCAAATTGAGATCTTACTGAGCATTGACACAAATGCAGTTGCACCTATTTTTTTAAAGGAAGAAACTTGCTGTGAAAAATAAATTCAAAATTTTTCAGTTCTTCTAAAATCATCTAAATAATTCCTAAACATCAACATAGGCTTGTTTTTTTTTTGTAGTTTGAATTTTAAAATAATTCTAAAATGCAATTTGAAAGTTACTCTGAACACATGTTCTGACACGTTCCCAATTGTGTAGGCATTCACTTGCATTGTACATAAATTGAGCACATTAATATACAGCTCCTTTGGGCCATATAAGAAGAATGAAATGTGATTCCTGTTCCTCTGCAGGTTATGATCCAGTAAGATTGATAAACTGGCACATAAAAAACTGTAAGTCCTGCTATCAGCAGTACGGAGGAATCTGAGGGTGCAAAGAATGTACTCGGCTGAGAAATAAGAATTCACAGAAGAGGATGCATTTGTGCTGGCACTGAAAAATCAGGAGTGTTTTATACAGCAGCTTTGGGAAGGGCATTCCACACAGATATTAGCAGATACCGAGGAATGGAGGTGAAAGGAGACAGCCCAAAGGGAAGATTGAGAAGCCTGATGTGGTTTGGAGTGGGTATTTAATTGGAGGGAAGAGCTGCAAGATGAGATGCAGCCAAGTGTAGTGTGATATAATATGGGAGATCTTTGAGGACCTTAATTTTAGTATCAATCCATCAAAGTCAGACAAATGCTTGAGTAGGTCAAACAGATTTCCAGGGTGCGAGACAGTTGGAGTGATTCTCAAGATTGCTGGAATCATGTGCAACATTGCTAATGCATGGATGAGATACAGTGCTGGGCTGAGGTTTTGCCAGCTGAAATTAACCCTTGTGTTCCTGGGAGAGGGTGTGGCAGCCCACAGATTATCCCAATGTCATGGAAATTAGTTGAAATCATTTGTTCCAAAGTAATTACAAAGTCCTAGCCATTCTACCGGTTTCTAAGCAACCTGTAGGTTCATACATTCACACATACATACATAAAACATACATAAACATATATACGTTCAACTGACAAAATTCATCCTAGTGGCTACACTGAGACAGTGTCTACTTAAAATTACTACAAACATAGCACAAAAAGAATGTAGTCAATAAAGAAACAGAAAATATAAATCTTTAAAAATTTTTAATTCTTAGGGGTTGCCTGGGTGGCTCAGTTGATTAAGCATCCAGCTTTCGTTCAGATCACAATCTCACCATTTGTGAGTTCGAGCCCTGTATCAGGCTCTCTGCTATTAGCATGGAGCCCTCTTCTGATCCTCCGTCTCCCTCTCTCTCTGGCCTTTCCCTGCTCACTCTTTCTCAAAAATAAATACATATTAAAATCTTTTTTTTTCATTCTTAGAAAAAAATATCCAAAAAAGATACCCAAGAGTTTGATTAGTTCTTAGCAGGTATGCTGTAGCACATTACTGTATAGCAAATCCTTCTCAAGTGTTCTGAAAAATTTAGACTCACGAGCAAAATTCATTTTTTATGACTAAATATAAGCGACAATATCTGACATACAGGATGTCAGTCTTAGCAGGCTGTGTCCCACAAGGTGTTCTACAACCAAAGAGTAAGGAACACAACAAAAATGAAGCTGGCACTCTTGCACTAAAAAATATAAATAAAATATTAATTAATTAATTAATTAAGTTTAATGAAACATGAAAAAATATTAAGGGGGACTTAAGAATAATAAGGGATTTTATTCAAACAGTGGCATAATATTGAAGAGCAGATAAGTAAAGTGTGCGATGTCTGGAAGAGCTTTTATAGATTTTGAAAGACATTATTTTTTTATAGTGCTTGTATCATAGTAAGTGCTGACTTGCCTGGTCCTGATTTGGGTCTCTTAACACCATCAAGTGTGTGCTGCCACAAATTCTAGTATTAGAAACTGTGTCAAAATGTTGATGACACCACTCTTTTAACGTCTGGGATTAAGGTGTGATTTACTTATCTCTTGGGTGATCCACCAAGCAGAGGTGAAGAAAAAAAATGTTTGTCAATTAATTTATCATTTGAAGCACCGTCTTCATTATTTCCTAGTTGTTATTACCCTATCATATGTATGAATGTGTGGGCTCTGTACTGAGACCATCTAAGTTCAAATTTCACAAGCACATAAATCCCAAATATAATACCTTTTGTATTTCCCTGTAGTCACTATGAAAGATGGTATGGCAGTCCCTCAAAAAATTAAAAATAGGACTATCATATGATCCAGCTATTCATATTGTACCTCTGGGTATTTATCCAAAGGGAAAAAAATACTAACTCAAAAAGATATATGCACCCCTAAGTTCTTGCAGCATTATTTGTAATAGCCAACATATGGAAGCAACCTAAGTGCTCATGGATGGATGAATGGATAATTATGTGGTATACAATTCAGTGTAATGTTACTCAACCATAACAAAGAAGGAAATCTTGCCATTTGAGACAACATCGATGGAACATGAAGGTATTATGCTAAGTAAAAGAAGTCAGACAGGGAAAGATACCATGTGATTTCACTTACATGGGGAACCTAAAAAAAACCAAATCAACAAACAAAACAAAACTCATAGATAGAGGGAACATATTGTTGGTTATCAGAGGGGAAGGGGGTTGGAGGAGGGCAAAATGGGTGAAGGTGGTTGACTGTATAGTGATGAATGGTAACAAGATTTGTGATCATCAATTTGTAGTGTATATAAATATCAAAGTATTGTGTTGTACACCTAAAACTAATATAATGCTATTTACCAAATTCACCTCATTTAAAAAAAAGTATCTCTAGCTCCTTTAATAATCTAATGAGGATAGGCAGTGAGCTTGGGAATCTCTTCTGCATAACTTTATTCAGGAATTTAGAATCATTCCATTTCAAACCTTTGCCATCCCGCTGGGCCTCTGAGTGCTGGATACTTTCCACTAAACCAAGAAATGAAGGACAAAGAATGCACAGAGAATTTCCTGAGAATAGTTCTAGTAGTTTTAGGCCAGTCTGAGAAGGGAATATATGACTTCTACACATATTCCATTGCCAGATGTTATTCACATGGCTCTACCTAACTGCAGAGGAGTCCAAGAAATGTCTAGCCATGTGCCAGGGAGAGAAATGGTAGTGGGATTTGGCTGAACCCATTGTATTTTTTCTGTTCCAAGTGGGAGTATGGCTACTTTCACATAACTTTGATATCTAGAATATTGGGACTAAAATATAACTTATACTGTGTTCGTCAAAGAATTGTTGTAAACCATGGCTAGCCTTCTTTAAGGTGGATACTAACAACCCAGAAAGCGTCCTAAGGAAATCTACTAAGGTGGTGAGAGGTATAAAAAAGTGCAGTGTACATGATGAAGAGCTAAATAGACTAAGGATTCTTAGCACAGAGAAAAGAAAACTAGAAAGGTCAGCATATAGAAGGTACTGGATTGAATACATGCAACTTTTAGTTCTAAAGTTATAAACAATAGGTAAAAGCTCCAGAAACATAGATTTGACTTAAGTTGCATAAAACTCAAAGATTCATAAAGGTCCAAATGCTCCTATGGGACTTATAAAACTCTACATCACTGCAGATTGAAATATGTCATCAGCTAATCAAGGTTCTGTGGTGAATGTGGCAGTAGATGGGAAACTGGACCAACTAATTTCTGAAGTCTCTTGGAGGCCTGAAATTCTAGATCCTGTGGTTGATTTTTAAACTATTGTTCTTGCTGTGAATCTTGACAAAGAAGCTGATCTGTAAACATCTACCCTTCCCCTTAATTCTGAAAATTATTTTAATACATTATCCCCTACCTCATATCATTTATTTAACATTAACCATAAAGATGTCCAATTTTATTTGAAACGTTTTAAAGTTATTTTAAAATGTCAGCCAAATCATTGTCCTTTTTTTAATTTTATATTTGGAATCACAGAAGGAAGAATTTGGCTTCCTGTAATAAATAATGACCCTATGTTTCATTTTAAGAGGCAATTCATTTGTGGGCTGGCTGTCAGTATTATGCAGCTGGATATTTAGTGCCTCCAGTATTATGGGAGAGACTAGGGAACTCAGAATGATCTGGCAACATTCAGGGCAATCAGTGATTTCAGTGAGGTTGCCTTTAATCCAGCAGCTGTTTTCAAAAATCTTTTTAGCTATTTGACTTTTCAAGGTTTGATTCCATATCCCAAAATCTTATCCTTTGGAAAGTTTCTGATAAACACATATTTTTTTTCTTCCCAGATATTGCATTATCTTTGTGAAATTGAATATTGATCCCTTTCACTCAGACAGTTTTGAAGTCAATGATAATTCTGTGCCTTGGGTCCTGGCTTAAAGACACAGCATATAATTTTACATGTTTTCTCCATGGCTCTCTCCAGTGGATTTAGTTTTTGTAATTAGTGTACCTTGTTTGCCACAGAGTATGGAGACTGGGTTGTCATGTGTGTCATTTGCAAACATAAACTCCTGTGGGCTAAACAGCTTCTTAGAAGGAAAATTGGAATGAGTTAGACTTTTCAACTTTTATTCAGCTATTAGAAATTCTTAGACTTTGACCAGCCTTCTAATTAATATCAAATATCTTTAATCCTTTTTGAGGACCCTAGATCCTCAAAATCAGAACAAACCAGGTCAGATTGGAAGAAGCTCAAGGTTAAAGGGTCTAGTGGTACTTTTTGCATTAACAAGGACAATACTGTGTTATAAAGTGCTAAGGCACTGGGTGGGAAGTGCTAAATTTTAAATTGTAATTGTGATTGAGTTGTGATATTTTTCTGAATGTTATACAACTGTGAAATTATCACTGAGACCTTGGAAGAAAGGTACCACCTCTTGTACCTCCTGTAGAAAGTCTACAACACACTCCATGACATCAGTGTTCAGTCTGTATAAATAACCCTAATGGGGGCAGTCTCAGAGCTTCCAAGGTAGCTCATTACTCTGTCAGACAACTATAGTCTTAGAAGGCTATTCTACATATTAATGAAAATTCTAGTTGCAGCTAGTTCTGTCCCCTAAGGCCACACAGCACAATTTATAATTTTATATCAAAGTAATAGATTTGCAAAAACTGGAAGGTTGTAATCAATGTAGATGAGTGTAATTTATTTAAAATAAGTCACTACATTATAAATTCATTATAGATACCCTATTTAAAAGTTTAAAAAAAACTGGGCAGGAAAAATAGTTTGAAAACATCTTTGCAGACTACATGGTGGGGTTGCATCTTCTGTATGCTCTAAAGGTGGTTCACAAATTAAATTCATGGATAATGTGATTGCTACATTTCTGCTGAGGGTTAAAGAGCAAAATCTGAATATGAATGTTTCTGTAAGACAAGAGTAATTTTCTTTTACTTTCTGCACACTTTCATTATGACACTAAAGATTTATTGTTTTTAAGTCTTTCTTTCTCTCTCTCAGCCCGCCTCTTTCTTTCTTTTTTTCGAATTATAGCTCTGCCCTCTTCCTTCTATGTTTGACCCAAACATTCTGATCAGAATCAGAAATGCTGCGCTCTCCTTTAGTCTACATTCTGAGTTGATAAATGGATAGATGAATGTATCATTAAATAAATGAGTCCCATGAAGGTCTTGAACATCAGTTTCATAGCAAGAGTCCTTTTCATTTTTGTTCTCTTCATTTTTGTTCCAGGATAGTTTATTTTTTAGGCAAACAGGAGAGCTTGGCAATTCATTTACATATCTTTCATTTGGAGATTGCCAACCTATTCTGAACCCCCATTACTGACAGATTCTCAGTTGTAATAGAGTCCCCTTCATGAAAAGCCACTTGCTGGGGAAACTTTTGAGCTGAGCATTCTCAGAATTTGGACTAAAATGTTTGTTTGGTTTTTTTTTTTTTTTTGACTATATTTTTTCAACACTGGGCATATCCTCCATTTCATCCCAGAATCAGCTTCTATATCTGGGTTAGGCCACTGCGACCATCTGCTTCTACTAGGTATAGATTCTTTGTTCTACTGGGTACAGATTCTTTGAGGTATTGAATATTGTGTTTTATCTTTAGGATGCAAATCATGAATTTACAGCTATAAAGCCATTTGAATTATGTGGTGACTCAGCCTCAAGTGTTCTAGATAATTTTTATTCTTTGGAAATTTCAAAATTAACAATATAACAGTCCATCATCTGGCTGCCATAATATATGGTCATTATACCTTTTTTTTTTTTATGAAAGGGAAGAGAATAAATATGTGAGATTTCTCACATGAAATAAAATCTCATATTATAAACTTTGACTTTTTTTAAAATATTTTTTGAGAAAACATCAGGCAAAAAAAGTTGATATTAATACCAACTGGAAAATATTCAATTTGTGTCTCTCTGTGGTGATCAGTATCTCACTGATATAGTTAAAATATCTGGCGATCATCTTGCATAGCACATTATGTGATAATCAAATTAGAGCTTTCCTTCTGGGGACACTGTCTCACAAGACATTTTATGTATCCTGTCAAGACTGTTAAGCACTGACATTTCATTTCACATCCTGAAGAGTGATACTTCCAATTTTGCTTATTCTTTTATTTGAGAATTTATTACAGCACACATAGAACAGTTGACTGTCATCAAATATCTTGCAAAAGAATTGATGTAAAAGTTAGAAGGAAGGGCAAAGAAAAATAGATCGATGTGACTCTGTATGAAAATAACACGCGCCAAAATTTTCAACATCTTCTTTAATAAAGAAAATGCAGCTAATTAAATGTGTTTTTAGAACTCATTTTACTCCCCATGAAAAAAGAAATACAGTATTAAGATAAAAATTTTATTAAATTTTAAGCTCAGAAACCAATCCTAAGGCATCTTGATCCATTAGTAGATCAAATTATATGATGCTTTTTGAGCAAAAAGGCTCCAAATAGCACATAATAACCCTTGTGAAGGTAGGCTTTAGAAGTGGAAAATTATATTCACATCCATTCACATCAGGACAAAGGTAGGTTATAGATCAAAAAGATTTCTGAGCTGAAAACTCAGATGGACTAGATGCTAACCTTTAAGTTTTTGATTGTATAGAAGATCTATATCATTTATTAAATCCATCAAAAATTAAGTGGTTCTTCCATCTGGATGCAATTTGGAACTGCTAAAAGTATTTCCATGGTGATATACAGGCACAGGCATTTTTAAGATCAAGTATTTATACCCATAATATTAGCAATGAACTTTCTTGGGTACCTTTAACTTTCATTATTAAATGGATTTATTTAGCATATATTATGGAGATTTTTTTTTAATGTAAAAAGTAGACAAGAAAACCCAGCTTTATCTATTGTCAATTCCTGGACAACCGTATTTAACTGTAGCCTGCTTTCCATTTTTCTTATTCTCAGTGGCCTCTCATTTGGCCAGCTGGATTATTCTCAAGCACATCCTTTCAGGTAGTTTCTATTTGTTTATAAAGAATAAGTTATTATCCTTTAATAAACAATATCATATAAATAAGTCTGATCATTATAGATTTTTTAAATGTGTGTTTCTTAGGTGTTGAAATGAAGAATAGTTTTAGAGTTATCGTGCTCTAGTTTAACACCTGTCCCTGATTAAGGCAACAGACATCAAAATTGTCTCCTTCTTCCCATCTGTGAATAAGTAAATAAAGATGTGGCACTGCTAGAAATCATATTCAGAACAAACATGGAGTCTTCATCAACAGATTAATAAGGAGATTTGAATGCTGGGGATGGTGACAGTTAAAAGCTGAAGATGTGATGAAAATGAGAGCATTTTAAAAATTAAGATATTATTGGAAAAGTAAGTTAAAAAACTCTCTACTTAATCTTGAGAAAATGTGGAAACTACAGTTGAGATGTGCATCGTGTTCCCTTGGCAGTAATTTGGTAGAGAAACAGTCTGGCTCTGGCAGCAGCAGGGAATTCATGAATCTAATGGGAATTGTGGCCTGTTGAATTCTAACCTTCAGGCTTTGGCTTACCCGCTGTTTGACCTCAACAGAGGCTTGGAGCCTATAATTTCTTCAATCTTCTCTGGGACAAAAAGCATAAGGATGATGATGGTGGTGATGATGATAATGCTTGTATATTTATATGAACTTAAAATGGATTGGGCTTGGGGTGCCTGGGTGGCTCAGTCAGTTAAATTGCCAACTTTGGCTCTGGTCATGATCTTGCAGTCCGTGGGTTCAAGCCCCGCATCAGGCTCTGTGCTGACAGCTCAGAGCCTGGCGCCTGCTTCATATTCTGTGTCTCCCTCTCTCTCTCTGCCCCTCCTCCACTCACACTCCATCTCTCTCAAAAAGTAAATAAACATTAAAACATGTTAAAATATATTGGGTTATTACTCTTGGTAGTAATTTGTGTTATTCTTTATAACTCACAGAATACACTCATTTCACTTTCAAAACAACCCCCAATGAGTAAGGCATGAATTTTTTCCTCTGTGACTGAGATAACTAAGGCTGAGAGGGTATGTAACTTATTAAAGGTCAACAAGGAGGAGGTTGCAGAGCCAGTGCTTGAATTCACTTTTGTTTCCAGTTTAAGGTTATGATAGCTGCTGTCTCTACTATGGAAAGATAGTAGGTATGCTCTTTCTACTATAAAAAAATATTAAACCTATAGTCTTTGCTTCTGTCCACCCCTCTACTGCCTTCACTCAGTCCCATAAGACCAACATGTTACATTTTGAAAGGTTTACAGTGTCAGCCACACATGGGAGCAGAATTGCTCCATCAAAATAAGAAATTCTCTTCTAGAATGTACAGATTGATTTCAGCAGGACAGCAACTCAACACGCAAAGGAAAAAAATATATATTCTCTAGGCTAAAGGCAGGTTGGTAAATTAAGGTGGCACCTAAGAAACACAGTGGGGTTTGTTGGGACTTGGGCATGATTACTCACTGAACCTTTCAATAGAAGAGAGTACTAGATTGCTCAGCTCTGATTACAGACAAATCAAGATTTTAAAAGGCCATCACATAAACCTATTTTTTCTATTCTATTCTATTCTTTCACTAAAAAGAAAGTTTCCTTAAAATGTGATAAAAACACCCATGTCTGTAAATGATGCCCAATTCTTATGTAGGGATGAGGGTTGGGAGCTTTCAAAAAGAAGTGTGACATACTCATGTTTCCTTTTTTATCGGGTCTCTCCTCATCTATCAAAGGAAAATCCATGACACCATGTTTAGTATTTGTACATGCAGCCGAAAATTCTGTTTATGCAGACAGACTTGAAATAAAGGAGCAAGGCACAGCCACGTTTGGGAGACAGTTTATTACTGAAGAGAAAATGCTGGACTAAGTGTCCTGTTCTAGCTCTTGTTCTAGCTCTTGTTCTAGTTTGCCATCTGCCTTTACTGTATGACTTAGGTTATTCCACTCAATTCATCCAATTTCGTTAGTGTGACAGCTCTATTAGGCACTAAGCAACCACCATCAGAAGGGTCTCACAACTGAATAAGAAAATCAAGGCAATTACATAAATGGCTTTAATAGGTGGAGTAAAGTAAGTGCATTATGAGAGGTACTGAGAGAGAGAGATGCAGTTTCTAATGCAGGTGAGTTCATCCTGGATGGTTTTCAGGAAAGACTTTGTGGTAGGCAGAATTTTGGCACAATAACCACCCCATCCCCTTGTCATGCCTATAAAAATGACACATTATATGAACAAAAGGGATTCTGCAGATGTAATTAGGTTTCCAGTCAATTGACAGTAAATTAGGGAGTTTTTTTTTTTTTAATTCAGGTGGGCCCAATGTATACACATGAGCTCTTAAATGTAGAGCTTTCTCCCAGCTGAGCATAGGTGAGGAAGTCAGAAAGATGCAGCAAGAGGATAAGTCAAAGATATGTGAAGTGTGACAGACTCAGTCAACCACAGGGGACTGGGAGTGGTTACATGAAAGTCATGGATATGAGTACATTCTAGCAGCAAAAGTCAGCATCTGGCTAACAGCCAGCAAGGAAATGGAAACCTCAGTCCTACAACCTCAAGAAAAGGAATCCTACTAACAACCTGAATGAATTTGGAAGTTCATTCTTTCCCCGAGAGACTCCAGTGATGAACACAGTCCTGCCAGCACCTTGATCTTGGCCTTGTGAAACCTGGAGCAGGGGGCCCAGTTGAGCCCACCAATAATACATCTGACCTACAGAACTGTGAGATTAAAACTTTGCTTCTAAATTTATGACAACTTGTTATAAAAGCACAGAAATAATTATAAGCTTCATAACTGTAGGCTTTAATATGTAGTCTGGATTTTAAAAAGAAGAGACTGAGAGAGGCAACCCAGCCAGAGGGAAAAGTATAAGTAATAGCACAAAGGCAGAATAATTCAAGTGTGATACAAAATCAACTCAGTTTATCTCATAAAATTGAGTCTCACAACTTCTGTTAGCTCATCTGTAACTGTGTTATATACATTCTTCTTTGGAGGTCAAGGGTCTAGGAAAGTGCCCAAGGGGAAAATGTGGGAAATATTGAAGGAAAGAACCTGTTGACCCATTCTGGACCAGTCCATTCCCAACATCCTCACCCTCACACTGTTCCAACCATTAATGTTTTACCTTTAGCCATTCTTTATATAGGACTCGATGTTGTATCATTTGAAGAAAGAATTCAGTTTTGAAGATTTTAAAACTTTAAAACCACTAAAATCAAGTCTCCTTCCAGATCAACTGTCTACAATTCTTTCTCAAGCATGTTATGAGGATCAAATTAGGTAACTATGAAATGTTAGTTTCACAATACTGGTAGTTTTCTTATGGCAATATGAATTGATGTAAGTATGACCAGAGGACTACCACTCAAGATTGGCACTGCCGTTAGAAATAAGCATACTCCAGCAGAAATCTAATGATTTCAACACAGTAGAACTCTCCTTCCCCAACCAAATAGTTCAGGTTGGCTTTTCAGGGTCTGGGAGAAGAGGTAACTCTGCTCTACATAAACTTTTTTGGCCCAAATTGAATCTTTGTTGTTTCTAGTATGTGACTTTTAAGTCCTCTCAAGTCATATCATTATCATTCTGCCAAAGGGAGGGGAATACCAGGGGTGAATATTTAAGGGAACTTTTATCATCCTGGCCAGGAAGTGGCACATGTAACATCTACTCTCATTTCATTAATAAGCACTGAATTAGGTACAAAAGCATAACCTAATTATATGGCAGGCTGGGATATGTAGTATTGCCAGGAGACAAATGATCAGACACCATGGAAGGAGTAAGGTTGAAGATTTTGACTGATGTCTGTCTCTGCCTCAGGGTCATATACAAAGAAAAGCCTCCAGAATGAGGAAGAACTGTAATTTCTTCAGTAGCAAAAATCCCTGGAGTTGATGGTAAGATGGCATGTATAGGTGTAGGTAGGAGAAAGGATCCAATGTTGGTACCAAGGGAAAGAAAAAATAGCAACAAGAGAAAGATACCATGAGTTTTCTCTTATATTTTATGAAATCTACCTGCATTCTACTTGTGATAAGATTTTGTGATATTTCACAAAAACAGAGTACCCAAGTATCCTGAATAAGATCCAGGGTGGGCAGAGACCTCAAAAGAATGAGAAGCAGTACACCTAAATGAGGCTCTGTGGAATAGGGGAGAGAATCAGTACGGCATCTATGTGGTGTACATATGCTGCAAACACAATGAGGCCCCCAAATTTTTACCCTAATGAAGGAAGTGAAGGACAATGAGAGTTTGAGAATTTGATGGCAAGGAGAAAAGTCTTACTGAGGTCATCTATGGGTAAGCGAATTACTTTTTAATGTATTTTTTTACTATGTAATAAATTTTTGTGAGTACAACTCTGTGCCAAGACTGCTTTCAACATATGTTCCATTTCAGAATAAAAGACACACTCCCTCTGTATGACACATGTATCTTATAGCAAACAGTAAGAGAATCATGGAAAACATCACATGGCCTTTGGCAAAAGACAAAGTTAAAAAATAATACCAGGTATATAATAGATTTTCTGAAGAGTACAATGGAAAGGAACATGAAAATTGTGTTTTTAAAGACTTGACAACCCTCTTCTGGGAGAGAAATAACATTCCTTTTTACTGCAAAGGAAAGAGCCACCAAGGAAAAGTGGAAACTTCAAGAAGTCAAATGCTCTGTTTTAAAAACAACTTTCTTTTATGCCTTAAAGATACAATGGGAGGCTTTGATAGAAAACTCACACTTTTCTTAACTAGAAGGCTACAAGCAAAGTGTAGGTGACCAGTTGAAAGAAATATAGCTGGGAGAGGAGGTGGATGGTAGGTGATATTTCTAGATGGTCTTTGGGTTCCTTCCATCTTGAGACTGTCACTTCATTACAGGAATGCAACAAAGACAAAATTCCTCCGCCCCTTAAAAATAATGCAGCTATGCTGGCTCATATTTCTTTTTTGTGGGACAAGTGTTTTGTTTGTTTTGTTTTTCCTTTCCACTTTTTGAGAAGTTTGTGCAAAGATGACCAAATGTAAATTAGCCTACCTTAGGACATTAGACCCTACAATTTTATTGCTTACTCCTAACTTCCTAAGAAGAAAAGAAAAAAGCATTTCTCGTACAGAGTTATTCCTACAAGTATTACTTAATCCCCAAAACTCCCAAGAAATGGAGGTGAGGATATAGATGTTAATATACACAGAACATATGTCACAAAACTATTTGCTTTAGGCAAGACACCAAGTCAATGGAGGAAGCAGAAAATACCTCACCTTTGACTCCGCTTTAGTATTTTGAGCTCTCACTGCAGCTATTTGTTGATTAATGTGACTTTGTTGATTAATGTTATTTTACACATTCAAAATTATTGGCCTGAAGCTTCAAACTAAAGAATAATAAAAAAACAAAAATAAAGACAATGTTCACTGTCCAGTGAAAGAAAATTATTAAAGAGAAAACAACCAAAAAGATCTTTGAATTATGTATCATATTGATTAAAGACACCACCTTTGCTTTTGTTATTCCAAAGTACTAAAAAAGATTTTTTAACAAAACAGGAAACAATGAGATAACAAAGAGCTATTTCCTGCAAGAAGCAGCTACCATCTCTGGAGGTGAGGTTAAAAAAAGGGAAGAGGTAAGAGTTTTTAACTGTAACTTGGAGAAGGCTCCCTCAGAGCTGGGACCCAGACTTCTTTCAAGGGAACGCTGCCCAGCTGTGCTGGGACCTCAGCAACTCAGAGAAGACTTGGAGCTGGTGCTCAGATCTTGGAAAAGGGGCACTATTTTTCAGGAAGCACAATGTGGCTGGTTCTGGAGGGAAGAGAAAAAACTGAAAATGGTATCAACTGCCATTCACTGCTAGAATAAAGAGACACTGCTGGGATTTGCAGACAGGAACAGAAAACAGTACATTATGGAACTCTGTTTCTAATATTTGTCTAGCATTCTTTATTAGTAGCTCTATCAGAGAGGCAAAAGGCAAAGTAGAAATGTGGTGGTTTTCATAGTCTAGTGAAAGCATCACAAAGAAAGCAAAGAAGGGCAGGATTGGCACTGAAAGACAAAGTAAGGTAATAGCCACCATATTTTACTGAGGCTCTGAGTTCTCAGAGGGCCAGGACGATGTATGGATGTCCTCATGTCTCCAACAGAGCATATTATAGTACTTCTCATGTAGTAGAAAATCAATAAATATTGTATTTAAAATCTACATAAATCCTTGATTAACTCTGAGCCACAGATATCTCAGAAGAAAAAAAAAACAGCACATCAACTTCTAGAAGTAAAAAATAGAGTGATATAAGTTAACTTATGTTAAGGGTAGTGAATTTTCAATAAAATTTTACACTTTATTTTCTGTTATATTATCTTCAGGAGACCATTCCAGAAATAGTGCAATAAGCTTTTCCTACTGTTAAGGATACCTTGTTTTCCAGGGACAACAGACTAGAAGGGCATTCCAGTGCCTCACCAATCCTTTTTTCAGCACTGTCTGAATTTTTTTGGCAAGTTTGTAAATAAAAGAGTTATCTCTGAAATGAAACGAAAGTAATCTTTTTGGGTAAATAAGAATGAGAAAGTTAGAAGCAGGAGGATAAAGTAGACAAAATATCTTAAGTATAAATTTCCAGATGTGGCATTAGCCATATAGCAAAAGCTACTCTGGGGTAATAAGACAATGTGTGGGTAACATGGAATTGAGATGAGAGGTATCATCTAAGAAACAAGAGAAAGTAAATTAAGCCTCCATATTTTTATCTTTTGATAAAAATGCTTCTTCATATTTAGGCAGAGAATGAGATATTTCCTACAAAGCACCATTTATTATGCCAAAGTGTATGATATATTTACCATCGTAGGAATTCAGAAAAAAAGAGAAAATGAAATGGAGACAGAGGGAGAAAATGTGTGTGTGCGAATATATATGTGGTAAGCATTTGGTACAGAAGTGTTGTGATTGGTAAACTAATACTTCTAAATTATTTAAGATCAACACAGAAAACATCTTTATTTCTATTTTCTGGCTTTCCATGAACTTTAACAAATTAATCATCAAACAAATCCCTCCATATAAAAATGGCTAAGCAATAAAATAATTGTGAACATCTATTAAGCCTTTAATGCCAGTCACTGAGGCAAGTATATATATAATTATTTATTTTATTTCTCACAATAAACCTACAATGAAAATACTATTACATTACTAGCAAAATATCTAGTGCATACAGGTACTCTGTTAATATTTGTTGGATGAAAAAATATATAAATCAATCAATTTTCATTTTACTAATTAAGATTCTGAGCTGTGAAGAAAACGATGTCTAATGTTATTTTATTCAACATGTTTTGAGGATTAAAAAAACAAAATTAAAAATAAAACTATTATCAGTTTTTGAGATAAAGCTTTGGTATGGTTAAAAGAGTTAATGTTTAAATCCACAAGTACATTGTTTAAAGTAGAGAAAATTTTCACTCTGTGAGATAATGCCTCACAGAATGGTAGCAATATTCTTTAAATTAACAATTGAAACATTATAAAATATTTGGCATAGAAAGAGAACAATCAGAAAACCATCATTTGATTATGACAGAGTACATCTGTTCCCAAGAACAATCACCACTTATATACAGAGAAAAAGGAGAATGATGATAAAACATTTATATTTCTGTATGCCTTTGAGTGTATTAGATCAGCTTCAAAAATGCTTTCTTAAACTCAATTTTCTGACTACTTATCTCTTCTTCCCTCTCTCACTCTATTACTCTAAGCTATGTATGTTAAACTTATAACTATTCATACAGATCCCATTTAAAACCTACTTCTTTCATGGAAATATTCTAGATTCTTCTGCCCAAAACAGGTGTATCTTTCCTTTGCATACTTATTTAAACTCTGACTTTTGGGGGGCACATTTTACCATCTGCTTGTATAATGAAAACTGCATTTGAAAGTGTATAGGAAAGAGTTAACTCATTTAGGCCTGAATTGCTCAAGCATTACATGTTCCAAATTTTCATGACTGGCCATTAGCCAACTCCTCAGAATGAGCTCTTGGAATATTCTGATGGGAATGTTTTGAATGCTTATGGCCTTGAACCATACTATACTAGCTAGTCTAGATGATTTGTGCCAACAGTGATTTATGTGAATACCTGCTTTCCTTCTAAGGATCTGTAGTTTTAGTAACTATGATCAGTACATTATGTACATATTTGGTCAACCCTCAATAAAATCTTTGGACATGTAGACTTAGGCAAGGATCCCTAGTAAACAGCAACCCTCTGCTGAACCAATTAAATGTGTCCTACACAAGCCTACTGGTGGAGGACTCCCAGGCTTATATATGGTTTCCTTCAGACTTTACCCTATGTGTCTTTCCCTTTGATGATTTTGCCATATATATATTGTGATAATCTGTAACAGTAAGTATAATGACTAGTAAATCACCAATCCTGGGAGTAGTCTTGAGGACCCTGACATAGAAACTAACAGAACCTTATAAAGAGAAAACATCAAACCAAATGATGAGAAACAGAATGCTTTGCCCCTAAGATCAGATACAAGACAAGGATCTACACACCCTTCTAGCCAACAAAGTAATAGATATTCTGGCTAGTGTAACAAGACAGAAGAAAATAATGAAAAACAATTCCTTTGTAAAATCTATCTTTATTCACTGACATGATTGTCTATAAATTTCAATATATTTTTTTCTACCAAAAAAATCTATTAAAACTATTAAAAGTAAGTCCTGCAAGGTTACTCTATGCATAAATCAGTTGTCAGGACACTAGCAACAAACAGTTGGAAAGCAAAATTTGAAAAATTCTATAGTCGGGTGCCTGGGTGACTCAGTCCATTAAGTGTCCAACTCTTGATTTCAGCTCAGATCATGACCTCACAGTTCTTGAGAGCAAGCCCCGCGTCAGGGACTCAGCTGACAGAGTGAAGCCTGCTTGGGATTTTCTCTCTCTCTCTGCCCCTCCCCCACTTGTTCATTCGTTTTCTCTCTCTCCCCTCCCCCCGCCTTTCAAAATAAATAAATAAACATTAAAAAATTCCATAAACAATTGCATAAAAACTATGAAACACTTTAAAATAAATCTGACAAAATAAGCAAAACACCTGTTAAGATCCAAATAAATGAAGAAATAAACCATGGTCATGAGTTGAAACATTCACTATCATTAAAATATCAGTTCTTCCAAAACTTATAGATTCAATGCATTCCCTATTAAAATAACAGCAGTATTTTCAAAAATAGAAATTGACATGCTTTTCTAAAATTTATGAAGAAATACAAAGGACCTAGGAAACTCCTTCAAAAAATAAAAAATAAAAGCCCTTGAAAAAGAAAAAATGTTTCACTGTCACTTCCTGATTTTAACGCTTATTATGAAGCTGTAGTTAAGACAGTTTGATATTTGTATAAAAATAGGTAAATAGGACTATTAAACTAAAAATAGAGTCCAGAAATAGACCCGCATACATGGGCACATAATTTTTGATAAAGGTGCAAAGGAAGGAGACGGAGAAGTGGAAGAAGAGAGGGGGAAGAGGGGCGAGGAGGGGGAGGAGAAGGAGAAGGAAAGGAAAAGAGGAAGAGGATCACGAGGAAGAAGAGGAAGGAGAAGAAGAACCTTGAGCTATTCCTTGCATCATACCTAAATCTAATCTAAAATGGGTCATAGAACTAAATGCAAACCTGAAAACTAAGATTGCAGTAACAAAAGAGTTAAGAAAACCTTTGTAACTTTTTGTTAGAAAATTTATTTTAACCTATGGAACAAAGAACATGATCCATAAAAGAGCAAGGTAAAGAATCTGATTTCATTAAGATTAAACACTTCTGCTCTCTGAAAGTCACTATAAAGTGAATGAAAAATCAAGCTAAAGCCCATATGAAAATACCTGCAAATCATATTTTTGATAAAGAAATTATATTCAGAATATATAAAGACACTGAAAAATTCTCATTTACTCCTCATGAGGTTCTAAAATGGTTAAAACTCCTTTGGAAAATAAAATTAAACACAAATCTGCCATATTATTCAACCACTTCACTTCTAAGAATCTACCCCAGAAAAATAAAAGTATACATCCATACAAGGATTTGCACATGAATGTTTATAGCAAATTTATTTATGGTAACCCAAAACTGTAAATAACCCAAATGTCTATCAAGAGTTAATGTATAAACAAGCTGTGGTCTATCCATTTGATGAAGTATCTTTCCACAATAAAAGGGGATTGAATATTCAGACTACAACAAAGATAAAACTCCGAATAATCAAACTGAGTGAAAGAGGCCAGGGACACCCCTACCCTCAAATGCATACAGGGTTATTTCATTGACACAAAATTTTAGGAAATTCTAACTAAACTACAGTAGCATGAAACAGATCAGTGGTTGTCTGGACACAGTCGTGGGGCACAGGGAAATGAGGAGGGAGGGCTTACAGAGTGGCATAAGGAAATGTTTGAGCTGATAAATATACTCATTACATTTTTTTTTGTTTCACAGATGTATTTGTATATATACACACACATATATCCATTTATATACATATATATTTATCAATACTTATCAAACTGTATACTTTAAAAATATGCAATTTATTGTAAGTCAATAATACTTCAGTAATTACATCAAATTTTTAAAACAAAATATCGATACATCATTTTGCATCCCAAACCAAGTGTTAGTAAGCATGTAGAACAATGGGAGTTCTCATATATTGTGGTGGGAATGTAAACTGTTGCAAAAAATGTAAAGAACAACCTGGCACATTTGACTAAAGTTGCAAGTCATGCATACCCTACACCCCTCAATTCTATTCCTGATGATATTCCCATTCAAAATTCTTGCATGTATTCACAGGGAGACATGATGTACAAAAATGCTTACTTCCATATTGTAAAAATAACATTAAGGTAAATAAACCATGACATTTTTTGTTTAAGGATTTATACACATGTAATACAATTAAAAGCATACATATGGGAATGATATGCACAAAATGAGTTTTAAAGATTGTTCCTGGGGAAAAATGGAAGAGAATTGACTGGGGAGGATTATATAGAATCTTCAATATTTGTAAGTTCTTATTTAAGTGGGTGATAATTATATTGCTACCTAGTCTATTTTCTTCCATAACAGTGGTTTTTTTTTTAAATATTTCTAACATATATGCAAGCAATTCTACATAATTTAGAGATGTGAGTAATTTATAATCAGAAGGATTATGGAGTTTGTGCAGGGTCACATAACTAGTGACAAGAAAGTTCAGTCTAATTACTTGCATGTAAGGTCACAAAAAGTAACTGGTTTTGCCATCATAAGGCATTAAAATGCCTATTTAGGAAAAAAAATAAGTGGAAAAAAGTGAAAGAGCATCCATAAGCATACTCTGCTACCTGACTATTGTAAAAGTAATAGAGCAACTAAACTTATGGAAATCTGAACTGCTAGGAGCTTGTCAGAGCAGGAAGAGGAAATACAGAACATATAGGTAATAATAAAGATATTTGATTGTAAAAAAAAAATGAAAAGACATAATTAAACAAGGGAAACTTCCATGTCATTGTGTGGGGATTTTTTTAAAGGAATATGTAACAGAAGAATTCATGTCAAAATACATTCCCTTGAACTGCTGCAAAAAATATTCAATAATTTCTGAAGTCTATACCTCAAAAGCATTGGTGGTATTTGCTAAAATGGACTCATATGCAGCCCTTACCAATTAACTTCTTAAGACAGAAATAGATGTACATTTACCATTCATGCATATGCATAGATATTTATATGTGCATAATATTAACTGACAAAATGCAAAGCTATCACATATAATGCATATATCGTTTAGCTAAGTATTATCTTACATTGAACAAATTTAGGGTTGGACACAAATGTCATCCCAGAAGAGTCATATTATTTGATACAGTTTGTTGTTAAACTTCAGCTAAATCTTGATCACCAAATATATTCAGTTCAGATGTTAAGAATTAGGGGAACACTAATTAGGGGAACAGCTCTGAAATGCTGACCTCAACCATCACTGTTTATTCCTTCAATATGGATAAATTATTAGAAATGATTTACTTAAGATGTATTCATTATTAGTAAACATATATTGGCATAGGTAGGTGCCAGGTACTACCCAAGCATTGCTGATACAGAGATGCTTCTGCACTTAATGACAAATATTGAGTGAATTATAAAAAAAAAAAAAAAAAAAAAAAACTCATACAAAAGATCTCCTTTGAATACTATAATAGGAGTATCTTTAAAATGTTTCTGAGAAAGGAGAGGAAGACAGGCCAGGAAGGTCAGCAAGACTTCACAGATATCATTATAAATAAATGGAATAATGCCTAGGAAAGTATTATTTTTCAAGTACATACGATTTTTAATTTAAGAAATTATTATTTGTTATTATAAATTACCCCATTTCAATTCTCAATAAAGAGGACATTTCACAGCATGATGGAACTATGTACATGTAAGCATTCAAATATTTCATGGACTGCTAAGGCTCATAATCTTTTCAAACATTTCTTTTTCCAGAAAAAAATCTACTTATAAGTAAACATCAAACCCATAAGTGAAAATACAGTTAATAATTTACCAAGGATAATTTCTGCACAATTCATTGCCTAGCCAGCATATCTTTATTTTTTTTTTTTAAATATCATTGGTAGACAGAATATTGACCTCTTAAAGATGTCCACTTCTACTCCCTGAAACCTATGAGAATATGCTAGGTCATAAGGCAAAGAATAATTAAGGCAGCAGAGGGAATTAAAGTAGCTAATCAGCTGATCTGAGGTGGAGAGATTATTCTGTATTATCTGGGTGAGCCCAAGTAATTACATGGGCTCTTAGTGTGGGAGAGGGAGGCAGAAATGTCTGAGTCAGGATGATACAGTGTGAGAAAGACTTTAAAGGCTATCTGGCTTTGAAGAGGGAGGAAGGGGCCCTAGGCCAAAGAAAGCAGCAGCTGCCTCTAGATGCTGAAAGAGGCAGAGAAGTAGATTCTACCCAGGGTGCCTGGATGGCTCAGTTGGTTAAGTATCTGACTCTTGATTTTGGCTCAGGTCATGATCTCAAAATTCATGGGATTGAGTCCCGAGTTAGACTCTGCACTGACAATATGGAGCCTGCTTGGGATTCTCTCTCTCTCTCTCTCTCAAAATTAATAACATAACATAACATAACATAACATAACATAACATAACATAACATAACACTATGAAATAGAAAACCAGGTGTCTACAAAAGCTTTCAGAAGGAAACACAGCTCTGCCTTATCTTGGCTTAGTGAGACCCATTTTGTCTTCTGACTTCAGGACTGCTAAGATAATCAATGTGTGTTGTGTTAAGCGACTAAGTTCTGGTAATTTGTTAGAGCAGCTAGAGGAAATTATTACAGTTAACATTTATTTTATTCTCACAAAAATAAGTTCTATGAAGCCTTTATTGAAAACTCCAGCCACTGCCATTATAGTTTTCTAGCACCACATTTTTCACAAATGGAGTTAATGTCTTAAAACAAGACCCAGTTATTGGGTCACAGTTCTATAGGTCAAAAGTATGGACAGACTAGACAGGATTCTATGCATAGGATCTCACATGGCAAAATCAAGATGTCAGCCATGTTGGCCTCTTAACTGGGAACTCTGAGAAATTATCTGCTTCCAGATTCATTTTTGCTTCTTTTTTTTTTTTTTCAAAAACAATTTTTTTAATGTTTACTTATTTTTGAGACAGAGAGAGACAGAAAGTGAGCAGGGGAGGGGCAGAGAGAGAAGGAGACACAGAATCTGAAACAGACTCCAGGCTTTGAGCTGTCACCACAGAGCCCGACGCAGGGCTTGAGCCCACAAATCATGAGATCATGACCTGAGCCGAAGTCAGATGCTTAACCAACTGAGCCACCTAGACACCCCTCATTTTGGCTTCTTAACATTCATTTCCTTGCGCCTATAGGCTGAGCTCTCTACTTCCTTGCTGTCTACTGGTAACAACTAAGGCTGCCTGCATTCCTTCTCAGGGGGCCCACTTCAAACCAGCAATGGTACATCACTCCTTCTCCTGCTTCAAATATCTCACTTCCTCTTCTGTCATAAGCTGGAGAAAGCTCTCTATTTTTAATGCCACATATGATAGATCAGACCCACCTGGATAATCTCCCTCTCTTAACGTTGCATAACATAGTGGTAGGAGTGATAGTCACCATTCTCAGAGTCTGAGTATTAGAGATATTAGATAGATACTCTAAGTATTTAGAGTTCAGTTTTAGAAATTCTGCCTCCCACAACTATTCAAACTGCCTGTTCAATTTTTAATATATTTAAATATTAATGAATTTCTTTATATGGCTAGCTTATACATTGCTCTGTATTCTGTTGTATTTCTTTTATGGAAACATATTTCCAGTAAAAGATAAGAAACTCCTAAACATAGGAATACTATACTGCATTTATTGGCACTATGTTAGGGCTAAGGATACAGACATAAGTCTGATTATCAGAAAAGAGTTTAACAGAATAATATTTGGAAAAATTAGAATAAGTGTACACAGGTTTGAAGAATATTAAAAAATGAATGATATGGATATACTACTTGTATGATTTAAAGATTTCAGCACTATGGGTAAGAATATCTAATCCCTAATCATGTTTATTAGAGAGTTTTTTTCTAAATGCATTCAAAATCTATTCAGTGAGCACTAAATATGAGCTAAAATGGAGAGGAAAAAAATAAACTATTAGTTTAGCAACCAAAAGAATGTTTTGGGGGTCAAATGAAATAACCTAGGTCAAAATGTTTATAAAGCTCTCAAAGTACTACTCAAATATGAATTATTAAAATTATTAGTGCAGGTTCTTATTTGGCATCTTCTATGTCTACATCATCCAGCAGAGGGCAAATCATCTAACAGATGCTCAGTGAAAACACACACACACACACACACACACACACACACACACACACACACTCACACACACACACACATATTATATTTCATTTTTCTTTTTAATTTTCAAACTTTTCTCTAGGAAGTCAAAGTAATTCCCTATTTCTCACTGCATCCATTTTCTTCCTGGTTTGCCCTTAGACTGTACAGGGATTTGGTTTTTATAAGTGCCTAAATGTTTCCTGATTCAGGAAACCTTCCTGATAGGTGAGGTTATTCAAGGCCAGATAAAGGTGACAAATGCCCTAACACAGATGAGAAATGGCTAAGCTTGCCACAGCCAGCTAGGGAAGTTCCCTGTAGTAGCTAATATATTTTAGTATGGAGATGGGGAAAGCTGAAAATGTGCCTGCAAAAATGGCTGTGATACTCAAGGGACCAGTGTAGTGCCTTGGAAGCTACCCCAAATCTACTGTCCAACAAGCTCATTAATGAAGTGCTGGAGAGTAACTTTAGCTAGAGGAAGTCACAGTGGGGCTCTCAAATTCACTGTGCATAAGAATTATCTAGGGTTGCTTGTTAAAAATGCATGCTCCAGAGGTACACCCTGAGAAATTCTGGTTGAGGTCTAGGGGAGGGGAAACACAAGAGCTAAGAATCAGTACCTTTAAATAAAATACTTTCGGGGATTCTGAAATATAAAGGGAATTAAAATATATTTATATTACTCTCATTTAATCATATGACCAACAATAGTTTGCAAAAGAAAAAAAAGAACTTGAGATCATAGTTTTTTCAAGTCAGTCTGGATATGAGCTCCAGTATCTTTTTTGCTGAGTGATCTTGAATAAGTTGCTAACGTTATGCCTACATTTCAGAAAGCTCACCTGTAAAATGAAGAGCATCATTGTAACTAACAGGAATGTGGTGGGAATTAACATTTTAGTCATTATTATTATTATTATTATTCATTATTTTCCCTAAAGCCCTCACAAATAGTATCTTTAAATTATCTGGGGTGCCTGGGTGGCTCAGTCGGTTGAGCGTCCGGCTTCAGCTCAGGTCATGATCTCACGGTTTGTGGGTTCGAGCCCTGCATCATGTTCTGTGCTGACAGCTCAGAGCCTAGAGCCTGCTTTGGATTCTGTGTCTCCCTCTCTCTCTGACCCTCCATTGCTCACGCTGTCTCTCTCTCTCTCTCTCTCTCTCTCTCTCTCAAAAATAAATAAAATGTTAAAAAAATTTAAAAAATATTATCAGCACTGGCAGCACAACTTACTCTTTTTGAAAACCTCTAGACCAAATGACTAGAAGGCTCTAGCTGGATCCCTACGGTACACTCATAATAACAAAGCCCCTTTCTATATTGTACTAATATCCAGCACAGAAGCATAAAGAACAATGCGATTGTACAAGAATAAATTAAACCGAAATCTATATGATGGGGCAATAACATCTGCTGAACGATAGCAATCATCACCCTGGAGCCATTCTGTGGATGTGGCATCATGAGCAAAGGAATCTCTCTAAAATCGCATAATAGGATTCTATGCCATTGTTTTTCACATCTTTTACTAAGTAGTAGGGACAGGGGTGAAAGAGAACTTGAAAATATCTTGTGACTATCTTTGATATCATTTGATAGGTTTTTCCCCCCAAAATACACTACTAAGTAAGATGCTTTATATTTCTTAGGTACCAGATTCTTCTTAGGCAAATTTTTGTAAAAAATAAAAAAAAATATATATATATATATACACACAGATATAGATATATAAAGAGATAGATATATAGAAATATCTAGATATAGATATATAAATTTATATAAATATAAATGAATCTTTAAAATATGAGACACATATTAGAAGAAATTACATAGACAAAAGTTTGAAATGATAGCTCTCAGGATGCCTGGCTGGCTTAGTCGGTTAAGTGGCTGACTTTGGCCCAGGTCATGATCTTGTGGTTCATGAGTTCAAGCCCCGCGTCAGGCTCTGTGCTGACAGCTCAGAGCCTGAAGCCTGCTTCGGATTCTGTGTCTCCTTCTCTCTCTGCCCCTCCCCTGCTCATGGTCTGTCTCTCTGTCTCTCAAAAATAAATAAACATTAGAAAAAAAAAAAAGAAATGATATCTCTCAAAAGTGGGGAAGTCTCAGTGATTGATCCTTTTCCTTGCAGGAGGGTATCCCTAATGGTATTGGCTATGAAAAGTAAGGGAGATGATTCCTATTCAGAAATACCAAATAAAAACTGTGCTAATTAACAACAGGTTTACCAACTGTTGGAAAATGTATGAATCACGCCCCCCCAACACACACACACACACAATGGAGTCCCAAACCCTTAGACACTTCACTTCCTGGTTCTTCCCCTCTCCCTTTCACAGCACAGGCTTTGCAATGAGCATGCACCAAAGAACTGAAGTCTCTGCGTAATCTCAAGGAATGTACATTTGTTCTAGACAGACTACTTTTTGCCTTATATTGGCATAGGCATGTTACATAAAGACTGTAACCTCTGTAGTACTCAGCTAATGAGGAATCAGGGGAGGGACTTGCATGCTAGGAGATAAATTGCCTGCTATAACTGCCCCAAGTGTGCCTGTTGATCAGACATCACTATTGCAAGAATGTTGATTAAAGCCTCGCTTCACTGTGCTCCGTCTCTGTGTCCCTCCTTTGATTGGGTCAGTGGGCTTATTTCTCACATAGGCCCAGGATGATAACTTGTTCTTCCTTCAGAGGTAGAAGGTTATTTTCTTTTTTTTTTTTTTACTTTTTTTTTTTTTT
>CM053573.1:72083951-72267660 GCA_028646485.1 Cryptoprocta ferox
GAGGTTGTCTTCTTTCTGGCGTCTGTTTCTTCTTTCCCCCACTTGCAAATCCAAGTTTTATCCCTTCAGTCCTTGTCAGTTCAATCCATACGGGCGTGCGCGGATTACAGAGCTCCCTGCTCTTCCGCCATCTTGTCCTCCTCCGAAGGTTATTTTCTTGATCTTTTCCTTTAACTGTGACAGATCATCTATGCCTAAAGGAAATGGGGTTTATTGCCTTACCCTCAGGACTTAAGACTTCTGTTCCATAGCAAAGTAAAGGCAGAAATGAGGAAGCATAAGGCAAGCTGACACCCTCTAAACATCCTAATGGCCTGCCCCCAAGTGGGACATGTGTGACATTCCTCAGGCACTCCTGGCTGCCCAAGAACAAAGGAAAGGGGAAAACCAATGGTTAACTGATAGAGATCACAGTCATGCAGGACTTGAGTCTCTACCAGTTTACATATGTCCTAGTAAATTACAAGATAGTTTTGTCTGGTAATTCTATAATTTCTGTCATTAGTGTTGGCACCTATCCGTTATCTTTTTTCATTCAGGGTCAGATCTTTTGTTTCTCAGTAGGATAAGTGATTTTCAAATAAAGTCTAGATGATTTAAGTATTATGTTATGAGAACATGGCCCTTATTTAAACATTGTTTTAGCTGACTTCTTCTGACACCACTTCATCTAGAAGGGATGGGAGGATACCACTGCCTTGGAACTGCCAGGTGGTGGCAAAAATCCAGGTTCCATATTCAGTCTCTTTTGGCATCCATGGGGTGAAATGAAGCTTTATTACTGCCAGGTGTGAATGGATTCAAACTACTCACTAGGCCTTTGTTGATACTTCTTCCCTGGATGGAAATGTAAGAGTGCCTCATCACTGCTCCATCCATGGCATACACTAACACCCCTTTGTAGAGACTGGCCTTCTTAATGTTGGGAAGTGGATGCATGGGTGGCTCAGTCAGTTAAGTGGCAGACTCTTGGTTTCAGCTTAGGTCATGATCTCACGGTTTATGACTTTGAGTGCTGCCTTGGGCTCTGCACTGTCAGTGCAGAGTGTCACTGCTTGGGATTTTCTCTTTCTCTCTCTCTCTCTGCCCCTTCTGTGTGTGTGTCTCTTTCTCTCAAAATAAATAAACTTTAAACTTAATGCTGGGCAGTGAAGAAAGTTCTGACTATACATACCAAAACGCCAGCCTCCCCAGTGTGGAGAGGATGAGGTGCTTCATTACTGAGGATAGGGTTAAATTTCTGGCTCCCTTGTGGTGTCTACTGATATGTGGGGGTGAGGTGGGTCTCTTTATTGGCTTCTTCTGCCACCACACCGTCAGCCAAAGGGGGTTGTACTGTTTTGTCACAGCCTGATGCCATAGAAGTCCAGGATCCTTATTTGGCATTTGCAGTAAGGGTTGGGGTAGTGCCCGAGACCAGCTTCAGCAGGTCCAGGGCTCCCTGAAGGATGGAAGGTGTCGGCGAAAGGGAATGAGTGAGAGAGCCTCGAGTTTCTTTCTGATCACCAGGCAGGCATCTCTGCACTGACCTAAGAGTCAGCTTTATTTATTGAAAAAATGTATGGAGTATAAAACAGAAGTGGCAATTGCCTTAGACAATGATTTCTGATGACAAATTCTTTGGTATGTAAAAATTTCCTGGAACATAGACTGGTAGAAGACTCATGCATAATCTTTGTCAATAGTGACTGACATAGGTGACTTAGATGCTTATCATATGGGTACGGAAGGTATCTTTAGCATTCAAATACAAGGCAATGTTTTTAGCACAGCAAAGGCAAAAGTTAAATCTTTGTGAGCAGGGGTAAATAGCCTGTTTTCTTGAGGGGATGAAAAACAGGTTTCTCAGGAAATGTAATATTTGCTCCTATAATCACAAAAGAAGAAACTCCTATAATAAGTTCCCTCACAAGGTACAATTAGCATATTTTTAGCATAAGGGGACAAGTCACTCCTGATACCAGTCAACAAGGCGCCTTAGGGGTCTGTGCTCAAGCAAAAATAATTGAGTGGGGGGTGACATCTGTCACCATCTGTTGGTTGGGGGCCCCTGCCTTGCAAACCTGCCTTACCTCACAAGGAGTTTTTCTCAACTTTAATGAGTTCAGAAAGTGGCTTCCAGCAGGGTAGGGCCACATTTTTATTTGTGATGTTTAGCTAGAGGAGAATGGCATTGTCTAAAAGTGTTGTGTCTTCAGAGCTTGCCCTTTTCCTGGTCCTTTTGCTAGACAGAGCAGACTTGGGGGTGGGGTGCTTTTTCTGTTGATAAGCATTGGCTGCTCTGAGTTGCCAACTTCTGGGATATATGAGGCAAAAAGAAAACACATTAGGCCATTCATAAGGTAGCAAGGTCCATAGCTACTCTACCTTCTTTTCACCTTTCAGGATCTTTGCATATTTGTTTTATATAGAATGTTCAGTGTTTTCAGTTATGCTGAGCAGGAATAATAGGGAAAATTATGTCTACTCCATCTTCCCAGAAGCAGCATTCTTAAAAAAGCGTTTTGTTAATCAATGGGAAAAATGTATGAACAAAGATTTTATATCCAGCCACATCTTCTTTTCCATATATCCATGGATGGACACTTATTTTACTTCCATATCGTGGTCATTTTAAATAATGCCACAATGAATATTAAGGTACATACATAATACTGGATAACCTAGAAGAAATGGATAAATTCCTAGAAACATACAACCTACCAACATTGAATTATGAATGAACAGTAAGCCTGAACAGAGACCTATAACCAATGCAGAGCTTGAATCAACAATTAAAAATTTCTCAATAAATAAAAAAAAACAAAACCAGGACTAGATACATTACTACTAAGTTCTGCCAAACATTTAAAGAAGAATTGATATCAATCTTCCTCAAACTCATCCACAAAACTGAAGGAAGCACATGTCCAAACTCATTTTGAAGCCAGTATTACCTTTATAAACAAAGCCAGACACAGATACCACAAGAAAAGAACAGAGACCAATATTCCTAACAAATACAGATGCAAAAAATTCTCAACAAAATACTACCAAACCAAATCCAAAAGCACATTAAAATGGTCATACACCACAACTAAGTAAGATTTAGCCCTGGGATACAAGGATAGTTCAACATGTACAAATCAATAAATGTGATTTACCCCATCAACAAAATGAAAGATAAAAATCACACAATCATCTCAATAGATGCAAAATAAGTTTGTGACATATTTCAATACCCTTCCATAATAAAAAAAAAATCTCAAAAAACTAGGGATAGAGTGAAAGTACATCAACACAATTTAGGCCATACATGAAGGCCACAACAAACATCATACTTAAAACTGAAAGCTTCTCCTCTAAAATCAGAAACAAGGAAAGGCTGCCCATTCTCCTCACTTCTATTCAACATGGTAATAAAAGTCCTAGCCAGATCTAGTCACGAAAAGAAATAGAATGCCTCCAAACTGTAAAGGAAGAAGTTAAATGCGGCCTCTATTTCCTGATGGCTTGATCTCATATATAGAAAACCCTAAAGATTCCAAAATTAATAAAGAAATTCAGTAATGTTGCAGAAAACAAAATCAGCAAACAAAAATCAGTTTCATCTCTATACACACAAAAAAAAAACTATCTGAAAAGAAAATTTGGAAAATAATCCTATTTATAATACCTTCAAAGAGAATAAAATACTTAGGGATAAAGTTAACTAAGGGAGTAAAAGTCTAGAAACTACAAGAAAACTTGTACTAAAACTTACCAAATAATCCTATTTATAATACTTCAAAGAGAATAAAATACTTAGGGATAAAGTTAACTAAGGGAGTAAAAGTCTAGAAACTACAAGAAAACTTGTACTAAAACTTACCAAATATTGATGAAAAATTAAAGAAGACACAAAAAATTGAAGGATATCCCATGTTCATGGATTGGAAGACTTAATATTATTAAAATGTCCATACTATCCAAAGCAATCTACAGATTTAATGCAATTCCTATCAAAATTCCAATGTCCTTTTTACAGGGGGAAAAAAAAACATGTCTACAATTCATATGGAACCACAAAAGACCATGAATAGACAAATCAATCTTAGGAAAGAAGAACAAAGCTGAAAGCACTATACACCCTGATTTCAAACATACTCCAAAGCTACAGTCGTCAAAACAGTATGGTACTGACATAAAGATAGATATATAGATCAACAGAACAGAGAGCTCCCCCACCTAAAATCCATGCAGACATAGTCAACTGATCTAGACAAAGGTGTCAAGGGTACACAAACAGGGAAAGGATAGTCTCTTCAACAGATAGTGATGGAAAAACTAGATACTCACTGCCAAAGAATGAAACTGGACCCTTATTTTACATCATACACAAAAATAAACTCAAAATGGAATAAAGACTTAAGTGTAAGACCTGAAACTGTAAAACTCCTAAGAGAACACATAAGGATAAAGCTTTATGATTTCATGGATATTACACTAAAAGTACAGGCAACAAAACCAAAAATAGACAAGTGGGACTACATTAAACTAAAAATGTTCTGCATAGCAAAAGAAATGATCAACAGAATGAAAGGCAACCTATGGAATGAGACAGAATATTTACAAACCACCTATCTGATAAGAGATTAATCTCCAAAAAATATAGGGAACTTCTGCAACTCAATAGCTAAAAAACTAATAACCCAATTTTAAAAAATGGGCTAAGGACTTGAATAGGTATTTCTCCAACAATGATATACAAATGACCAACAAATACATGAAAAACTGTTCAAGGTCACATTGGGAAATGCAAATCAAAACCACTATGAGATGTTGCATCTCCTATGGAAAACAGTCTGAGGTTCATCCAAAATTATGGGGCGCCTGGGTGGCTCAGTCCGTTAAGCATCTAACTTCGGCTCAGGTCATGATCTCATTGTTCGTGGGTTTGGGCCCTGCATCGGGCTCTGTGCTGACAGCTAGCTCAGAGCCTGGAGCCTATCTTCGGATTCTGTTTCTCCCTCTCTCTCTGACCCTCCCCTGCTCACACACTCTCTCTCTCTCTCTCTCTCTCAAAAATAAATAAAAACATTTAAAAAAATAAAAAAAAATTAAAAGCAGAACTACCATATGATCCAGCAATCTCACTTCTGGCTATTCATCCAAAAAAGTTAAAATCAGGATCACAAAATGTTAGCATTCCCATGTTCCTTAAAACACCACGCACAATAGCCAAGCTGTGGCAACAATTTAAATGCCCACTGATAGATGAGTGGATAATGAAAACGTGGCATATACATACAATGGAATATTATTCAGCCTTTAAACAGAGGAAATTTTGCAATATGCAACAATGGGGAAGAACCTATTGGACAGTGGGCTAAATAAATGATATTCAGTCACCGTGAAATACTGCATAATTTCACTTCTATGAGGTATGTAACATAGTCAAATTCATAGAATCAAAGAATGGATGGTGGTTGTCAAGGCCTGGAAGGAGGAGGAAAGAGGATGCTAATAATCAAGGAGCATAAAGTTTCAGTTAAGCAAGGTGAATAAATTCTGGAGATTTGCTCTATAACATTATACCTCTAGTCAATGATACTGCGGTGTACAGTTAAAATTTTGTTAAGAGAATAGATCAAATGTTAAACAGTCTTACCACAATAAAATTTTTAAAAATCTGACAAAAATTTAGCATCCTAACTGAGGTGTGCTTTAAGCATAAAATACATTATGGAATTTGAACACTTCAGACCTAAAAACATAAAGGACAATATTTCATTAATAACGATAATATTTTAGGGGCACCTGAGTGGCTCAGTTGGTTAAGCATCCAACTTTGGCTCAGGTCATGATCTCATGGTTCATGAGTTTGAGCCACGCATTGGGCTCTGTGCTGACAGCTCAGAGCCTGAAGCCTGCTTTGAATTCTGTGTCTCCCTCTCTCTCTGTCCCTCCCCTGCTCATGCTTTGTCTGAGTCCCTCTAAAAAATAAATAAAAATTACCAAAATATAACAATAATATTTTAATATGGGTTATATATTGAAAGGATAGGTATACTGGGTTTATAAAATACATTATTAAAACTTAAGAAATCTAAAACTCAATAATAATAAGACTACTGATAAAATACAAGCCAAATGTTTGGACATATCCCAAAAGAAGATATATGAATGGTTAATAAGTTCATGAAAGCATACTCAAAGAGATCTTTCTTCATCAGGGATATGAAAATTAAATCCATAATGTGATTAATATCCCAGTCCATAAGAATGGCTAAAATTAAAGACTGAAAACTCCAACTGTCAACAAAGAGAACAAGAACCCTCATTCATTTTTGGTAGAATTGTAAAATGATATTCCTACTTTGGACAATAGTTTCACATCTTCTTGTAAAGTTACACATGCATCTGCCACATGACTCAGCAATTCCATGACTAGATATTTAACCCAAAGAAAGCAAAACCTATAACCTGCACAAAATCTTGAGGAATCTATGAAATAATTTCATAACAGCTTTATTAATAACTATCAAAACTTGGAAATAACCCAAATTTTCCTAAGACAGTCATACAGCAGAATAATTCTCAGAGGCAAATAGATAAACTACAGATGCATAAAAGAATAGGATAAATGAAAAAAAAGTTTATACTGAGTGAAGCAGTCAGATCAAAAAGAGTCCATTCTGCTTGATCCCATTTACTTGAAGTTCTATACTAGACTCAATTATTGAATAGTGACATAAAAAAGACCAATAGTTGCCTGCAATAGTAGGAGGGATTACCTACAAAGAACCCAAGGAAATGTTCTAGGTGATGCACATGTTCTATATGTTGATGGGGATAATGGTTACATTAGGAGATATATTTATCAAAACATACTTAACTGTGCACTTAAAATGAGGGCATTTATTATATGTAAGTTACACCACAGTAAAGTTGACTTAAAATCATAACATACTTTCTTAGTTGGGCTGTGGGTAATTAGGAAGAGACTTATGACCACTGAACCCTCCTTCCATGCTTAGAGCAGTGATATCTGTGTTGGCCACAGGTATAGACCTAATCCTAATTAAAATGATTATTTTTAAGAGTGAAGCCAAACACCTACACTATAAGGAGACTGATATGAAAGAACCTAAAAAAAAACAAAAACAAAAACAAAAACAAATAGATCCTGAATTTATTTGAGTCAGTACCATAGGAAACTCAGAAAAGGCTGGGAAACACTGAATCTTACAACAAACATGATCAATGGTCATTTCAATGTAGTTTATGTTTTACTGGGATATACTGATGGAAGGTGGGATATCCAAAGCATTTTGATTACCCATTATAGGCTAGACATTGCTGGGCTACAAAGATGAATCAAACAATAACTGTCACATAGGAACTTTAAATATAAAGGGGAAAACATGCACAAAAGTAATTTTAAGACAAGTGCCTTCCTGCAAAGATGTGGTAATAAAGAAATATTCCAGGAAGTAACACATTTATGATGCAGACAAAACTTTAACAGTCATCCTGAAAAGGCACACTTGGCAGACAAATTAACATGTTAAAAAGACACCATCAATCTAAACTTTTTTAAAGCCATAAAATAAAGAGCATTCTCTGTGTTAGCATTTGCAAATGTATCCTTCTAGCAAAGCTCAAATAGCACATAGAATTAGCTGAAGCATTCAGTTCAAAATTAGTACTGAAATGGAGTCCTGGAAACTCAAATAACCACTCATATCTGAGCCATGAAAGAGTAATTTAGCTCTGCCTAAGGGGCAATATGTTTCATAAAACCCCTATCTTTTTTTCTATGATATAATGCAACTAATCTTAATGGGTTTTGCCTTAAAAACCTCTTAAAAGTCTGCAGCAAAATAACCCAGAATTACCATATCTTCAATTAAACATACTGTGCTGCTCTAGGGGGATTGGATTTGAATACAGTGTTTATCAAGATTGCAAAGTCTAAGAGCTGCCTCTACTCTATTAACTGGCTAATCTGAGCTCTAAATGAGGACATTAAAAGGGGAATATAGATCTCTTTCAATAATGGAAAAAATTCTTTATCTGATCAACTTTCTTTCTTCCTGGATTGCAGGTTCTATACCTCCTAACCCACACTTCATTTCTCATATCCCAAATGTAGCCCATTTTTTTTAAAGTTCAGTTCAGTCATCAACTTCTGCCTGTCATCCTTGATTTCCCTAGAAAAAGGAGAAATCTTCCCTTGAATTTCTTTAACATTTTATTTTCCTCCGTTTTTAAATATATCACTACTTTCAACATTATAATATAATGTGTCTCAACTCATTCTGGATTTCAAGTTTCTTGATCCCAAACTATGTCTTATTTACATTGGCAAAATGGTATCTTCAAGGTATCTGATATTATGCCAAATAAACTAAGAAATTGTTAATTAACATGATAGCAACAACAAAAATGTCTATTTATGAGAACAGAGTTCTATTTGAAAATTCTATTAGTATAATTTCATCCTAAATCAAAATTTGGTCCTATTATGGGACAACCATATTCCTTGAAATTCCTGAAGAGTTCTGTCCTAATTCCATAATTTTACTTGAGGAACATACAAACATATGTTTGAAAAAAAAAAAAAAAGATGAAGAAAACAATGGGGTAAAGAGAAGATAAAAATTTTTGTGGTGTAAAGGAAACCAAACAAAACACTATCAGTAAGGAGGTGACACAACGTCTTTGAACAGATATGAATTAACAATTGACAATGATATCATAAATTTATCAATGTGAATTTGTCAATTCTTTTATACAAATGCTCCAATCTTACTGAATTATACCATCATCCAAGATCTGAACAGATAAATCCATCTCCCTATTTGGAATATTTGAGAGATTTCAGTTGAACAGTGTGAACCTTCATTTTATTCTCTCACTAGAAAGAAGAGGCATGATTCTCTGCCAGATGGTAGGCAAAGGAAAGAGATCCTCATTTAGGTAAATGGGGCTGCAAACATCTAAGAAGGAGATGAAAGAACTTAAAAATGTAGCCATGGAGGTGTGCCTCTAAGATGATACCCTTTTAAGATTCAGGACTCTAAAGACTATGGCTTACTGACAGACCCACCATTACACCATTAGATCCACCTAGACATGAGCATGGAAGCCATGCTTCCTAAGATTACTCCCAACCAGTAAAAGAGCATGGCGGTAGTAGAAGCTGGTCATTTCTACCTGAATAAGTAACTTTTATTTGAGGATTTCCTTTGGCTAAGGTATGGAAAGTGCTGAAGTCTGAGACGGTGGGATTAGCTCGTCTTTTTTTTTTTTTTTCTTTTTGTTTCTCTCATGGCAGACCTGAATCGTTGTCTGAAGCCTTTAACTGCTCACGTCGCTCCCTTCTTCTATGATTTTCACACATTTCTCTCAATAAATCTCTCAGATCTCCAGCCCTGTCTTGGCCTTTACTTCTCAAGAGACCTGAACTGACTAAAAAGAACACCTTTTTAGATTTATTTGTCCCGTAAGTGGAGACTCAGATTTAAGCCATTCACAGGAATATACTTGGGATTTTCCCCAGGCCCTTTACTCCAACTTATGATTCATTCTAACAGACTTTCTTTGTAGTATCTAGAGCACTGATTTTTAAACACAGTTCTGAGGATTATTGTAAATCATGCTTTATTTTTAAAAAATTAGATCACGGTCCTATCTCAAGATCAGGATTAAGTATAAAAAACAATAAATGCATAAGAATATATATGTATTTTCAGTATCTCTTCTAAGTTAATTTGGTAAATAACCATGTGTATCCACTTCTTATTCCTGCATAAAAAATAATATAAATTTAGTAGTTTATAAAAACACATTATTATCTCACAAATTGTATGGGTCAGGAACCCAGCCATGGCTTACTTGGGTTCTCTGTGTAGGGTCTCATAAGATTATGCTCAAGTTGCTGGCTTTTATTTTCATCTTAAGGCTCAAGTAGAAAAGAATATACTTGCTAGTAGAATCTACTTCCATGCTGCTATTTACTGACGTCCCCAACATTTTACTGGCTGGAGGGCATTTGTTGGTCCCTACAGGCTGCCTACAAGTTCATTAATGTGTGGTTCTCTTCATAGGTAATTGACAACATTGTTATCTACTTCTTCAAGAGCAGTAGGACAATCTCTTTTTCCAGTCTACTAAACACAATCACAGGAGTGACATCCCATCACCTTTGCAATATATTATATAAAACAAGTTAGAAGCAATCATGGATCCCATCCACAGTCAAGGGAAGGGATTAGATAAGAACTTGGATCACTGTGGGTCATTTTAGGGTGTTTCACCACACAGGGTTTGGCAACCATATCAGCCTAGATGATAAGAAGACAATTTATCTCAAAAAGTGGAACTAAAATGACCTGATCACATGATAAAGAACTGTACATCATCCTTTTCTTCAACTTTGAAGATAAGATTGCCATTCTGACAGACATAAAGAGGACTAAGAAACAGCTGAGTGATATTCAGACAATGTCACTGTTCCTTATATCCAGACTTTTTATAGTAAAGTGAGTAAACAGAAGACAAACGTATTTCAGACCTCTAGATGTTTCTGTCCCACAAGAGGACAGACATCAAAAAAATTCTTCCTCCAAACTGAATTCACTACAAGATACATAAACAGATTTTAGAAGGCACTTGAGCTCAGTTGTGAAGAATTTAGACCCTGATATACAATAAATCAGAATTTGAACATATGATTTAATCATTACAAATTATGTGACTTTGGATGAATTAATTTCTCTTACTCTTTCTTTCCTTATCTGTAATGGGGATAAGAGAACCTACATCACTAATTGCTTCTGAAGATTAAATGTGATAATATACTTTATAAAGACATGATTGTGGTCATGTTCAAATTTATATGAGAAAAGACCTTATGGAAAACAAAATGGAGTAGTGTGATACAAATTCATACTGCAAGAAATGAATGATGTCACAGCAGATAAAAAAGTGATTAGATGATAATCTTGAAGGGGCGCCTGGATTCTCTCTTTCTCTCTCTCTCTCTCTCCCTCCCCAGCTCATGTGCACATACACTCTCTCTCTCTCTCAAAATAAATAAATAAACATTTAGATGGTAATCTTGAAAGTAATCCAAAATTCAAAAGTGAAGGATAAAAGGATAAATATTAAGAAGAAAAATGTAAATTAAATATAAATAAAAATATTTTAAAAGACCACTCCAGAAACTAGCTTATTAACTTTTAAAAAACAAATCCTAGACTTCTCGTCACAAACTACATATTAAACTACTAGTATGTACATTTTACATGTATTAAAGGAAAGAAACCATAACTCTGAATTTTCTACTCCACCAAATTGTTGCTCATAAAAAACTTTAAAAATAACTTTTTATATATGCAAGGTCTAGAAAAACATGTTACTTAGGTGTATTAGTCCTGAAAAACTTATTCAAACACATGACCCAGATAACCAAGATATGACTCCAAAAAATTAAGCCAAAAAGCATGAAAAATAAGAAAGGAACTGGCATTTGTGATCCCTAAAATAGTTAAAAGTATAGGGATATGCGTAAATAACTATGAAAAATGTAACTGTGACAACAATAGATGGAACAATAAGATTATACATATAGAGTTACTTTTGTTTTTAATTCTGGAGATTACAGACTTAGATTTTTAACCAAGTATATTAATTAGTGAAACAAATATTCTCCCTCATCTTTCATAATTAACCATCATACATACTGTTTGAAAATTAGGCAATAATTAGTTGAATCATACGCTAAAACTAAATTTTGTATATATGTATTTTTATGTATATATATGTATGATAAGCATAACAGTCAAGAAAAGCTATGACATCAATTTTACTTTTTTCTGAAAAGTATTTTTTTATTTTGTATTTGAAAAAACAATCTTTTTATGTACTTTGAAACAACATGACATAGTAAAGGTTGAAAATAAAGACATAAATGAATATATCAAGGAGACACAAACAATCAATAGATTAATCTAAACATATAATATATAAGAAGAAAAATAACCAAAAGACATAAACACAGATAAAAGGAAACTTTTAAAAATGGTCAGATTTGGCTCTGTGGAAAATTTTTAGAAATAGTAAAATGAGAATTTATTCATAAAGTATACATTTTCTAATTAAAATTGAATAGACTTGTCATTAAATAAATTTAAAGAATTAAAAAAACTAAATTCTTGAATATTCAAAAGTATTCTCTTACATAATATTGGATCAATAGGGGACTTCAATATACTATACATCAACATATAAAAATAAAGACAAAGAGACAAAAATAATTTAATTTAACTATTAATAAGTCCACAACCTAAATGTTTTCATTATTTGACAACAGAGAGAAAATAAAGTAGCTGAGTTGAATACATAAAATGGTAAAGAAAATAGTAAATTAAGTAAATAAACAAACTTAAAAATAGCAACACTCCAAAAATATAGATATCACATTTTTTTAAAGCAAGTCATACTGTAAAATCTTGGTTTGCAAGCATAATTCATTCCAGAAACATGCCTGTAATACAAAGCACTCATATATCAAAGTGAATTTCAAGAAACATTGGCTCAGTTGTGGTCATGTGACTTTCAGCATCATGTACTACTTGTATTGCAAGACATCACTCATTTATCGGTTAAAATTTATTAGAAATGTTTGCTTATCTTACAGAACACTCATAGAGCAAGTTACTCGCAGTCCAAGGTTTTACTGTTATTAGGAAATATTTATAAAATTTAGTCAAGAACAAAAGTAAGTAGAAATGAGCTTTCACAAGGAAAAAAAAGGAGATCTAGTGATATACTGGACTTGATCAAATGTTATACACTATGGAAACAATTTAATTTTAATGATAATTAAATATGGCTTTTAGAATCTATACATTTCAGGGAATCCCTATCAAAATACCAATAGCATTTTTCACAGAACTAGAACAAACAAATCCTAAAATTTGTATGGAACCACAGAAGACCTTGAATAGCCAAAGCAATCTTGAAAAAGAAAAGAAAAGCTGGAGGCATCACAATTCTGGACTTCAAGTTATATTACAAAGCTGTGGTAAACAAAACAGTAGGGTACTGGCACAAAAATAGACACACAGATGAACAGAGCAGAATAGAATATCCAGAAATAAACCCACAATTAAATTGTCAATTAATCTTCTACAAAGCAGAAAAGAATATCCAATGGGAAAAAGACAGTCTCTTCAACAAATGGTGTTGGGAAAAATGGACAGCAACATGCAAAAGGAAGAAACTGGACCACTTTCTTATACCATACACAAAAATAAATTCAGAATGGATTAAAGGCCTAACTGGATTAAAGACACCTGAAAACATAAAAATTCTATAAGAAAACACAGGCAGTGTAACTTCTTTGACATTAGCTGTAGGAACTTTTTTCCAGATATGTCCCCTGAGGCAAGGGAAACAAAAGCAAAAATAAACTACTGGAACTTTATAAAAATAAAAAGCTTCTTCATAGTGAAGGAAACAATCAAAACTAAATGGCAATGTACGGAATGGGAGAAGATATTTGTAAATGACATATCAGATAAAGGGCTAGTATCCAAAATATATAAAGAACTTACAAAATTCAACATCCAAAAAACAAATAACCCAATTAAAAAGTGGGCAGAAGACATGACCAGACATTTCTCCAAAGAAGACATCCAGATGGCCAGTAGACACATGAAACCATTCTCATCATCACATATCATCAAGGAAATGCAAATCAAAACTACAATGAGATATCACCTCATACCCATTATAATGGCTAAAATCAACAACACAAGAAACAAGGGTGTTGGCAAGGATGTGGAGAAAAAGGAACCCTTGTGTCACTTTTGGTGGGAATGTAAACTGGTACAGCCACTGTAGAAAACAGAGTGGAGGTTTCTCAAAAAGTTAAAAATAGAACTACCTTATAATCTAACAATGGCAGTACTGAGTATTTACCCAAAGAATACAGAAACACTAATTCAAAGGTATACAATGCACCCCTGTGTTTATGGCAGCATTATTTACAATAGCCAAATTATGGAAACAGTCCAAGTGTCCACCAACTGATGAATGGATGAATAAAATGTGATATACACACATATGTACACACATAACAGAATATTACTCAGTCTTAAAAAAGAATCAAATCATGCCATTTGCAATCACATGGATGGAGCTAAAAAGTTAGACTGTATAATGCTAAATGAAATAAGGCAGTTAGAAAAAGATAAATACCAATGATTTCACTCATATGTGGAATTTAAGAAACAAAACAAACAAGCAAGGGGAAAAAATGAGAGAGACAGAGAGACAGAGAGAGACAGAGACAGAGACAGAGCAAGAAATAGACTTTTAATCATAGAGAACAATCTGATAGTTACCAGAGGGGAGAAGGGTAGGGAATGGGTTAAATAGGTGATGGAAATTAAGGAGTTCACCTTTCATGATAAGCACAGAGTGATGTATGGAACTGTTGATTACTATATTATACAACCTGAAACTAATATAACACTGTATGTTAACTGGAATTGAAATAAAACCTTAAAATGGCTTATAAAATTTAAATCATTAAAGAAAAAGAAAAGGAAGTGATATGATTTGTTTTAAAATTATTACTTTGGCTGCTAAATAGTGACCCATGGCAAGTGAGACAGGAAGTAAAAAAAAAAAAAAAGGATGACCAAAAAAAAGACCAATTAAGAGGGAATAAAACAAGTAAAAGATTATACTGGTTAGGTTTGATTCTAATTGAAAATATATCACTCTAATAAGCACATGATTCAGCAATAAATAACTGAGAAATTATTTGAATTTATAAATGATTAAGGCTATCACTTTAGTCCTATACAGCTGCACACAAATTAATGAGAATAATACTAAGACCACAGTAGTTAAGTTAATCAACACAACTGAGATTACATTAATTAAACCAATCTGAAAATGTGCATACTCACCAGAGATCACAAAACACAAATAGAAATAATGTAACAATGCTGATTACTTTTATATTAGCACCCTCTTTTCAAAAAACCAATGTACAAATTTAATAGGGTACAGCAAAAGAGTATATACATACATTGCTATTTTAATGTGTTATTACTAGTCCTAAATGTATTTATGTCACTGACCTAGAAATTATATCTGTAAAATATCCTATGGAAATAATACTTAATTTAAATTGGCCTTATAAACAAAGTTATTCCAGCAAAATTTATAAAAATATAAAACTTAGAAAGACTAACTTAATTAATAGGGAATGGTCAAATGAACCTGATATAATATTATGAAACCATTAAAAAAAAGTAACTGTTTTTTGTGGAAGATTACTCATGGTATTTATAAGTAAGAGGGGCAGGTTAAAATATTTTATATATAATTTTAAGCATGTATTTAAAAGTTCTATAAGTACATAAACATACTGGAAGAAAATATAACAAAATATTAATATTGATGATATTTAGCTCTGGTAAATACATGTTTTTAATCTTTCTTTAACTTTCATCTTAATAAAGATATATTACTTAAGTATAGACTTTAGGATTATGTTAAATTCACTGATTGCATTATTTTAGTAGCAATCACTATGGAGTGCTCAGTAGAACAATATCCAAATGAGGATTGTAATTAGTTGGTGCACCTGAGTGGCTCAATCAGTTGAGCTTTAGACTCTTGATTTTGGCTCAGGTCATGATCTCACTCACAGTCTGAAGATCAAGCCCTGAGTCAGGCTCCACGCTGGGCATGAAGCCTACTTAAGATTATCTCTCTCCCTCTCCTGGTGCCCCTCCCCCATTTGCACACACAAGTGTGTGCACTCTTTGTCTCTTAAAAAAAAAAAAAGCACGTGACCTAGAACAAGGGACAACAACCAGATCTTGCCAGTAATTTCTTTTACAAGCCAATCTTTTACAAGAACAATATGATCTGTCAGTAATTTAACTGCCTGTTGAAGTAAAACTTTTAGAACTCAATAGATAGAATTTAGAGTCTCTATACTGTATCACTTACACTAAAACTTACTAGCCATGTGAAGAAGGAAAATCTACAGAAATATGATCATATAATTTTCAAAGTTACCACATGTCATACTCCATTTTTGAGAACTCATAATGTATAAAACATACTGCAAACTCTGTCAAGTCTAAAGGAAAATTACCTGTTTAAGTATTTCCCAAACTTATTTTATGATGGAAAATTTTGTCATGCAATCTTAGAGTTGAAAACACCTTGAGAACAAAGCTGTCACCCATTATATGAGAATCATTCTAGTTGAATAATTTGTTTTAATAAAACATAATCTGTGATGTCTCTCCAAAAACATTTGAAACAATACCAAGCTGGCAGCCTACCATCTCCCAGAAACATCATATACAAAGGAGGCACCTTGTCATTGGAGTCTCTTATCTTAGGCACATATAGGATAATGTTGGATCATTTCTATCAAAAAGTACTAAGATTTGTGTATGTACAGTACAGAAAATACTATGTACAGTATTTTCTATTTAGTCAACTTATGACCCAAAACTTTTGTATTTGTATCATTAAAATTTATTTAAGCCTTACAAAATGTTAAGCACCATGTTGTACTATATTAAAATATAATACATATTGTAAATAAAATGATGTTTAATTTTTAAATGTGGGTTCCTCAGAGAGTTCCTGATTATTTTGCATCTTCACATCTAATCTCATTATTACTTTCTCCCACCCCAGACCTTGGAGAACATAATGTTCTTCCGAAACTTTGTTTGTTTATAAATTGTTTGACCCTTCATATGGAATTATGGTGGTGAATCCTTCTGGGTGTCACTCTAATTCCAACTACTAAAATATAAACAAGGACAAGTAAATAATCAGAATTAGAGATTTCTATGAAAGGAGAAATTTGAAACTTAGTTTTTAAAGGTAGAAAATGTATTTTGACTAGTCCTCAATTATGAAAGAAAGAATAAAAAAGGTTATTATGAACTCGGCAAATTCCAGAAAAGATCAAATAACTTCCTATCTACTCAATTTCAGAGGAGAGTGAGTAAAAATTTTCCATGCAATTTCTGGTTATATGCATTGAGGTAATTTATCTAGACTTTTCAGACCAGAATCATGTCTTCCCTTCTCCCTGGGGAATAAACAACACCTCTATCTTGGAGGAAATACCCTAAAGTATTCTACTCCCAACTCTGCTGTGGTATTAACACATTCCCAGCCTGCCTGCTTGGACATAAAATGGGGGCCTGTATCACCATGACCCACAACTTACACAGGAATCCTGAACAATTTTTTTAATCCAAGGAGGAAATCCTTTGCCCTAAAGCTATCCTGCTGTAGATGAAGCTAATCATAAATTATATGGATGGATGACCATGACTTATGAAAAACAAATACTGTGAAAGAGAAGAACCGAAACAAAGAAAAAGATGAACATTCACATGCTTCTGAAATATTTGGAAATATATGAGAGGCAATTGCATTCATTGAAAAAGAAAGTATATTGCTATGGAAGGACAATTCCACACTTCATCATCTCTAAATGTCTCCCCTGATGTGACAGAATATGAAGTACACAGTAGCATCTGTGCAGTACATCTGCGAGGAATATAGGGCCTGAAGATAACCAAGCCTTCATCTCCAATTTCTAATTCACAGGAAACACACTGGACAGAAAAATAATTTGAATTATATCAGAAGGAGGCATTCAGACAAAAGAGACTATTTGAAAGTTGATTCAAACAAACCACATAGAGGAAGCTAGTTTAGAGGCAACTGGGAAAAAATTTAAAACGGATTTTGTATTAGAATGTTAACATGTATTTTTATATTTTGATGGTGTGACAATAGGATTGTAATTTATGTAAGAAAATGTACTTAGCTTTTTACAGATGAAACTATAGTAATTAGGATTACCCTGTAATGAAATTATTAACATACTTAGAAAATAGAGACATTTCACAATAATAAAAAAGTCTAAAAAAATAAAGAATATACAATGAGATGTTGATGATTGTTAAATTTAGAGGATCATTACTGAATATTAATTATTCTAGTCTCCACTTTTATGTAATGTGTATTATCAAATCTTAGATGCTATCCATTGCACCAGTAAATAGGGAAAAGGGCCAAGAATGACACTATGGCACACCATGGACTCTGAGAGGCATTCCAACCTCAGGAGTATAAAAAGCTGAGATATAACATGTGCTTTAGAATCAATGAAATATGGTACGTTTGGAATTTTTCATTAAAAAAGAAAAAAAAAGATGAAGTTTTAGAAATTACAAATGTGTTTAAGTGGCAATGAGGTGGGAGTCAGAGAGACAAATGATCTCAATTCTTTTAGAAGGGATTCTGCTTAATTAAAGAGGTAACTGCCTGTTCCTAATAGAGAAGATAGGTTAATCCATAAGTACTTTGGTTTGTGTTTTAATCTGGGGAACCAAGAGCAAATGCATCACCCATGGCTCATTTCGGTGCTTCCAAGGAGGCAGTTAGAGATTAGTATCCTGGTGAAATACTGTCCAAAGTGCCATGACTTCTACATTCTTGGGGAGGAAAGGCCCTAAGATAAGAAGCAACTTCCTTATGAAGGATGTGCATGTTTAGTAAGGGAAGCTGCGTAACAAGGTTATAACTCAAAATTTGAATGTAGTTTTTCTCTTTCCATTTCCTTCTTTTCTCTGTTTCTTATTTCTAGAAGAACATTCTCTCTTCCTTAAGTCACTCCAAAGCAATGACAAAGCTTCAAGAAACTAACCTCTTATCTCAAACACAAACATCTAGGTTACAGTGAAAATCTTGCTCGTGTGTGTGTGTGTGTGTGTGTGTGTATGTGTGTGTGTGTGTGTGTGTGTGTGTGTGTATGCATGTGTGTAGTACATAGACATTTTTTTTTCTTATTGACACTGGATAAGCCTGGACCCTAGAGGAAAGGAATGAGACAAATGAAAGTCAGATTATGTTCTGGGCAAAGGGGACCAAGGGTAGATGGAACTCAAAACTGTTCTTGGGGACAGGCTTCCTTCACACAAATCTAGTACCTAAGGACAACCTCTCATTGGAGAGTCCTAGATACTTGTCAGAAAGAAGAGAGTTTGAGTCTCTAAACTGTTGGTAGATAAAGACAGATAATTTACGTTTGTATTAAGTTAGAGAAATCTAAAACAGAATATGGACTGGAATCTTAAAGGCAAGAGAAAGGTTTACCCCATGTTTTGGTGGCACAGTTAGGAGCAGAGTAAGATTGTATAGGCACTGATCACACCCAGAGGTTCTTAGGTAAGAAATGCAGAATTGGAGCTGTCCAGAGTCCTGTCCAATCGGTTGTCTGGGGAGTCTAGAAGGTGTAAGAAAAAAAGTAACTGGAATTATTTCCTTAGAGTACTTGGTTGCAGAAGGAATTGCTGCAAACTACTACTGGAAAGAAAGAAGCACCAAGGAATTAAAGGCAAAAGACCTCAGCAGGAAGCCTGGGAAGAGCTATTAAAATGCACCAGGAGAAAAAGAATACTCTCTAAACATCTGGCACACCCAGCAAACTCAGAGCTAGCATATAATAACACAAGTTCAAGTAAGAACTCTCCCCTCTACCTTTTCCCCACTTCAGTCTTAGTGGGAAATCTAAACAGCAAGGAGTGAGTAAGGGGAGAAGGTGAACACAGAGACAAAAGGAAAGACCAGCTATGCCCCGACTTCCCACTTAAGTCTGCAGTGGCTTAACTGGAACAAAGGGCCAGTTTAACACAAATAAGGATCAAGTAGCTCAAAATGGCAGTAGGATGGTCTATTATCTAAAACTCAGAAAATTCATGACTCTGCTGGAATTTTTACCCAGGGACACGACAAAAATAAACTTCTGTTTTATGTTAAGAATCATGCTTTTTAAAATATATTGTTAAATGTGGTTACTGCTCTTGCTTCATCTGGAGGAAGTTCCAGATCTCCTTTTTCCAGCAACAGAACCAAGTAAGTGCTGGATGGCCTAGTCCAAATCAACACTGAGGTGAATTTCTCCTGAGTTAATGTATGTTCTCAGGTTGCATTTGGTGGACCACCAAAGTCAACTGGGATTCTGATGGAGCTAAAAACAGAATTTCTCTATCTATTCTTCTCCCTCAGATAGTAGGGTCGGAAAACATAATTTTACTTGCTAAACCTGGCAATGGAACTGTCAATGGCCTTTTTCTCTGAATGAAGTAGTTATCAAGGTAATGCCTTGATAATGCTGTGTGTCTCATCAATTCTCAGGACCTGTGAAAAGTGAGGCACATCAGAGACTAAAAGCACTGGACAAAAACCTCTGAGATCTTGAAGCTCGTGAGAGGCATCCTGACTGTGGTTTCTGAGGGAAAAATCACCTTTCCCCAGCCATTATGGACACTTCTAGATGAGGCTGAACAGGACAAAGAACTCAAGAGTATGAAATTTCTTTGGAAATTTAATTCAGGGAAAAATAATTTTATTTAAGACTTTAATTATTTTTAATTTTGATGTTTTTGTCTTTAATTTCCAGAGAATTTTAATCATTAGTTTTTTTTATTTTCCTCAGGAATTTGATATGATATTAAAATTTGTGCCATCTCTGCATTGCTGGCTTTTATTATTAGAATGTCTTTATGGATTAAAAATATAACTGATAATTTCAAAATAAATAACATTTATATTTATATTTATAGAGGATGGAGGAGAGGAATATTCTGAGTGTTTAAGCTAGAATTCTCCTTATTGAGTAGATTGTTAAACGACTAGGACTTTTCACTTTTGTCTCATCACAGTCAATGTTGCAGTTTTGAGAAGTCACCTAGAGAATGAAGAAAGCATTGAGGACAGCAGAAATAGAAACAAGAAAACCAGTTGGAATTCTGCATAATCTCTGAGAGATGATGAAAATAGGAACTTAAGTAGAATGGAACGGAAGATGGGAAGAAACAGAGGGTGCCAGGGAGACATCTAGGATTCAAATCTAGTGATGGACTAGATTTTGTGGGGACAGATAAGGGACAGGGAAGACTGAAGGTTATGCCTATGTGCCCAGCTTGCAAAACCAGGTGGATGGTGAGGTCATTTGTTGAAATATAGACTAGTAGAGAGACATAAATTTGAGTGGAGTGAAAGATAATTTAGTCAGTTTGAGACTTATTGAACTTGAAGTTGTCTGAAGTACCTGTGAGACTTTGGTGTGAACATCTCAACAGAGAGTTTTTGGGTTCTGGATATAGAAGGCAGGTACTCAACAGAGAGATTTATCTTGGTACCAATTTGAAACTTAAAGAATGGAAACCGTAGCAATAGATGAGTATGAACCAGTCTGAAAGCATAAAGTAATAAGAGAAAGGGAGTCTCAGAATTATGAAGAAACAAATGTATAAGAAAAGGGAAAATTGTTAAAGTAAACAGGAATAATGACTAGAAAAAATCCATTTCCCTTGTGGCTCCATACAGCTTCATCTCAGATTTCTCCCCAGTGCTCCTGCAAAGTCCACTCTTAACAGTTATTCCCTAACCTCTAGAAAGGGTTTCTTCAGCTCTCCTATGAAGAATATGCATCAACCTACAATTTAATTGCTATGTGTTTTACATGACCTATTATTTGATTCATTTATTTTATACCTCCTCCCATCCACCCATTATAAAGTAATCTCCCAGAAAGTAATGACAGGGTCTTCATTATCATCACTAAACTCTCCCTGTCTTCTTTTTAGAATTTATACAGTACTTTTACACTCATTTTCTAATTTGCCAGTCCTAAACTCAGGCAAAGTACTCAGAATAGTGATTCAAATTACATTAACAGCAAATGTGTTTGTTCTGTTTTATACTGAAGGTACTGTGTATGCAGAAATGACTTACCAGCTTGCTTTGGTGATATTCGGTCCCCTGGGAACTGAGATATGCACAACTTGATTACTGTAAAGCTCAAGTTGGAATAATGCTGTAACAGAAAAATAGTAAGGATTCAGGATTCAGATTCAACACCAACTACTATGTCGCAGGCACTATCAAGGTTTTCCGTATACTATTTCAATTAAGGCTCACAAAATTCTGGGAGGAAAGATATTGTTATCTTCAGTCCATACAGATGAGAGAATTTGAATCAAGAAATGAAGAAAGGACTCATCCAAGATCACATCACATAACTAGTTAGGAGACCAGTTCTACCATGAACCCATTACTGCTGGTCCCAGATATGTCATGTCCTTTCTATTTATATAAAAGTGCAAAGGTCCTACCTCCCCAAATTCTCTGAACTATTTTTGAACATTTAACAAGTGTTTGTTTATTTAAAATCATGCAGGTTTCTGAAATTGAAATTGAAATAAGAATACTATATTTAAGGATATTTATTGAAACTATTCTATTTTTATTCTCTCTGAATTAACCATACATAATTAGTGAATGGGGAAAAAACTACAAACAAGTGCTTTATTTTCCCTTTACTAATAAGGTTACATATCTAGATTTTTAAAATTATTATTATTTTTAGTTTAAAGAGAGAGAGTGTGTGTGGGAGAGGGGCAGAGAGGGAGAGAATCTTTAGCAGGTTCTACACTCAGTGTGGAGCCTGATGTGGGGCTTGATCCCACGAACCTGGGATCATGATCTGAGCTGAAATCCAGAGTCAGATGCTCAGCCAACTGAGCCACCTAGGTGCACCAACTCTAGATCGATTAAAAGTACTTAACTTCATCTGTCTTGTGGGGAGTGGGGTGGGGAGTGAACTAGCAAAGAAGCCCTAGGATTTAAATATTACAAGGACCAAAACTTATAAAAACAAATCATAGAGAGCTTCAAATTAGTATTCTCAACCTTGGAATTTATATAAGCTATTAGACAAATTTATTTAATACATGAGGCAGGCTATTTCCATAAGTCAGACCATTATATCTTGCAAGTCAGAGCTCTGAAGTGAATTTGCTTGGACTGTAAATCCAAGTCCATCAGAATTTTAGGATTGAAACAGAATTTTTATGTTATCCAAACCATTCTTTTACACATAAGAGTTATCCAAATCTACAATGTGCCTAAGCAATAATCTAGGGAAACAGAAGCAAATTCCTAGTCTCCTACTACTTAATCCAAATTTCTTTTCATTGTAGTGTTTTTCCCACGTGATTCACACACACATATACACAATTAAAAATTAAAGAGGCTAGGAAACATGAATCCAAAATATATTGGTATCCTTAAATGAAAGCTGACTATAATAAAATTATACTAAATATAATATTCCCATGTTACATATTGACAGTATAATTTTAAAAGCCTAAAATGTAACACAATGGAATAATCATAAACCTATATATTCAGTGAACTTTGATGAAGTGGGTATTTCCCAAGATAACCTGACCAGGTAGTACACTGTTTATTTGTTTTTTGTTTGTTTGCTTGGTTTGGTTTGTTTGCTTGCTTTTTATAGGATTAAGGACAATGATGTACTACAATATACTATCTTCTTTGCTTTAAATTTTTCTAAATGTCATCAGAGTAGATACACAGAGGCATACAAAATATTTCCCACTAGATAAATAAAACTCAAATAAAACATTACTTGTAAGACTCATGGGTCCAGGTTTTACTTATGCTTAGGAGTTGGAAAGCTGCAAGATAATGTCCTTTCCATTCTAACAATGAGAAAAATCCAAATAATCTCACAATGTATAATTTTTCTTGAATCTGTCATAGATTGCAGGTCAACAAAGTGAACCCAAATGAACTGAAATCCAAAGAGTTATAGGGTCCTAAGCAGAGATGGGGACATGTACACTTTTGCCTTTGGCAGTAATTGATATCACAGAATCAGATAAGAAATCTACTAAACTTTAGAGAATTCATAAAGGCTGAGTTCCCAGAAACAAAGCTCCCTTCACTGGATGCTCAGAAAAAATATCAGGGGTAGTGTGGGAGATTGAAAAAACCCCTGTTGATGTCATAGACATACAGGGGTAATTGGCTACACTAGAGACTAGGCACAAAACATACCTACACATAAATCTAAAAAAAGTAAAACAAACTTAAAACATAGAACAGGAACATCAAGTACAAAGTAAAGATCTATTGCTTCTGGTGGAAGAATAAAAACAAAATCTGTTGAGGAATAAGAAATCTCCACTCACCTCCAGGAACTAGACAAATGTTTACTGCTTCTGAGGAGATGTGTATAAGCAAAAACTGTTAGTCCTGGGATAATGTACTAGCAGAAGTCTGTCCCGGCTAAGGGAAAGAAAGGAAACTCTTTGGTCACCGACACAAGGCAGAGTATGGATGCCATGGATAGGTGGGATAAAAATGCTGAGAGGTCTGATCCCTAAAATCCAGGTATAGAGGCTCATATAAGAGTGAGGTTGGACCAAAGAACCAAGAACACTCACTGTTCCCATCATAGGCCTATTATTAATTAATAATCAACAAAAGTCTACCACTGGAGCCAGGGCAAAATCATGGAAAGAAACCCTTTCTTTAAGTCAGATAAGCAGAGACTTTTGAAGGCTGAAGATGGTACGGGAACACAGAGAAAAATGTGCCAGCACTCCAAGTCCCACCTAACCAAAAGGAAATGACAACCCTCCACAAGAGGAATTCAAAGCTTGTGGAAAGTGGCCAAACTCAACTTTTGACTTGATTGACTAAATCCTCCATATCATCTTGAAAGAAGAGGTGTGTCCATTTCTGGTATAAATATTATTCATTCTAATTTCAATGATTCTTCACTATACACTGTCTGGCATTTAATCACTAATCATGTGACACCTTAAAAGCAAGAAATGAAAAAACAAATTCATTGCTAAATGATAATGTGATCAACAAATTCTGACTCAGAAATGAACTAGATGTATGACTTGAACTATCACACAAGGACTTGTATAACAGTCTAGAATATAAACAGACAGGGAATTTCAGCAGAGATACAACTACAAAATATAGCTAAATGGAAAAGCTAGATATAAAAACCATGATATTAGAGATATGTTCCCCTGAGGACAGAATTAGTGAACTCTATGAAAGGTCAATAGAAATCTCTATAATGAAAAACAAAGAGAAAAATGAGTAGGAGGAAATGGATCATCCAGCAGCCACAGGAAATTATCAAAGAGTCTAACACAATGTACATGGAGTTCTGCAAAAAGAAGAAAGAAAAAACAACTGAAGGAATATTTGAACAGATAACAGTAGGGAATATTTTTAAATTACTGAAATGTAATAAAATACATATTTAAGGATCTCAGATCATTACAAGCAGAGAACATTAAAAAATAAAGAAAAACATACATCATAGTTAAATTACTGAAAACCAAAGGTGAAGAGAAAATTATAAAGGCAGCCAGAGAAGAAAAAAAATCTACAAATGGAACAGTGAAGAATTATAAGAGATATTTCAAGAGATCTATGAAATCCAGAAGACAGTGGTTCAATATCTTTAAAGTACTGAAGGAAAAAAACAACAATTCTATACACAAGAATATATTTTTCAGAAATAGGCAAAGTTGAGAAACTTCAGGCAAATAAAAACTGTGATTATTCATTATTAGCATTCTTAATGACAGAAAATGTTAAAGTAAGGTCTTCAGTCAGAGTATAATAGCAATGGAAATTTTGATCTACACAAGGGGAGAACACCAAAAATAATAAAAATCATTCTAATTGTTTTAAGAGATATCTGCCTATAGGGTAAAAGTTGTTAATATAGATAGTTGTTTATATAGATATAAATGAAGCTATATCAGGAGTCGCACAAAGGATGGGAGAAATGAAACAATGTTTCCTTTAAAGTTCTCTGTTATACAAAAAATATTATAATACTATTTGAATTTAGAGTATGATAAATTAAATAAGTATATCATAAAACTTTGAGCAACCACTAAAAAATAGTAATAGTAACAAATAAATAGTAATAAAAATAGTAATTAATAATAGTATTAAAAATAGTAATAAAATAGTAATAAAATAGTAAAATAGTAAAAATAAATAGTAATAAAATAGAAATAAAAAATAACTAAGTCAGTAGCAGAGATAAAATTTAATCATATAAGTACTAATTTAAAAGAAGGCAAGAAGAGATTATTAAAAAGTATGAAGAATAAATGAAACAAATAGAAAATAATTAGCAAGATAGTAAATTTAAATCCAATATATTCAATAATAATATTCAATGTAAATCATGCAAACACTCCAATTAGAAGACAGAGATTAACAGATGTTATTTTTAAAAGGCAAGATCCAAATCTGTACTGTCTACAAGAAACCTATGTTACTTAAATTATAAAATCATAAACAAATTAGAAGGAAAGGGGTTAGAAAATATATACAGTTGAAACACTAATAAATCAGGGCTCCTGGGTAGCTCAGTTAGTTGAGCATCTGACTTTGGCTCAGATCATCATCTCGTGGTTTGTGAGTTCAAGCCCCATAGTGGGCCCTGTGCTGACAGTTCAGACCCTGAAGCCTGCTTGGGATTGTGTCTCCCTCGGTCTGTCTCTCTCCTGCTGACACTCTGTCTCTCTCTCAAAAATAAACAAACATTAAGAAAATAAAAAAGAAACACTAATAAAAAAAGGCTGAAGCAACAATATTAATATCAAATGGTAATATTATCAGGAATTTAATATGGTAAGTCAATTCATCAAGACATTATAGTCCTTTTGTATTTATCCAACTACATAATTTTAAGAACATAAAAACAAACACTGATACAAATGAAAAGCAGACAAATTTATAATTATAATTGAAGTCTTCAAAATCCCTTTCTTAGTATTTGGTAGAAAATGTAGATGGAATATCTTTCAGACTATCAATGATCTGAAAAGCATTATCAAGAAATTTGATCTAAATGGCATTTAAAAGACACTCCACCCATCAGTAAGTATACATGGAATACTCAAAAAGAGAGAAGATAGATATCCGTGTCATAAAAAAACATAGCAAATTTTAAATAAGTGAAATAATATGAACTACCTTCTTTCACCAGAATGTAATTAAACTAGACATCAATAAAATAAAGACCTCTGGAAAACACCCTACTATCTGTAAACCTAAAAGAAATAACACCAAACTCACACAATTTTTTCCCTTAAAATAGAAGAGGAGAGAACAATTCTTATTTATTTTTATGATTCCAATATTATTCAGATTCCAAAACCAGCCTGAGACATTAAAGAAAAGGAAACTGCACAAATATATTTCTAATAAACATGTAACAATAACCTATAATAAGATATCAATAAATCAAGTGAAGGGAAACATAAAAATGATAACTCCTCATAAACAGTGTTATCTAAGAAATCAAGGTTTAGTATAGTTTTCAAGAAAATCAATGAAATTCACCATATTAATAGACTAAAAGAGAAAAACTATATAATTATCTCAATAGAAGCAGAAAATGCATTAATGTGCACTATTTATTTCTTATAAAATCTCTCAGCAGGCTAAAGATAAAAGCAAATTTTATCCATGAAAAAAAGTATTTATTTAAAAACATGCAATTAATACTTTTAATGGTGAAAGACTAAATGTTTTTCTCCTAAGATTGGGAAAAATGAAAGAATATATCTTCTCATGACTGCTTTTTGGTACCACACTAAAGATCACAGCCAGCACAATAAGGCAAGGAAAAAAAAAAACCCATAGAGATTAGTAAGACAAAAACTAAATTTTCACTTATAGTATGGTATGATTAAAATGCTAAGAAATCTACAAAAAATAGAAAGAGAAACGCTATTAGATCCACTAAGTGAGTTTAGTAGTTAACAGAATAAAAATCAATATATTCAATTCAGTTGTCTAATTACTAGCACTTAAAAATTAGATTGAATTAAAAAATACTAATTACAGTACAAAAGCATCAAACCTTAATACTTAAGATGTTGCAAGATTTGTATACTGAAAACTACAAAACATCAATGAAAGAAATTTTAAAAAGACATAAATTCAGAGATATGTCATGATCAAAGATAAGAAGCCTCCTTATTGTTAAAATTTAAATTCTTCCCAAATTGATCTGTATGTTCAAAATAACCCAAATAATAATCCTCACTGGTTTTCCTTTTTGTAGGAATTGACAAGCTTATTCCAAAATGTATATGGAAATGCTAGTGATCTTAAATAGGTAAAATAATATTGAAATTGAAGAAAAAATTTGGAAAACTCATACTGCCTAAAGCCAAGTAGTCAAAGCAACAGTCTTCAAGAGAAGGTGATATTACTATAAAAATACACATCAATGAAATAGAATAGAGACTATAAAAATAGACACACACATGTGGTCAACTGATTTTTTTGACAGAGGTACCAAAGTAACTCAGTGGAAAAAGATATCCTTTCAATAAATGATAGTGGAACACTTGGTCAGCATATCCAATATAATGAAATACTTTTAAACCATTTCTCTTATTGTATTTCAAAACAACTTAAGGGGCGCGTGTGTGGCTCAGTCAGTTAAGCATCTGACTCTTGATTTCAGCTCAGGTCATGACATCTTGGTTTGTGGGATCAAGTCCTAAGTCGGGCTCTGCTCTGAGCATGGAACCTGTTAAGATTCTCTCTCTGTCCCTTTGCCCCTGTCCCACGCTCTCTGTCTTACTGGGTAGTTTGCAATGTAATCATTTAGTTGTAAAAGTCCTTCTGAGGTTATGTATACAAGCCCTTTATTAGACATGTTTTGCAAATACTCTCCTCCAATATTTGGCTCATCTTTACATTTTCATGTGTCTTTTTAGGAGACTATGATTCTAATTTTGATGAAGCCCAATACATCTATTTCTTCTATGGTTAGTGATTTTTATGTCCTAAGAAATTTTGACCTTGAGTCATAAATATTTTCTCCTCTGTTTTCTTCTAGGAGTTTTTTTTTAAACTATGGTTCTTTTTTTTTTTTTTTTTACAATTTTTTAATGTTTATTTATTTTGGAAAGAGAGAGAGAGACAGAGCATGAGCAGGGAAGGGGCAGAGAGGGAGACACAGAATCTGAAACAGACTTCAGAGTCTGAGCTGTCAGCACAAAGTCTAACAAGAACCTGACACAGGGCTTAAACCCATGAACCAGGAGGAGATCATGACTTGAGTTGACATCAGATGCTCAACCAACTGAGCCACCCAGGCTCCCCTAACTTTGGCTCTTATATTTAGACCTAAAGTCTATTTCAAGTTGTTGGGGTTTTTTGTATTTGTTTTTTGAGAGAAGAAGAGAGCATGTGCACAAGTGGGGGAGGGGCAGAGAGAGAGGGAGAGAGAATTCGAAGCAGGCTCCACGCTGTCAGCACAGAGCCCCATGTGGGGCTCGATCTAACCAACGTTGAGATCATGACCTGAGCTGAGATCAAGAGTTGGACGCTTAACCAACTGAGCTACCCAGGTGCCCCAATGATACAATTTTTTTTAAATGCATTTTCAATATACTAGAGTTTTAGACATGACTGTGATGTTTAATTTTGATGATGGTAATAATTTCTGAATATTAACTACCTTAATTACTTAAAAGATCTGAAAGTACCCTGACTTTAAATTGCTCTTGTGGTAACTGTCCTGATTACTGGAAGTAGCAAGCCATTTTTTTCACCTAGCTAGTGTCCCAATTTTTTGTTCATATAATACATTTGAAGTAAAGCAGACAATTTAGTACAATCACTTACCCAGTCTCGCAAAATGCCAATCTGAAATTCACCTTTGTCCTCTCCCTTTCAAAATAGCCATGCAATTCTGATTTTAATAGCTATATATTTCTCAAATCTTCTCCCCCCACCCCCTGCTCCTATTACCATCTCATGACCTTTCACATGCTTACTGCAAAGGTTCTGATGGCTTCCAAGCTTGTTCATTTCAAACCATCCTCCATACTCCTCTAGAATTCTCTGTTATCCAAAACGTGCCACCTGACTCTCCCACTGATTATAGCTCCAAATTACCTACAAGTTCATTTTGTTGACCTTAATTTACTTCGTAGGTTCTTCTTGATCTGGCCCTGCCTATTGCTAGCCTCATTACTAGTTTCTCTCTGCTTTGAGTAATACCCTTCAACACATGTGTTGCATACTATTCTTTGCACAAACTCTATTAGTTTCTTACCTGTTTGCCACTGCTCATACTATTCTGCTTCCTGGAACGTATTTCTTCTCGAATTCATAACATTTTTATTTATTTTTAAAATTTTTAATGTTTTATTTACTTTTGAGAGAGAGAGAGAGAGAGAGAGAGAGAGAGAGAGAGAGGGAGGGAGGGAGGGAGAGTGAGGGGCAGAAGAGAGGGAGAAACAGAATCCAATGCAGGCTCCAGGCTCTGAGCTGTCAGCACAGAGCCCTACGTGGGGCTCAAACTCACAAACCACGAAATCATGACCTGAGTCACCCAGGCACCCCTCCAATTCATAATCTTTCATTTACTGTTTAAGACTTTTTAAGAATTACCTTCTCCAAAATTCCCTTCCTCACTATGATCAACAAGTTTGGATTAGCTATTTGATCTCTATGCTTCCATAATACTCTGTGCATTCTCTATCATTACAGTTTCCACCTTACAGTACAATTATCTTTTCATATTTGTTTCTCCTATCCTCATTATTTTGGAACTTCAATATTAGAGATTTTGTCTTATTAGCCTCATACTCACAGTGCCCAGAAAAGATAGGAATTCAGTAAATGCTTGTTCAATGAAGGGAAGAATGCATATTTTAACCACCAGTCAGTTTCCTAGGGAATCTACTTGCTTTACATGAATTTCTTTTTACTAGAACACATAAATGGAATGGCATTTAGATGTCTGAGACAACACAATAGAATTCATTGAATTTTAGCTCCTAGAATAGCCCTATTACAATATATGATAGCAATTATATTTAAACACATATGATAAACTAGAATAACAAAAACTTGTATTTATATAAGAAATTATTTTTTCCAGTATACTAGATCCACCAGTGAGAACTGTAATGCTTACTTTGTATAAAAGTAATAATTAATTGACTTAAAATTAATTACCTGATTAGTTACCTAAAAGATCTAAAACTTTTCCCTGACTCTAAATTGCTCTTGTGATGCATTATCTTGATTACTGAAAACTGCTTTTTTTATAGCAAAGAAACACACACAAAAACAAAACATCTGTAGAAAAACCCAAGATTAATTATTCCCCCAATTCAGAAGTTTTTAAACCACCCCCAAAAAAACTGTAATTCAAGGTCAAATTACTTGTAAAGAAGAAAACTACTGCAAGCAATTTTTAAAGGTACAAATTAGTTATAGCATGTGCTATGTTAATTACATCTAAAAATACTCCCAATATACTTTTTCCATCGGCACTTAAACATCTGTTGGTATATGCAAAGATTCTTTTGGATTCCACAATAAATTAAATGATGTTTTCCTTGAAGAGAGTTTAGAATGTGACAATAAACTACTCCTAAAATAATCTGCCTAAAATATGTTAATGTCAAGCAGACGATTGCTTTGGTATTAACCAATGTTTTGAAATTTGTGGGTCTTTTCCTCTTGACATAAATATGCATTCTTAAAGGCCTATAATAAATAAATACTATCAATAAAAAATATTTGAGGTTTAATCTTAGTATTAACAATCAACGGAGTGACCAAAACTCTTATGTGGCATTAATAGCAATGGATTTTGTTAGACTCAATCATTATAACATATACTTTATGTATTATTCAAACAACTCCTCAATATCTGCCACTGTCAGACAGTATGCTAAGCAATGAAGAAACAGAGGTGATTCTGATGTGATCCCTGCCTGAGGAAACTCAGAGTCTTTGCAGACCAAGAGGCAAGAGAAATAATTTTAGAGAACACTAATATTAACTCAGACAGTCAATGTAAAGTAGTCAGAGAAACTGAAAAAATAAAAGTAACTATATAAAAATGGGGAAAATCATAAAAATCTATACCATGATTTATTAAAAAATAAAAATATATCTAAGGTTAGTCATTAACCTCATATATAACAAGAATGATCAATTTTATAGTAGATCAGTTTCCTGGGAGTAACCTTCCTGGGTTGTTTTTTGTTTTAATGTTTATTTATTTTTTAGAGAGAGAAAAAGAGACAGAGTGCAAGCAGGGGAGGGGCAGAGAGAGAGGGGGACACAGAATCCAAAGCAGGCTCCTGGCTCTGAGCTGTCAGCACAGATCCTGACATATGGCTCGAACCCATGAACCATGAGATTATGACCTGAGGGACTCTTAACTGACTGACCCACCCATGAGCCCCTAACTGTCCTGTTTTTGAGGCAGGCATACTTAAAAGTCATTGGCAGAGGCACCTCACGTGGTGTTGAGAAACTCCTGAAAAGGCCTCTACTCTTCTTGGGATATCCAAGACACTGAATTTCAGCCTTCCAGATATAGTCCCCGGGGACAAATACTATTTACTTCAGATAGACGTTTGTAAACTATATATACAGAGAGGAGGGAATAGGAAAGGAGGAACATTGCAAATTTGTCTTGCAATACTCTTTTATTTTTCCCCCCTCAATTTAAAATGCAGAAGTGAGCCTTAGCCCATAACAGAGTAGCTTAATAATGGCAAAAGGAGAAACAGAATCCCAGTTTTATGAGTTATTATTACTGGCTCTCTTCTAACCTTTAGAAAGGTATAGTATCTGCATACCATTTGTCAGTTTTCAGTTTGAAGAAACTGTTGAGTTAGACCATGGACTGAAGTTCTGGTAGGAATTTTCAAGCTCTGCTTCATATTTTGTGTTAATTCTGTCATGAAACTGGCATCATGCATCCAACTTGTGGAAATTATGTTAGTTTCTTCTTTTCCTGTATCTATATGGAAACTTTTGAGAAAACTTTGGAAAAGCTAAATTTGAGTTTATTTGGCAGAAATCATTTTGAATCTTAAGGCAATACTAGCATTTTTAACTATTGTTCAGTATGTCCCTATTCTTACAATTTTTGGTCTGTTATTAATGGAGGTCTTAAAATCTTCCACTGATTGTTGGTATGTCTATTTCAACTTTTATTTCTGTCCATTTTATGAAGCTACCTTTTTTAAGTCTATAATATTTAAAATTTTTATATCTTTTTTGTGGATTTAATCTTCTACCATTATGAAATTTCCCAATTTATCTCTTAATTTCCCTTTCTCATTAGGGGTTTATTGGATCTCTTGATTCTATTAATTTCTTTGACCAGTTTTGGGGAATTCTGTTATTATCTATTAAATTATTCCATCTATACCACTCTCTCTCTCTCTTTCTTCCCCTTCTTGGATTTCCAATTACACGCTTTGACATTTATTTCATGTCCTATATATGTTTATACTTTTTAAATGATTTTGCATTCTTTCTCTCTGTTTGCATCAATTTAGTTATTTTCTATAATCTACTTTCTAAATAAGTATTATCCAACAGAAATTAAAGCAAGCCACCTATGTAATTTTAAATTCTCTTATACCTACATTTCAAAAAGTAAAAAAGAAACAGTTGAAATAATTTGGTAATATATTTTATTTAGCCTGAAGCAGTTTCACTTTAATATTGAATAAAGCAATAAGATATTTTATGTTATTTTATGCACTAAGTCTTTGAAATTCAATGTCTACCTTATTCTAACAGTGCATCTTAATTTGGAATCACCACTTTCCAAAGTGCTCAATAGGCATATGTGTCTAGTGTCCACCATTCTCAACAATACTTGTATAGATTAACAATCTTCCCATTAAGAATATCCGTGCTATCGAGGCATGTCAGTGGCTTAGTTGGTTAAGCGTCCAACGCTTGATTTCGGCTCAGGTCATGTTCTCATGGTTCATGGGTTCATGACGTTGAGCCTCACATCAGGCTCTGTGCTAACAGCATGAAGCCTGCTTGCGATTCTCTCTCTGCCTCTCTGTCTGCCCCTCCCCTAATCACGCACACGGGCTCTCTCTCTCTCAAAATAAATAAATCAACATAAAGAAAGGAATGTCCCTACTATTGAATTATTACTTTCAATATATGTATTGAGATGTATTTTTAAGTCTGTAATTTGTTTCTTTTAAGAACATTCAGTTTTCTGGCAAATGTTTCTATCTTACCATCTATTTCCCTGAACTTCTTATTCGCAGCTACTCTAAAATACGTACCTGAGAGCTTCCACAGACAATCTGTTTCTGTTGTCCATTTGTATTACTTTTGGTCCATTTCCTTGATATGCCTAGTGACCTTTTACTGAATTCTAGACAATACGTATGAAAAACTGTACAGACTTCCTCCATGGAAGTTTTCCTTCCCCTCTGGCAGGTTACTAGAATGGGAGCCTCTCTCTTCAACTCCATCACTTATTAGATTGAAGTATAATTTCTAGTTTTTATGATTTTGAATACGTTGGGTTTATCACCCACTTCTGATGTGTAGTCTCCCAGGAACAGTCAGAGCGTATGGGTGGGAATTTTTTTACCAAGATCCTCAACCTTGTTAAGGCCAGAACTCCAGGTAGTGTTCCCTTAGCACTATAAAGGCTTCCAAACGCTCTTCTGATTTTTCTATTTCTCCATGGCTTTATATGCTATTGGTTAGTACAGTTTAAATGACAAATCCTCAAAGAAAAATATAGCTCAGAATTTTAGGCTCATTTCTACACACTTCCTTTGTCTTCAAATTCTTGGTTCCTAGCTGCCAATTTCTGTCTCTAGTCTAACAAAATCACAGAGGTCTCTGTTGCCTCCTCAGTCTCTAATTAGGCACCCTCTCTCCAGTTTCATAGACTGTCACTACCTACAGTTTTAGATTTAACCAGTGACAAAGAGACATTGGGCTCACATTAGTAAAATCCCCTTCTTGCAAGATTCATGACCCTTTAAGACCTGGATGTCTCTGAAACTCAACAATCTATTCACACAATTGCTGCTGATGCTGCTTTTCTAGTTATTCATGGCGTGCATATTGGTCTATTACAAACTACTCTCTCATAGCTAGAAACAGATATTTCCAAGTTATATACTTCACTTTTTATTGTTTCACATAGGGAATCAATAAAATTCCCAACATTACTGAGAATTTTGTAAATCCCAAGATGATAAACTTTTTGTTGTTTTGGTTACTGTTTTTTTTATAACTTCTAATGTGATTTCATTATGTTCAGGGAATAGGAGTGTTATAATTTCTACTTCAGGGAATTAATCAAGTGAAGAAAGGAAGCACTTCTATCTTCAAAGAAGGAAAGGAAACAAAGTTCTGATGTGATAGAAAAGTAAATTTCAAATGTAATTATAGATAAGTGAATTCCCACGGGGAGGCTTCTATTTTATGAAGAAAGAAGGAAGGAAGAATATTGTCTGAGAGTCACTGAGTTATGGCAATACATTAGTTTTCTATTGCTCTGCAACAAATATTCACAAATAGTTTAAAACAATATATGTTTATTATCTCAAAGTTTCTATGAGTTAGGAATATGGGCATAGCTTAGCTGGGCCCTAACTCAAGATCTCACTAGGCTGAAATCAAGGTGTTGGCCATCCTATGTTCTCATTAAGAGGCTTTCTTAGGGAAAACTCTACTTCTAGGCTCATTCAAGTAGTTAGCAAATTCATTTTATTCTTCTGCAACTTATGGATACTTACTTCTTCAAAACAATCAGGAAAATCTCTCTGATCTCTGAACTCTCTTTTAATGGGCTCACCTGATTAGATGAGGCTTACCCAGGATAATTTCCCTTTTGATTAATACAAAGTCAACTGATTAGGGACATTAATTGCATCTAGAAAAGCCCTCATCTTGGCTATATTCTATTGTATAGAAGCAAGTTACAGGTCCTACCACATTCGAAAGTATCAATAACACAAGTGTATAGATAATTGGGGGTATGTGTGTGGGGGGGTCATTTTAGTATTCTGGCTACTGAAGGCGATATAGGAATTTTAAGATGGGAAAATTTTTGAATCAGTCACTCTAACTAATGTTTAGGATACTGTTACAGGTCCATCTAAGAAATGAGACCACACATTTGGAATGACATTGAAATAGTTGGTTGGTTGGTTGGTTGGTTGGTTTTGGTTTTTCATGGTGAATATTCTCCCAACAACAGATAGGACTTTCATCTCTTCACCTGAATATGGACAAACTTATGACTCACCTGTAAGTAATATAATTTGTCAGATAATACTGTGTGACTTCCAAGAATAGGCCAGAACAAATAATATATAGTTTCTGCTTTGTTACCTATAGCACTCTCTTTTGGAATACTGACCTACTCTGGAAGAAGTTTAACTTCTTGGAGGTTTCCATGCTGTGAGGAAGCCCAGACTACATGAGGAAACAGTGTACAGATTCCTTGGCCAAAGACTCTAGCCAATAGCTAGTGTTAATCATCAGACATAGATGTGAAAGTGTCTCCATATGATTCCAGTGCCTACTGGTAAAATAACCCCTTAGGTTATTTTCTTACCAAGGTCCTAGGTATTAAAGAATGGAGATAAGCCATTCTACTATGCTTTGTCTCTGAATGCCTGACCTACAGAATTTATGAGCATAACAAAAGAGTGGAATTATGATACTGAACTATCACAATTTATTATACAGCAATGTAACTGTAATAGGCACCGATTCGAAGATGGTGTGATTTTCTCCACATTATCCAGGAGAGGTATAATCTGATAAGTACTGAATTACCCAGTGTGGAGACTTAGCACATATTATGAGTTAAATCATGGAAGTAGTTATGAGGAGAAAAAATCAAATTTTTCTGGATGCTTTAAGTTTATTTTATGATTTAAAATTGTGTTTATTTTGAATTGCATATGGTGGAGTATGAGGGGAAGTATTTTAACTTTAGTGCCTGTAAAGGTTTTAATCCAATTTAGAATATACCAAGTAAGAAGAAGACATATGGATGGCTCTGGAGTGAATGTGTTACAGGTAAAAACAAAGGATGAACATGGAGTTGAGAATTTTACAAACAAATGGTTGAAGGGATCAGCATTGGAATCTAGGCTGAATGACAATCTACTGCCCTGGTCAAATGTAGCAGTGACTAGGTGGTAGTAATACAGACAGGTAGAAGACAGAAGACTTGAAGGTCATGCCTCATAGGAACATTGTTTTTAAATGAGTAAAATAGCAGTGGCCTAGAAAAACCACTGTGCTTGTAGGAACATGCAGATACCACTTCCTTACCCTGGTTGGTATGGGGTGTGAGAGAAATGAGCACCATCTGTTTAAGACAGATGCAGTGGAAATAGTGTTCTTAGAAGAGAGACTATTTTCAGTGAAGGGCAAGAAGTAGCAAAGTTGGTTACCAAAAACATAGGTCCCAGAGAATACTGTGATAATATTTGGAAGATTAAGAGATTAGGAAGAGTTTGAGTTAAAGGTAAAGAAACTCCAATATTATGGTGATATGAATATAGCACAGAAGGAAAACCAGTTTTAGTGTGGCAGGGTTAAATGACGAGACAGTTGCCAAAAGAATTAACATCAGGAAGTTTCTGGTTGGTAGATAAGGTTGACAATTCTCAGGGTGTCAATTAGAGTCTGGATTACTTACAGTTGTAGGAAGTCCGAGCATACATGTGGAGAAACTACAGGTAAACGTGTGCCAGGACTTTCACTTTGTGTTGAAAAAACACTTGCCTTTAGGGGTGCCTGGGGGGGCTCAGTCAGTTAAGTGTCCAACTCTTGATCTCATCTCAGGTCATGATCTGTTCATGAGTTCTAGCCCTGCATCTGGCTCCTCGCTGATGGCTCACAGCCTGCTTGGGATTATGTCTCTCCTCTCTCTGCCCGTCCCTAGCTCATGCGCTCTCTTTCTCTCAAAATAAATAAACTTTAAAACAAAAGAAAAAGAAAAAACATTTGCCATGGTGGAATTGTGAAATGTTAGGCTTCTTGGATAAATCTTCATTGCTAATTATACCTTTTATTAATGTGAGATGACTGTCTTTGTCATCAGAGCTTTTGCTCTTAATTGGTCCTTTTCATATTATCATTATCCCTTGCATGCATTGCTTGCTTTGAGATAATGTCCAAGTTTTACATACCATATTCATAAACTTTCATTTCGGCATGACTCATGTAAGCCACAAATAGTTTTAATCCAATTTGAGAGTCTTTCCTTTTAAGACTAACTTCATTTTCGTTTATATTTAGAAATAAAATATTTAGCTTTCATTCATGCCATCTTGTTCTCTTCTTCCTATTTGTTTACACATTTTTGCTATTTCCTTTGTGTTCTCTTTGTCCTTATCTCTTCTAGTCTTTGGAAGGTATACATCCTATTTATATCAGCTAAAAGTTTGATTATATTTCTGTAAAAATACTATCCAAGCAGTATTTCTCATAAAATGAGTTCATATATGAAAAAACACATGGGACATGTTTTTTTAACTCACCTTTATTTCAGCAATTGGTTAATGACAATGGTCATTTCTTCTTTACCCTCATTGAGTTTTAAAAAAATTTTAACGCTTTACTTATTTTTGAGAGAGAAAGAGTATGAACTGGGGAGGGGCAGAAAGAGAGGGAGACCAAGAATCTGAAGCAGGCTCCAGGCTCTGAGCTGTCAGCACAGAGCCCAAAGCAGGGCTCGAATCTGTGAACTGCGAGATCTGAATTTGTGAATTGCTCAGATCAACCTAAACTGAAGTTTGACACTTAATCCACTGAGTCACCCTGGTGCCCCAACCCTCATTCAGTTTTAAATATTTCTTAAAATAATGTGTTCTTTAAGTTATATGATACATTTTGTTCCTGTAGTTATTCTAATCTTTGCATGTATATGCACCATCATAATTAGAATTTATGCCAGAAGTATCCCTGTATCTGGCTCTTAAATTTGCTTGATCAGTTATTTGGAATACATTTTCAAAAGTCTGTGGGTCTTTTTTTTTTCTGAGAAGAAGGATATTCAGGTGGTATATTTTCTGAGCCAATACATTTTTGAGTCTTCTGTTTTCTCCATAACGAAAAAATAACTTGGCAGCATGTACAAGTCTTGGATAATAATTTCCCTCAAAATGGACATTTTCTTTTAGTATTCAATATTGCTGAAAATCAAAGTATATGTTATATTTTTCATGTTTTACCCTTTTAAATTATCAATGTAGTTAAAATATTTTGCCTGAAGATATCTTGGTGCTAGTATCTTTTCCGCTGTCTAACCGTGAAGATACTATGTTCTTTTTGATTTGCATTGTCATGTCTTGACGTCAAAGAAATGTTCTTCTGCTATTGCTTCTGATCCATTTATTCCAGTAATTATTTCAAAATGTCCCAACTGGGTGTTAGCATTACAATGTAAAATTTCCACAATTATCATCTTCTTTCTCATAATTTTAATGATCTTTTTATCTTTATAGAATATTTTAGAAGATATGCTCAAATTTGTATCTCATGTTACTGATATACATGCCCTCAGAATAAGTTATGATTTTTACATTGCCCAGGGCTGACTTCTTTCTTTTTTTTATGTTTATTTTTATTTTTGAGAGGAGAGAGAGAGAGAGAGGGACAGAGAGAGACAGAGCATGAGCAGGGGAGGAGCAAAGAGAGATGTAGACATAGCATCTGAAGCAGGCTCCAGGCTCTGAGCTGTCAGCACAGAGCCCAATGCAGGGCTCAAACTCACGGACTGCAAGACCGAGCCGAAGTCTAACATTTAACCAACTGAGCCACACAGGTGCCCCTGACTTATTTCTAATATGGCATTTTCATTTCAATATCCTTTCCTATCTCATTCATTTCCATTCTGTATAATATTAGATACTATAATAATATTATAATATTATATGGTAATATAATATTCTGAAACTATTCTTTCTTTAAGACTGCTCCTAATCCATGGAGTTCCATATCTTTTCTTCTGAGGAGGTCAAAAAAACTTCTAAAAATTTCTTCTGTATTATAAATTATTTTCAGAGGAATTCTGTACTTCTCAATATTCCTCTCTCTTGTTCTGTAGAAATTTTAAATTGGCCCCTCCAAATAAATAATCTTTATATATCCTCAGACAACATGGAATCTGCATAAACTTGGATTTGTTAACTGACTGGTTAATGGATTGCTTTCATCTCACTCTGTCTATTGATGTGACTGTTAAATGCCATCTATAGACCCCAAATGGAGAGCAGATTAAAATACACACCTCCAAGATTCCATGAGCCCTCCATGCAGGATATGTCTGTTCTTTGGTAGTTCTGTCTTCCTCTTCTCCTCACAGCATAATTATATAGTACCCTTTAATAGTTATAATTCCTAGTGGTCAGTGCTACTAGGGGTTTACATATTTCTGCCTTTGTCTATAGTGCTTGTTCAATGCCCAATAAATACTCCACAAATATTTAATTGCCTAGGATGTGCCAAGTGTTCCGCATTGTTCCCACATACAGTGGTGACCAAAATAGACACAGAGTGCATGTCCCCAGCCTCATGAAGCTAATTGATCAAATAAGGAAACAAAATAAAACACACAGACAAAAAAAAATTATAACAGATTCTGATGAATGACATTTAATAATTAATTCATTTAGTCAAAAAAATATTCATTGGGTACCTTCTTTATCCAACCCCTTTTCTCGATTTTGCAGATATATCAGTGAAGAAAGACAAATCTCCTGCTCCTATTAAGTATCTTTCATTCTAGTGGGCTAGCCTATTGTCAAGAGAAAATTTAAAAGAAGGATCTGACCTAATCTAGCCTTCAGCAAAGTCTTCTCTGAGGATGTGACATTTGTAGAGATATGAAGAATCAATAGGAGTCAACCCACGGAGTTGCTAAAAGTGAGTGGGATGAATATGCTAAGCAGGAAAAAAGCAAATGCAAAGGTCCTGAGGCAGGTTGGAACAGAAATCTATGTGGCAATTTTTTACTGTAGTAAAAATCTCTCTTATTTTCTCCTTGCTTAGTTTTCTATCAATCTTTGTTTTCAATATTCTTAAAGGGCATTTCTTTATGAATTATTTTAGAAAAAAAAGTTGAACAAAATCTATTAGATTCTTCTAGCCAGCTGACATTTTCAACCAGGGTTACTAAATGCCTTTATAATAGCAATTTCAGTTTCTTCACACTGTTTCTTATCTCATGTGGTTCTCTCTTTATTTCTGCCTCTAAGCCAGCTGCCTGTTCATCTCAGTCTGTTGTCTTAGATTGTTGTTTTATCTTACCTTTGGACTTATTTCATAGAGCCTATATTTTATTGAATTATATTGAAAGCAAAAACCAGAAACTGTGTTAAACTGATTTGTTTCCTAATTTAAATCTACAAACAAATGTTCTTGTTCTCTCGTTAGTGTTATATGCATGTCATTCTTTTAGAGTGTAGAATTTTTTCACAGATCCCATATCAGGTATACCAGCTCAATCTTTACCCATTTAGAAAAACAAGTAACTCAACCTGGAGTTCAGTTATTCAGGACCAGGAATTAGATGCTCTTGGAAGCTGAGTTTCAGTCTAATCCCTGATCCCATACCATGAGCTAGAGTCAAACAAGCAAGCAAGGAGAACATCATGTCTCCCCTGATGAACTAGTTGGGAGTATTTCACAGTGATTTTGACAAATGCATGTACATATTCATGTATATATATAGTGCGGGTGTGTCTGTGTGTGTGCTCTCATATACATTTGCTCACATTCACATACATGTTAGAAACAGATTTTATTCATTTATAGCTATCAAGTGGTTACAACTGAATGAGGTATGTAAAATTTCACCTCATTTTACATCACATGTAGTTAGCCATGTCAAATCATTTTTAACAATAACAAAACAAAAATAATATGTAGAAATGCACATAATAAAATGTGTGCACTTACAAAAAGATCTATATATTTTGATTGGTTTGATTCTGCTCAATTTCTCAAACCTATAAGGACTATCTTCAAGCCATCACCATCCAAATACTTTAATCCACACTCAAAAAGCTATTATGATGACTGTTCTTATTTCCCATGTACTCTGAATATCAAGTCTTAAATGCCAAAAAAGAATCTTTGAGCCACTGGATATTTAATTTTGCCACATACATTTGGTTTCTCTTAATTTCAAGTAATTTTGGTTAAAGTGAATCAATCCCTAAAAGTTGAGGGAGCCTATAAACCAATTTTCTGCACTTGTAAAATGAAAAATAAGACACTGAGCCATTATGACTTCACAGAAGAATTGCCCCTGAAAGGGCATGGAGCCTTTCTATATCATCCATTTACTTATAACACCTCTGACCATAGTGCTCTTAGACCTCAGGTGGAACTGGCAGCTCCCAATGCAGTAACAACCCGTAACTCACAAATCTCTCTCCCTTTAAAGTCACTATGGTATCCAAAATGCCACTTTGTAAAATCAAATGGTTATACTCCCAATAATTTGTCTATCAAAGAAAGAACAGATGTGAAATCTGCATACTTTAAGTCTATCTCATTTAATAACTAGGGCACATCCACTCAGGAATTCCAGTGAGTAGAGAGGCTTAACTCAAAAATAGTGGAGTCCTTCATCATAGAATTTTAGGAATGGTGGGGTGACATAGATGTTTAAAATGTTTCTTGAGTGAAGTTTTAGAGAAGCAAATATTTTGGTCTGAAGCCATATGTGAATCATTTCTCTGATAATATTCAGGGGAAAAGGAACAGATTGATACATTCCATCCATAGGCAGCTTCCAACTGAGTAGGTAAGATACATAAGTTTCTTAATAATTATATTAAAATCATTAGAATTTCTTTTAGTAAATCCCTGTGTGGGAGTTTCCATCTTTAGATTTGGAATATTAATTTATAGAGGATAAAATAGCTCTATGTTCAGTCACAGAAAGAATAATACTAGAGGTCCCTGATGGAAATGAGGCTGGACTTTCTCATAATGATACGATCCTCCACTTATTGAAACATGTTTCACCAATTCCGAAGTATACAGATCTCTGTAAATTCTCCTTTTACATTGTTTTAACAGCCATATTCCTTTCTATGTTTCTCATATGAAAGGAATTCTTCTCCACAATGTAATAAATCTGCTTTAGAAACATGAAATCATTACTATATTTATCTATCATACCACTAATAAGATATTTTGAATAAAATTCATTAAAATTTCCTTTTTTAGGTCTGTAAGAATATGAAAGTTTGGTTGATATTCAAATGATACATTTATTTGACATGATTATAAGAATCTTCCTACACACAAATAAAGTACTCCATGTGTATGTGCAATACATTGTTTCCCTTGAAACTTTACAAAAATATAGACTTGGTTTTATAAATCTTCTCTTTAATGGAAGTCTAAATTAAAACTGTATTATTAAGGCACATGGGTGGATCAGTCATTTAAGCATCTGACTTTTGATTTCGACTTGGGTCATGATCTCACAGGATCAGCCCCATGTCGGGCTCTGCACTGACAGCACAGATCCTGTTTGGGATTCTCTCCCTCCCTCTCTCTCTCTCTCTGCTCCTCCTCCACTCTCTCTCTTTCTCTCTAAATAAATAAATAAACTTAAAAAAACCTGTATTATTTCCATTTTGATGACTAAAACATCAAGACAAAAAAAGGTATTTCTATCTATTGCACAAAATTTGCAGATACAAGAGTAAATAAAACTTAATATAGCATACTATTTTATTTAATTAACTCAAAATATATTAAATAAACTACACTGAGTTTCTAAATCACAAACATGGGAGTTGAGGGCTAAGAGAATGATGAGGAGATCTTATCAGAGGAAAGACTCTCTTCATCACAACTGTCAACCTAAGTAATCTTTTGAATTCTATTTAGCAATTCCCTTCTGAAACACCATCACTCCAAATCACTTCAGTAATATTTCTCACCAAGCTGATTCTCCTTGATGAGATTCTCCTGCAGTGTGAAGGCATCTTGCTGCTACACCACCTGGGGCAGCTATTTCTTTGTCATACTTCAAAGCTGCAGTGAGGAGAGCTTGCTTGGATGGCTGCCCAGAAAACCAAACAGGAATTATCCTTGTTTCCTTCTGAATCACATCCTGTTTGCCCCTTACATTTGGGGCCAAGAAGAGGTAGGGGAACAATAAGTCTAAATTTCTAATTACTTGTATGCCAAGACAGAAGATTTTCGTCTTTGGCAAATCAACTATAATATGTAAAAAATACCTTTCATATTAAATTCCATAGGTAATGTCTACTGGTTGAGTGCTCAGTTTCCTAAACTTAATGAATGTTCAATATGGTCAATGCTTTGATCACTTCTTATATGCCACTAGAAACTAGAGGATAATTAATATTGATTTCTTTTCAATTTAATGGTTTGCTCCTTTTGCTTGGTATTATTGTCTTGAATGGGCTTCCTTAGCACAAAGAGCTTTCAAAAACCAAAACCTAAATTAGCCTTAAACCAACAGAATAATTACAGTGTATAATCTAACCAGAGTATATAGACTCATACAGTTAGGACAGAATGTCTATGGTTAAAAGACAAAACAATGACTAGTACACACATATGTTAATAATTACACATTATTGATACATCTTGCCCTTCCTCCTAACAAATAGCCATTATTGGTAGTTGAGAATGCATGCTCAGTGTGTCTGTGTATATACATCTAGGTGTTTATGTACACCTTAAACACTTATATCTGCCCATGTTCACTCTTGAGTAATCCAGCATTCTAATTTACCTTCTCAGTTTTACCTCGTGTGGCTGCACTCCAGCAGACTCTAAGCCAAGGGTGGGGGATGGCCCAGTGAAGTCAAAGGAAAAGACCCAGAGATAGCAATCCAGACATAGATTTTTTGAGGCAACTTACAGACAGGGAGTCTAGAAACAGCCAAGTGGACAAGGCATGTGCTGCTGGGATCTACATGCAGCAAGATTTTATAGCCTAGCAACTTATCCTAGCAAGTATCTGTAGTCCGTCCTCCTTGCAAGGCCAGAGTTCCAAGGAGATCAAGTCTTGCCATCCTGACACTGTTATAAGGGATATGCTCCAGGTTGGCCACCCCCAGAGTCCCTGACCTTGAAACACTGAACGATACATTCTTCTATGCATTCTTCTTGGTGGGAATATAGAGGGAGGATGGGATCTCTACTTTCTCAAAATAGTGATTAATAGGGGCATTCAGGGTGTGCTGGCATAAACTAGCTATCCAGCACACATCATATATACCTTCACAGTATTATGGACATTTTCACAAAGACATCATAGAAAAAGCTTTTTCAGTCATGGCAACATAACCAGAGGAAGAAAAATAGGACTGGTTCAATTTATTGTTATTATTATTAACATGTAAGAAAGGCAGGGAAAATCTCTGTATTGATCATCAATGCACAAGGTACACCAAGGGTGAACCTTTGATGGAACAAAGAAATATTATGTTTCCCCTTTTAGAAACACTTCAGATGGAAAGTCTTTCTGGCTATAAAGGTCCACTCAGCTCTACTGGTTCTAGCGCTCCTGGTAGGAACCACCTTCACTCTCTAACATGAGGCCTAGAATATTCCCTTCAGAAAAGAGGGTAATATACATCATCTTAAATGGAGATTTGGCTATATTCCTTTATTGTGTACTACCTTGTTATGAATATTAGACTTCTGCCAAACAATTAAAGTCTTTGAGAAGTGACTCAACTCTCTTAAGTGACAGAGTTATCAAAACTTCTGGATGGATGTCACCCATTTAAAGGATCAGTGACCCCTTGAGTTTGGCGATTTTCCCCAAAGTTAAACTTGAACTGGAATCAAGAACTCCTCATCTAATAATGTTTAGTTTAAACTTTGCTGCTTTGTCCAGGAAATTCTTCTGAGATGGGAAGAGAGATCTAATATACTGGGATTCTGATCACCTTATGTTTAAAGCCTTAAATCCTATGGGACTCCAAAGAAAGAAGTGATATCAGCAGGGGAAGAAGGTTCACACAAAAGTCTCAGCTTCTTCATTTATTTATGACAAATCACTTTATTATTCTCTGTATTAGTTACCTGTATAAAGGGAATAAAAATCTCTGCTTTATCTGTCTGACAGGATTATTGAAAGATAAAAAAAAATGATTACATGGAGAAATCTTGTACATTAGCAAACATTGTCTAAATATTGTGGGGGTCAAGAACAGAGCCACTAGAAATTGTACCACCTTAGCATATTAATTATTTTGTATTAAAGTTACTTAAGAAACAGCCAGTGTAAGAACACCCTGACCACCCTTCTTGTCTCCAAAAAGCAGAAAATAAATCTCTCATATGAAAAGTACCCTCCCAGTATCAGGAGGTAAAGAGACTTCCTTATCACCAGAGATAGCTGATTCAGAGCAGAGAGGCTATATAAACAAACCTTGTTACTTTTATTAATTTACTACCCCAGCCCAAATTCTGTTTAGAATTTCTTACTAAGTGAAGCTCTTGAACATAAGTTCTCTTTGTCCTGTCAATTTCTCACAATTTATGTCTCTTTGCCTAAATTGCCTGCTTTGGTCACTTATTTGGGTCTCGATTTTATTATTGGGATTTTGTGATAAAATAATTAAACTTTGGTTATTTTCTCCTTTGAATCTGTCTCATGTCAATTTATTTATTAGAACAGCTAGAAGAAGCTTGAAGGGTATATAAAATTTTTTCTACCCCAACAAAATGATGAACTGTTGTAGAAAATACTACAAACTATTTGTGACTATTTTATCAGCAGATTTTTTTTTTTTTCTGTCTGGCTATACATTGTTTTCCATTTAAAAAAACCTAAAAGATAAAGAAAAGCACCTAATGTAAACAACACTTGTATAATTATCTCTCCCTTTAATTCATGATACCCAAAGGCAATTATAAGATGATAATACTCAGTATCTGCATCAGTGCTCTTTTTATCCTGCTGCTCTGCAGTGATGGTTAATATGGTTAATGGGTCCGTTAATTTTTGACCCAAAGCTTATTTATTTGAAAATATTAAAAAAACTTTTTAAATGTTTATTTATTTCTTATTTTTGAGAGAGAGAGAGAGAGAGAGCGCGAGAGTGCAAGCACACAAGTAGGGGAGAAGCAGAGAGAGAGAGAGAGGGAGACACAGAATCTGAAGCAGGCTCCAGGCACCAAGCTGTCAGCATGGAGCCCAATGCAAGGCTTGAACCCATGAACCAGGAGCTCGTGACTTGAGCTGAAGTCAGACACTTAACTGACTGAGCCCCCCAGGTGCCCCTGAAAATATTTTTTAAATGGGAATTTCCTTTCCAAGCTTAGGCACAAGGAAATGTCTAATGATTTGGTACAATCATTACAATACAACAGAAATATGGAAACCTAGAATTAGTAGCACAAAAGAGGGTCAGGGAGGTGTATTTTAATCAGGATACATTTCGCAAAGATGGCCAAGTGTCATATGTTCTCCTATTTTATTTTTATTTTATTTTTAATTATTTTAAAGTTTATTTATTTTGACAGTGCAGAGGAGGGGGAAAGAGAGGGAAAGAGAGAATCCCAGGCAGGCTCCGTGGTGTCAGCACAGAGCCTGATGCGGGGCTCAAACTAACAAACCATGACATCATGACCTGAGCCAAAACCAAGAGTTGGACGCTTAACCAACTGAGCCACTTAGGTGCCCCCTCACTATTTTTCAAGGAAAGGTCTTAATCTTTTTATCTCATGACATAAAACTTATCATCCATGGAATAATTAATATCTGTACTATTACTGAATAATTAATATTCAGTAAAGGAAGTGTCTCTTCCTTTACTGAAATACAAACTATGATATTCTGAGATCAGATTTCTGAAGAAAACATAGACTTTCTAAGGAGACAAGGAGAAATGAAGTGAAATGAGCCTTATGAACACCATCAGGGCTGATTCTTATCCTGACATACCATCAACCTGTTACATGACCTTGAGAAGACCTCTCATTTCTTTTTTTTTTTCTGAGAGAGAGAGAGAGCACAAGTAAGAGGCAGAGAGAGAGGGAGAGAGAGAGAGAAATCCCATGAGTAGAGAGAGGTGGGGGGAGAGAGAGAGGGAAAAAGAAGGACCCTCTCATTTCTGAATATTAGTTGCCTCATTTGTAAAATGGGCAGCTTGAAATCAATGATTCTAAGTGAAGTTCTAAAGTGAGTTAAAGTTGTAAGTTTTACTTTTTACCTTCTATGACTCTAAAATATTTGAGAGAAAGTATGCAAAACAAAGTTTTTCTGCACACATTATATATGAAAATGCAGAAGAAAGGGGAATTTTCTTTCCTTTTTAGACAACAATCCTTGTGGTTTCAGTAGGTTTTTTTTCTACCTGTCAGTACTTAAACATGAAGATTAATAGTTGCATTATTTTTCTTGTGCAATAGCTAATAGCCTCTTAATTGTTTTTAATGAGACATTTTAGAGGAGCCCCGTATTTCCCACACTACAGCACATTTTTTAGTATAAAGCCTCTGATTTAACACAGAGCTCAGCATCAGCTGGTAAAATAGATTATTTTTAAAATGGTGAATGGTTTTAGTCAGGGAAATGTGTAATTATTTTCACTGTATAATTTTGGCTCAACTGTGGATAACATTCAGATTGCAGTTGAAAGACTTGTGTCCTTCCCAGGGGGATAGTTTTATACCCAAACTGGGATAAATTTTTCTTATGTATGTCAGCCCAAATATTGCTGCCTAATTTTCAGTGAATGTCCTATAATGTGGAATGAAAGGAAATGATATCATAGTGAGGCATGTGAAAGCCCTACATGGGTAAACAGATTGGCAATCAGATCATTTATTTTCTACAATTTTAAACATAAATGTGTTCCCTGTCAATGTGCCTCAGCAGTGATTAGGGCCAAGGAGCACAGTGGAGAGATCTAAGAAAACTATGGTCACATCTGAGTTGCTCATAACTAGTATCGTGGTGGGAAAAGAATAGGACTGATGGTCAAAGGGCTCCATTTAGAGCCTTGTTTCATTTATATAAAGAATATTATGGGAAATTACTTCCTTTCTTTAAACATTTTTTTAATGTTTTATTTATTTTTGAGAGAGAGACAGACAGAGCACGAGCTGGGAGGAGGGGGGTAAGAGGGAGAGGGAGGGACACACAAAATCCGAAGCAGGCTCCAGGCTCTGAGCTGTCAGCACAGAGCCTGATGAGGGACTCAAACTCACAAACCATGAGATCATGACCTGAGCCGAAGTCAGATGGTTCACCAACTGAGCCACCCAGGCGCCCCTACTTCCTTTCTTAAAGCTCTTTCCCCTCATCTGTTATGAGAATTACAGTAAACCACTTATCTGTGGTTTTACTTTCTTTGATTTTAGTTACCCTCAGTCAGTCAAAGTCTGGAAGCAGATGCTCCAGATAGTAACCTAACCTAACATTAAGTCACAATGCCTACATCATCCACCTCACTTAATCTCATCACATGGGCATTGTTTTATCTCATGTCATCATCGTAAGAAAGGTGAGTACAATCTAATAAGATATTTTAAGATATAGAGAAACCACATTCATATAGCTTTTATTACAGTATATTATTACAATTGTTCTATTTTATTATTAGTTATTGTTGTTAATCACTTACTGTGCCTAATATATAAATTAAACTTTATCACAGTACATATATATAGAAAAAATATAGTATATATAAGTTTAAGTCATGGGGTTATAAGGTACATCATAAGTGACTACAGTTCAAAATACTGTATTGTGTATTTGAAAGTTACTAAGAGAATAGTTCTTAAAGTTCTCATCACAAGAAAACCATTTTCATAACTATGTATAGTAATGGATGTTAACTAGACTTATTGCTTGCAATATATACAAATATCAAAGCGTTAAACTGTACATCTGAAACTAATAGATTATATATTGATATACCTCAATAATTTTCAAAAATGTTTTTAAAGTATATGCACCATGAGGGTTAGAACTTTCTCTGTCTTGTTCACTACTATATCCCAATGCCAAAGAACACTGTCCAACATATAGTAGAAAATCAATATCTATTTTTGATTCACTAAGGGAGCGGAGTAACCTCTGAAGTTTTCTTTGGCTCTGACATTTTACAAGTGTTTGATATTTATACAAGAAGGAGAAATCATGTAAATGGCAATGTCTTTTCTACACCCATTCACTCTCTGAGTGAACTCTTTAAGGTGGAATTCAGCTCTCAATTCTGTAATTGTGAAAATACTTGCTACTGTGTATCTTTTTTTTCTGTAGTTATCATGCTTATTCCATTTAATCATTGTTTCATAATGAATCCAATCGATGTTGTAGTATAAATGGTCGGGAGACCAAGAGGAAGCAGGATCACAAAAAGATAAAATAGAGATGAGAAGCATTGTCAGACCAGGGGAAGAGACTGAGGAAAGAGAACAGAATGAATGACCATATCAAGATGGCAGCCACTGGTGAAAGGACCATCTTTCATGTTATATTTAAAGAGGGTACTATTCTTTTGAACCTAATATTGATATGCTTTAGAGAAACAGGTGACTAGGTATTTACTGATAGCTGGTATCTTTCACAAGGTGACAAAATGAATCAAAAACACTCTGGGGAGACAAAAAGACCAGGGTAGAATTGATTATTTGACTGGAACAGAGCTGAAAGTCACATCCTGTCTTTTTCTTAGTCACATCACAAACCATAAAGTCCTGGAGACAATGTACAAAGCCTTAGCTCTGGACCAAGTGCATCCCCAAACTTTATGTGCCATATAGAAAAAACAAATAAAATGATAGTACTACAGTTTAGGTGAATCGATTCATAGCCCAAGCAGACCCTGAATCATCACTGTGTATATATGCAAACTACATAATTAAAGTTGGTGCTCTGTTCATCAAAATTGTTATATCATTGAGTTAAGTGAGGGACTATGCTACCTGATCGTATCCCCAGGAACAGCTTCCCTCAGGGAATTATCAAGTACAACAAGAGTTAGTAAGCTACCTTGTTAAAGAAATCTTAAAGAGGATGTGTCACAAGGTTGCAGGCAGATCCACAGACAGGCCATCAAACACTAATCATAGAGGGCTTTCCTGAGAGAAGAACAAAAATAACAGTTTCCTGAGGAGTGAAAAGAAATATGGGTCACATTTTATCCTTTAGGTTTAAGATTCTATTTTAAGCTTGGGAGCTTTTGCAATACATATAAAAAGCAAAGTATTATACTGTCAAAACGTTCTATGCTTTGTATAGAAACATCTCTGTCTTACAGAAGCTTACATCTTCATAACCCAATGAAGGTCCCAAAACAATTACAATACTGAATGTTTGTATGTTTCTTTAATAAGAACTATCAGTTACTGAGAGTCTAGTATATATGAGAATTTTTAAAAATATCATATACACACTATCCCATTTAATTCTTAAACAGCCCTTATATGTAGGAATATTATTTTTCTCTGCATTACAAATGAAGACACTCAAGCTAAAGAAAGGTGAATTATCTACTCAAATTTACACAGCTCTCCCTCCCTCATAACTCTTAACTCCTGTGCCAAATTTTCTAAGTGATCTTCTAATTAGATTTTTCTAATTTTATATATTCCTTATATATAAATACATGATAATATTCCCCATAATCCTTGCAACATCCCTTAAGGGAATCAAAGCAGATGTATCCCCATTTTACAGCTAAGAAAATGAAAACCTATTTTGGAGAACTATACTGCCCTTTCTCCTCCAGGTACTTACTGGCAGAGGCAGAAATCAAGAGTCCTAACTAAATAGTTTAAGTCTTTCTTTTTCCACAACATTAAGCTATAATATCTAGAAATCTGCTTTTTCCATTAAGAAAGTCAGATAGGTCAATGTCATGGGATTTAGTCAGGAAAAACTAATAAAATGTGATTGTAAAATCCTAGAGAATTGCTGAACGATGCAGTCTGCAGTGCTTTCCCTTGCTGGCATGCAATCTAGAAATAAATAAATCAGAGAGGCATCCTGTGTTTGTTTGTGGAAGGGAAGGGAGGGAGGTAAAAATGGTGATTCATTATGCATTGTTTCCCAGAGTAGGACACAGATCAGCCAGCAGTGCCAGAGCCAGATTTTAATATTCATGAGGATGTGGGTGGCTGCCCAGAATAGGCTGCACTCCAGGGAAAGGCCTCCCACACCTGCTTGTCACAAGGTGCACTGTAACTGCACAGAGACACAGAGACTACAACACCCTCCAGAGGGGGAAGCCCCAGGCCCCCTCAACACAGTCTTTCCTAGTTTCTGCTCGGGAATAGCAGCAAAGCCTTGGAGAGATGATGGAATTAGTGTTTAACACTGGGCTTTTTGCCTAAGATTCTCAACATTTGCTTTGCCTGTAAGTCAGATACAGCTCTTTCAAAACAGCTTCAGTAATAAGACCAATGTTCATGACAGGTGCACAAACACTGCTGTAGATACCACTTTTAGTGATTGTTGTGATTGTATTATTTTTCCTAAAGGAAATTGCATGTCTAAAAAAATGTTTGAGTCCAAATAACAGAATTTATAACTCCATGGAAAAATCCTTATGGGTATTTTAGAGGAACACACAGAATTCCAATTTGCTCAAGTAAGGTGGAATATTCTTAACAGAACACTTATTCTAAGACCATGCAAATAAAGATCAGAAAAAGATTCTGCAATATACTACCTACCCAAAGGCAGATTAGGTATCTTGAATGTGTTCTGAAATTTATTGATAGCAACACACAGAAAAAGAAAAAAAACCCCACACATTTAAACCTGAACAACAGAGAGAGAGAGAGAGAGAGAGAGAGAGAGAGAGAGAGAGAGAGAGAAAGGGAGAGTAGGAAGGAGCGAGGGAGAAGCAGGAAGAGGAAGGAAGAGGAGAAGGTAGAGAGAAGATATAAACAATTTTTTTGATACTACCATTATAGGTAATGCACCCTGATATTGTCTATTACATTCCATTTTATTCTCTTTGACTCTATTTTTCAAACTGTTTGTTATGAACCCTTAAATTGATTGCATGATTACAATTTGGTCTCAATCTGCAATTTGAAAGAGATATAAAGAATTCTCTCGGGCCGCTTGGGTGGCTCAGTCCGTTAAGCCTCTGACTTCAGCTCAGGTCATGATCTCACAGTTCATGAGTTCGAACACCGCATCAGGCTCTGTACTGACAGCTCGCAGCCTGGAGCCTGCTTTGTATTCTGTGTCTCCGTCTCTCTCTCTGTCCTTCCCCTTCTTGTTTTCTCAGCCTCTCTCTCTCTCTCTCTCAAAAGTAAAATAAACATCAAAAAAATTTTTAAAAAAGGAATTCTCTCAACTAAAACAACTAAAATCCTGACTCGCATATTAAAGATATGTACATATTTCTGTATGTGATATTCCTGGAAAAGAAGCAAGTACCAAAGCTGACTTCTACCTTCAGTACATCTGTATAACCCCACAGAATTGAGGTTTTACTTATATGACTTTTCAGGGTATAGACATCAGTGAATAATGCCAAGTGCCAGTAACAAGCAGCAATAGAAGGTAAAATAAACCAAAAAGAACTTTGGATACTGTTTTTTTTTTCCAGAGCTGGCCTATATTATAAAGATAAAAATATGATTAAAGACATGAAAACAAAGGTTCAAAATATGAGCAGATAAAAGAAGTTTTGAAAAATAATAATTTAGAATTTCTGGAAGTTAAATATATGTAATAAATGTAAGTTTAAAATTTACTGGGTAGATTAACCAGAATATTAGACAAAGCTGAAGACAGAATTAGTGAACTAAAAAATAGATCCAAAGAAAGGATTCAGAATGCAGGCAGAGAGTAAAAAAAAAAATGAGATGAAAAATATGAAAGATTAAGAGACATAAATGTTAAAATGTAGAGACTGAATATATATAATAAGTTTCATTTCAGAAGATAAATACAGTAATGGGAAAGAGGTAGTATTTGAAAAATTAATGGCTGATAATTTTCTATTGATGTAAAGTCTCAGTCTAAAGACTCAAGAACCCCAAGAAAGATACATAAAATAAAATCCATCCCTAGACAGGGGAAAGTAAAATTTAAATATAGGAAGACAAATGTAATGCTAAATACGTGGCTATAGCTAAAAGAAATAATAATTTCTAGCCTCTACTGAGAAATTAAAAAACCCAGCATCATAAAGCAAGATTTTTTTTAAATTTTTTAAATTTTTTATTGAGAAAGAGAGAGACAGAAAGAGAGAGACAGAGAGAGAGAGAACAACCAGAGGAAAGAGGCAGAAGGAGAGAAAGAATCTCATGCAGGCTCCACACTCAGCACAAAGCCCAACATGAGACTCGATCCATGACCCTGGGATCATGACCTGAGCCGAAATCAAGAGTCAGATGTTCAACCAACTGACCCACCCAGGTGCCCCATAAGGCAAGACTTTAACACAGCTATTTCAGTAATATATACCTCAAGCAGAGAGCAATTTAGTAAAGCAACAGAAGATGTGAAAGCACACATAAAAAAAATGAACTTTATATAATTCACATAGATTGCACCAAACAAACTGGAAAATACGCATTCGTGTCAAGCTTATATTAAACATAATAAAAATTGGCCATGTGTTAAGCAACAAATTTCAAAACATGGTAAATTTCAGGTAGTATTTTCAGACCATAATGCAATTAAGACAGAAATCAATAGCATAAACATAACTAGGAAAAAAATCTAACACACTTGGCCAGTCTTATTCATGAACAGAGAAGCAAAATCCTTTAAAAAAAAAAAAAACAGCAAACTAATCCAACAATATAGTAAAAAGTTAATACATTAAGAATGGGCTGGATTTATGACAAGAATACAAAACCAGTTTTATGCACTCTCATTCTACTGGGTTAATGTAACCATTATATAATCTTATTAAAGTGACTTAAAGTCTCTAATCATCTGACTTCCCATTTATAAAATGGTGAGTTAGCTCTGTTCTATGTCTATCTCAGGTGATAGAGATGATCAGATGAAAAGAAGTTTAATGATGGCAAATGTGGTTTGCAAACTGAAAAACACTATAATAATGAGATATTTTATTATGCACAAAAATGTTATTAATATTTCTTTTTTGCATCTCAGCTCATGTCAAAGTAGTTCATGAGCTATATTAAACACTATGGTCAATATAAGGAGTAATGTGTTCTTAAAACAAGGAGGTGAAATGCACATGGAAAAGGGTTTGTAGATTTATATGTATAATCTAAAATTAATTATAAACAGCTTTTATGTACCATCCAGGTTATGAAACAGTGTCATTCTCAGAGGCCTACTCTGAAACTTCCTTGATCACACCCCCTTGCCTTCCACCCAAAGTCAATCATAATTCTTAAATGTGTGTTAATTATTTGCTTGGTCTTCTTCATAGTTTTACACCCATGGCTATATTCCCAAAGTGTATATGTGTGTGTGTATAGTTTTACCTGTTTTTGAAATTTAAACTTTAGGAATTATATATAATATCCATATATCTATGTGACTTGCTTCTTTTGTTTAATCTCATTTAAGATTTTTCAATTGTGGCATCTATAGTTGTAATTAATTAATATATTCTGCTTTTTAGAGTTTCATTATATAAATATACTGTTGTGATATCTATTTTAATGGTAACAGACATTTGGGTTATGTCAAGTATTTTATTTGATTGTTTCAAACAGTATTACTGTGAGCATTGCTGTCCAAGTCTCAGTGTACAAGGGTAAAACTTTATTTAGATTTATTTCTAGGAGTGAAATCACTATATTGAAAGCACATACACTTTAAATATACTAAGAAATTCTTAGCTAAGGAGCTTGTACCTATTTGCATTCCCATCTGCACTGGATGTACCTTCCTGATATTTTACATTCTCAAAATTCAATATAGAATTCATCTTCTCAATTTTTGTTGCTGTGATTGACTTGAAATGATTTTCTGAAATTTTACTTTGCATTTCCCTTGTTACCAGTAAGATTAAGTTTATTTCCTTTTTATTTATTGTTCATTTATTTTCTTTTCTGTGAAATGCCTCTTCATGTCTTATGAATGAAAGAGGAGAGATCACAACCAACACCACAGAAATACAAACAATTTTAGGAGAACACTATGAAAAATCATATGCCAACAAACTGAGCAATCGGGAAGAAATGGACAAATTCCTAGAAACTCACAAACTACCGCAACTGACACAGGAAGAAATAGAAAATTTGAACCCATAACCAGCGCAGAAATTAAATCAGCAATCAAAAGTCTCCCCAACAAACAAGAGTCCTGGGCCAAATGGTTCCCCAGGGGAATTCTACCAGACATTTAAAGAAGAGTTAATACCTATTCTTCTCAAACTCTTCTATAAAAGAGGAATGGAAGGAAAACTTCCAAACTCCTTCTAGGAAGCCAACATTACCTTTATTCTAAAACTTGACAAAGACCCTACTTTTTAAAAAAGGAGAATTACAGGCCAATATCCCTGATGAACATCAATGCAAAAAGTCTCAACAAGATACTAGCAAATTGAATTTAACAGCCCATTAAAAGAATTATTCACCATGATTAAGTGGGACTTATTCTTGGGCTTAAGCCAATTTTATTTTTAGTCATTTCTTGTTAAATACTGATTGATACAAAATAATATTTAAACAATATACCTGAGATATAAAGAACGACAATGCAATGGACACTGATATAGTTTAAAGAAAAATAAGTCACTTTTCTGTGTGTCCTTCCTCATCCTATTACCCTTCTTCACCAATGAATGTACCCATAATACTAAATTGTGTACTTACCGGCTTGTTTTTGGTTTATCACTCTTTTGTATGGTTTTACATTGTTTTACTGCGTATATGTGAGTTATAAACTTTTCACTTCACCCTCATGCTCAATAATATTTTCCCAATTAGGATTAGCTGGACTAGTTAGCATTACCCAGGAGAGTGATTCAAGTGTATAAAATAAAATGCAGCTAGATCTGCCTTTGTGAGCAGCCACTTAACTGCAAATCATAGCCTGCAACTCAAAACACTAGTTCCTTTGACTTTCAGTTTTGGGGTTATGTTTGAACTGACTAGGTGTTTTATTCTCTCCCCCCTTCGTATTTAAGAGGAAATTAATAATCATCTCTATCATCTGATTAGTATACACTCACTCTCAGTTTATCTCAGGTTCATCTAAGTAATATTGAGATAGGTATGTATTCTGTTCATGTTCTTTTTACATTAAGGTTGCAGAAACAATTGTTACAGAACCCATTTAGAATACTACTTCATTAATTTCTATAATTTAAGAACACTTTCATAAAATGTATATGTAGTTAACACTTCTTCATCCTTTAGTTTCCTCTGATCATTCTGTGATTGTACTTTCGTTATTCTGTGATAATTCTGGTTATACCAAGAAAACTCTTAAAAAGTCTTCTAGGGCCGTTTATTTACAAAAGTCTCAAAAAGGCATCTAAAGTTCTAGGAGTTTTATTTTTTTAAGTTTATTTATTTACTTCTGAGAGAGAGACAGAGACAGAGACAGAGAGAATGAATGAGAATGAGCAGGGGAGAGTCAGAGAAAGAGGGAAAGAGAGAGAGAATCCCAAGCAGGCTCCATGCTGTCAACACAGAGCCCAATGCGGGGCTCAAACTCACAAACCATGAGATCATGACCTGAGCTGAAATGAAGAGTTGGCTTAACTGACCAAGCCACCCAGGCACCCCCTTAATTTCTAGGAGTGCTAGTGCCACTATGGCAGAGTAAGCACCCTACAGTCCATCCCTCTTGACAAATACAGCCAAAAACTCTAGAACAATATAAAATTAGCTAAGTGAGGATGAGGAAAAATAAAAACTACAGAATAAGGACAAAATATGAAGAAGTCACCTATATCGGAAGGACTTTCTTGTCTTGTTTCACTTTGTTTTCCTCTGAGTTTTGAGTCCGAGACACAGAATTGCTTGGTGGCACTGAAGCAAAACTTAGATAGAAAATTAACTTCTTGGCCAGGGTAAAAGGCATTCCTGTGGGCCAGAAAGTGGGGAGAGAGTCCCAGAGGAAGACAGCTAGACAAGGAGAGACCTTAATCCTATGTATCAACCCTTTCAATTCTCAGTCTAACCTCTGAGTCATATGTACATGGGACACTCATAATCCAATGAATCAACAGCTTAACACTCAACTGGATTTTGTGCAACAAAAAGGAAAATAGAAATTATGACCTCTAAATAACTGGCTAAAATAAAAACAAAACATTCTTCAGAAGATTTTATCCACCACATATTTACAATGTCCAAAATTAATCCCAATTATTCAACAAATAACCAAAAAAATATGATCCATACTCAAGACGAAGGACAATCCACAAATACTAACAGAGAGATGACCCAGAGACTGGAATGATCCAAGACTTTAAAGCAGCTATTATAACTATGCTCCAAGAAGTAAAGATACTTGAAATAAATGAAAATATACAAGACAGTAGCAGAGAAATAGAGAGTAAATTAAAAACACAAATAAAAAATACAGTACCCAAAATAAAAGAATGGATTATCTCACGAGCACAATGTAGATGAGAGAGAAAAGAGTCACTGAATATGAAAATAAAAATTATCATTTTTTTCTTTCAGAGGACTTGAATATTTTTATAGTTAGATATGCTAGTGATGAGATCTTTCAACTTGTAAATGTCTCAAAAAGTCTTTATTTTATCTTCCTTTAACACATTTTGCTAGCTATAGAGTTTCAGGTTGATGTCTTTCTTCTTTCAGTAGTTAAAAGTCAAGTGCTCCACAGACTTCTCATCTGCTTTATTTCTGATATGAAATTTATCATCCCTATCATTGTTCTTTTGTAACTAATGTAACACATGTTTTCTTCTCTAGTTATTTTTAAGATTTTTCTCTTCATTAGTGGTTTTGAACAATTAGATTACAAAGTACCATTTTTCCCTCAAGGGTTTGTTGAGCCTCTTGGATTTGTATGCTTATAATTTTCACACAATTTTGAAAATGTTTGGCCATTATTTCTTCAATTATTTTTAGTTGTCCCTACTTCTCATTCCTCTCATTCAGAGATTCAAATTAAATGTACATTAGGATGACTGAAGTTATCCAACTGCCACTCTGTTCTATGATTATTCTGTACATATATTTATATACATATTTCATTTTGATAGCTTCTATATCAATATTCTGCCTCACATTTGATGGGGACCTTTTTCAGATATCCAAGGTTCCCTCTATGTGAGGCATTCTCTTCTCTGGCACTCTGCCCAAAAAACTCTAGATGCCTTGAGTTCCCTGGACTCAGCTCTACCTATTCAACTGAGGGTATCTGTTGGGTTCTATCTCAGTCTCTTCTCACCATGCTGTGGTTTGAAAATACTCTTGAGGCAATAAGTGGGGCAAATGTAGGGCTGACCTCATTTGTTTCCCAACTCTTTGTTGCCTGGGATCCAATATATTGAAACATTTTTTAATATATAATTATTTTTGGTGTGTGTGTGTGTGTGTGTTATTATAAACTTTGTGGGTAAATTCAGTCCTTGTTATTCTATATTTACAGAAGTAAAAATCTTTTTATTTTACATTTAGATTTAAAATTTATTTATTTTGCGATACAGAGAGAGCATGACCCAGGGGAGGAGCAGAGAGAAAAAGAAAGAGAATCCGAAGCAGGATCTGAGCTGTCAGCACACAGCCTGATGCGGGGCTCAAACTCATGAAATGTAGATCATGACCTGAGCTGAAATCAAGAGTCAGATGCTTAACTGACTGAGCCAGCCAGGCACCCCTTTATTTAGATTTTAAACATAAATATTTAGAAATCTCTTTCAGATAATTATAATTTCTCCATATCTTACAGTACTATATTATTTTTTTTTTCTCAATATTTGTAACTTTCCCTTTTGGTAGTACATTTCTCATATAATCAGTGCTTCTTACTATTGCTTCTTTTTGTTTTAAATAGGAATTCCATGTACCTTAAGATGTGGAAGTGTGGTATTTCAGTAACATACTGATACCTATGTTTCACACATGCTTCTGCTGGGTTTCTATTAATGTCACCCTTAATTTCATGTAGTAATGATTGCCATTTCTAAGTTTCAAATTTATGTAACTATGTGAATAACATGTATTTGGACTTCACCCTCATCTTCACTAGAGGCTTGTGCTTCAGATTTGACTGATGATTCTTTTCCCATCTAAGACTCTGTCTTCTGTTTTCTTCTCCTTCTCCATTCTTTCTGTAATTCCAAACTACTTGTTTTTATGTGATAATCTAGTACTTCCTGCTTTAATGCATGGTGAGAATTAAATGGGTTGCTGAGTTGTAACAGTTCTTTATACATTCTGAATATAAGTCCCTTATTAGATACAGGATTTGCAAATAATCTTTGCCCTTTCTGTGGACTGTGTCTTTCCACTTTCTTGATGATGTCATCTAAAAACACAGATGTTTTCCATTTTGGTGTACCCAAATTTATCTTTAATTTTTATTTACTTAATTTTTATGTATCATCCATACTTATGGAGTCATATCTAAGAAACCACTGCCTAATTCAAGGTTACAAAGATATACTCGTATGTTTTCTTTTAAGAGTTTTAGCTTTTACACTTGGGTCTACAGGCCATTTGAAGTTACTTTTGGTATATAGTATGACTTAGGGGTCTCACTTCCTTCTTTCAAAAGTGTATATCCAATCGTTCTAGCACCATTGGTTGAAATGGTTATTTTATCCAAAATTGAATTATAGGCACCCTTGTCAAAAAACAATTAACCTTAAAATATGACTTTATTTCTGGACTTTCAATTATATTCCATTTATTCATAAGTCTGCCCTTATGTCAGTACCACATAGTCTTGATTACTGTAGCTTTGGAGTTGAGTTTTGAAATCAGGAAGTGTGAGTCTTTAACATTCTTCTCTTTCAAGTGTTTGACTGAGTCCTCGCATTTCCTTATGAGGTGTGAAGTCAGTGTTTTCTCATACCTTTCCAAAGCAGATGAACAACACTGATCATAAAAGTGGCCTTCAAGGTTCCCAAGAATATGGCAAAGATTTGTTTTTTTAGTATCTGATTTATTTGTTTATCTTTCTATCTATCTTGAGAGAAAGAGAAAGAGAGTGAACACATGAGCAAGCAGGGGAAGGGCAGAGGGAGAACGAGAGAGAAAATCTTAAGCAGACTCCATGCCCAGTGTGAGCCTGACATGGCGCTTATCTCACAACCATGAGATCATGACCTGAGCCAAAATCAAGAGTCAGATGCTTAACCAACTGATCCACTCCAATGCCCCTAAGGCAAAGATTTTCAAAGCACTGTATGGACATCTCATTCATTTCTCAGCTTTTTTCCTATTTTCAGTCAACCTCTTGTCAGCCCCAATAAGTAGTATCACCATAGACAACTTCAATGTTGAAAAAGTGCCACTAGCTGTTTCTGAAAAATGCCCTGGGAATAGGTCTGTTCACACAGAGTTAGTTCTGACTAAGGTCAAATAAGGAAAAATACCTGGAAATGAAGCTTTTCAGTGAGCTTCCAGACAGGTCAAATAGTGACACTTCTCTGGAGATCTTCAAACCTGTTCTGTTCCCTCCAGCAGCTGCTAGACTGCTGGTAATGCTGTTGATTTTCAAGCTGCCATAGATTTGGGGAAAGGGGATAGAATCAGGGCAAGTTAAAAGCACCACAAAGCTCAGTGTTATTACAAAGATACAGCCTTTTTTAATGACACTTTTTGAAATGTATCAGGATTTGGTTAATTTCCAGAGTTCTGAAACAGTGATTTTGACAGATTTTGCCAGTGTAATGATTGCTTTTATAAAGAAGCAGATTTTCTGAGGTCCTTAATCTGTCATTCCAGAGTGATTCTAACCCTGACATGATGTAAAATCCCTATTTCCAGCTAGTTGTGTTTATATCCAATCTAGACTCCCCATAGCCTTTTTTTTTTTTTAGGTTCCACTTGCAAATCTTATGCTCCTTCATTCTAAGATTTTCTTCAAGCTAAAGATTTGGTTGGTTGGTTGGTTTCAAGGTAGAGGTTTGTGTGTGTGTGTGTGTTGCTTGTTTGTTTTAATTTATCTTTTAACCTGCAAGTCTATGTGTTTCAGATAGGAAAGGTTCTTTTCTACATGAATTCTATACACAATACTGGAAAAAGTGTAAAAACACTTTTTAAAATGATGGCAAGAATTTGGTAACATGAGATGATCTGAAGACCAAAAAAATGTAGTTTTTACAAAGTCTTAAGTGGTGGTAAGAGATAAAATCCATAACAAAGATGATGAGTAAGTCTTGGTCAGGAAAAAAGCCAACCCCTTTTCTAAAATGGAAAGAAATAATAGGAATAGGAATGGCACCATTCCAGGAAGTGAAGGATTGAGGAGGCAAGTGGCTAAAGAAGTTTTTATCGTAGATATATTTTCTCTGTGAATGGAATGTAGAAAATGTTGGCAATGGTAGGATAAGTTCTTGAAAAATATGGAGACATGCTGAAAGAACAAATGTGGAGGATGGAGGGAAAAACTTAAGGATTCAGAGAATAATGTTTCTCAGCTTTGAGAACATAGTAAGAGTGAAGATCATAAATCTGTAATGCCAATAATCTGCACCACTATGTGATTTACCATAACACTGGCACTCCACCAGCTAGAGCTTAAGTCATGTGAATTACTTCCATTTCTGCAAATACGTCATGCTCTTGCATACCTTCATGCCTTGTTCAATGCCCTTCTCCAGTTCTCCATGATATATAGCATCTAGTCTTCATCTGTCATGTAGTTCTCTCCAGGAGATTTCTATGCCTTATCTAATTAATAAGTTGGATACAAAGCCACAGCCTTTATGTTAACTGATCTCAGATCACCCTTCTGGCGTAGAACCCTACTCTCATGAGGTACATTCATAAGAACAGGTCTTTCCTAACTTGTACGGAAAGAAGCAGTTTTACCTTCTTTGTAGAGTACTTTTTAGACTGTAAGTGTCTGAATAAATCAATTCATTTAGTAGATCAGTAGTTAAGCACATTTTTGTATCTGACCCAAGATCCATTCTCTAATAAATCTTTACCAGTCATGAAAAGACAGGTTGATTCCAATCTTAGTCAGTTGAAGCTGCTATAACAAATTACCATAGAGTGGGTGGCTTATCGATAACAGAAATTTATTTTTCACAATTCTGGAGGCCAGGAAGTCCAAGATTAAGGTGCTGGCACATCCAGGGTCTGTTGAGAGCCCATTCCCTAGTTCATAGACCCTGTCTTCTAGCACTACCCTAACATGATGGGGAGAACAAAGGAGCTCTGTGAGGTCTCTTTTATTAAGGATACTAATCCTATTCATGAGGGCTCCACTCTCATGACCTAATGGCCTTCCAAATGTTCCATGTCCAGATATCATTACATTGGGCATTAGGCCATCAACATATGAATTTGAGGGGGATACCAACATTGAGCCCATAAATATCCTCTTTGGTTTATTTCAGCTGACACATTATTACCATCCTCAAATATGAGCAGGGCTTCTTTAATAGAATTTTTAACACATCATCAGTCTTCTCTATGAACATATCTGTTGCTTTATCCTAGACTTTAAGTACTCTGAATGCAGCAAACAAGATTGTCACTACTGAATACTTAGTACCTAACCAAGGAACCGAATGTAGTAGACACACTATAATTATTGATCAGAGTGGAGGGCAATTTCCTTTTTGACAAAAGGAGGAAGATTGTAGAGATTTCAGAGGCAGGCCTTCCACTTCCTATTTTTTTTAAATGAGTTCTCTGAAAGAAACTGCTGAATAAAGCAATATATTGTGAAAACAAGTTTAGAGGTAAAAAAATAGGTACAGCACAATAGATATACTTTTCTTCCATGACTAAATAAAATGTAAGCCTTTGAAGAACCTTTAAAAAGCAAGCATTCCAGTTTTAAAAAATGAAGAATATCTTTACATAGTTCTATGCAATGATCTCTCAGATATACTGAAAGTAGATAAATAAGGAGGAGAAATTTTGTGTAATATACTACTACTTATATGAAAATTATAAACATGGGGCACCTGGGTGGCTCAATCAGTTAAGTGTCTGACTTCTGATCTCAACTCAGGTCATGATGTCATGAAGCCCAGGCTCGGACTCTGAACTGACACTGCAGAGCCTGCTTGGGATTCTGTCTTTCTCTTTCTCTGCCCCACCCTCTGTTTCTCTCTCTTTCTCTTTTTCGAAATAAATAAACTTTAAAACAAATTGGTAAATATGCATATATATAGGCATACACTTATATTAACAAGATATGTAATAGAAACTTGCCAAGTCAACATGTAATCATTATCCATTTAACTTAATAAAGGATAAACTTTCCTTACCTACAATCTTTGGTGGTTTTATATTTTCCCCTCAAATGTATATGCCCCTAAAAAAGACACTTGGAAAGAAGTCATCTTTTCTGATCACATTATTATCAACAAGGAATGTGTGATCTCCTTGAAGAGTGCAGGTGTTTGCATGTGAAATTTGACACTTAGGTTGCTAGGGTAACAGTCTGCTTCTTGATAATGAAAAAGAAATCAGCACTAGAGTAAAAAGATGTGCAAATAGACCAGCTACAAAGTCCATTTGAAAAAAAATAGGGTTTATTCCAATATTGAATGAAACATGGGCAAATCAAGAAATGGGAACTCAGACTCCTATTTTTCATCTTTTTCCCGCATCTAAGAGAGCTTCTCCCATGCTACTTGTCCTGTGTTCTCGATAGCCTCCTGCGTTCTCCCTCTCCCCTCAGATGAAACTCACTCCCCTATTTGCTTAAAGCGTGATTATGTATAGCTTGCAAAGTATAACATTTCCCCCCAAAAATGGTTATCTTCCATATTTAAAAAAGTAAAAGGGAATTCACCCTCACACTCTCTCTCCCTGTCTCCATCCATCTAAGCCTTTTCAGTAGACACTGAAATGGTATCACTTAGATGCTCCAATACAGATAGATAATTAGTTTATTGGTCCTATAATATTATTGTCTGAATATTACTATTCCAAAATCATCCTTCCTGAATTTGGAACATATACTCTGAAATCAAGAATATAATTTCAAGAAACATACAAAATTATGAGATTAATCAACTGAGTGCTAATATCCCACATTTACTAATAATTATTCATTCAATCAAAGGCAACCAAATACTTTTAAAATTCAGTTCAATCTCTGAATTGAGGTAGAAGGTGGAGAAGTTGGATTAAAGGTTGCTCGATGTGGTGATCACATCTACTTTCTTGAATACTTTATTTTTAGACTTCTTAGATTTTCATTCAGATAATGTTGACTTGGTATCTTCTGAGATATTTTTGCTCTAGAATTTTGTAAGTCACTTTCTACAACAATTTCCTTTTTAATTAAAAAAGAAAAATACTACAGGGCACCTGGGTGGCTCCATCGGTTAAGTGTCTGACTCTTGATTACAGCTCAGGTAATTATCTCAGGGTTCATGAGTTCGAGCCCTGAGTCAGGCTCTGTGCCAACAGCACAGAGCACAGAGCCTGCCTGGGATTCAATCTCTCTCTCTCTCTCTCTGCCTCTCCCCGACTCATGCTTGTGTGCTCGCTCACTCTCTCTCTCTCAAAAATAAAAAAATAAATATTTAAAAAACAAAAATAAAAATAAAACCACTAAGATGTTATTTTCCCTACATATTAAAATATATTTGAAAATCAAATAATTTAGGTGTGATATTAGATCATGAAAGTTCTAATGGCCCAAAGCAGCAAAATTTCAATGCAGAAGTTGACTTTAGTTTAGAATTCAGAAACCCACTAATATGACAGCAACAAAATTAAAAAGAAAATAAATCCATAAATGGTCTGTGATTAGGAGAGAAGGATACCAGAAATCCAATAATTCTTAGGAATTTTTGGAAGACTGGGAGCATAGAATTGTTTTAAGAGGTGAAATGGAATTAGTGAACAAGAATGCCTTCTTCAAAGTTAAATATAATCTGAATTAAACTTCTCATTATCAACATTAGACAAAGAAATGGCTTCAAAGCAAGTATTAGAATATAATATTTTCAAATGCAATAGCTTAATAAAACTTCTATACCTATTAAAAGGCAATCTTCCCATCCCCAAATGTTTCTATTGTGCAACATTCAGGTAACAATGGTCAATAACTATCTAGATTCTTACACCATTCTTGTTCAGCCTCCTTCCCTCAGCTTTATTCCTCTGTAATACACAGTGCACACTGCAATGAGTGACTCCAAAATGCATGAGAGATGATGCTATTAACATGACGGATCATGCTCAAATCTCCAAAGTCTTCCCACTGTCTATGAATTAAAGCCTGGACTCCCTAACATGGACTACAAAACCAACATGATCAGGTCACCACTTAGCCCCTAGCCTTGTCTTTTCCCATTTAACTCCTTTTCCTCCAGTTTCATGCACGGTGCAATTTCACATCTAGCTCATGCTTTGTCATGCCCCTGGGCCTTTGTACAGATGACTCTCTTTGTCTGAAACCTTTCCCACCATTTCTATCTGTTCCCCATTGCAGCTGGATCAAAAGAGGTTATAATACAAAATTTCACCTCATCTGAAGGCCCCACGAGAGCTAGTTCCTGCCCAGTTCTCCAGTCTCATCTCAGCCTATTCTTCTTGCTCCCTAGTTCCAGCCACATCAGCCCACTTCATACTCCTATAGGCACTGAGTGCTTTACCACCTTCAACCCTCCACATATGCTATTCTGCCTGCCTAGAAATATGTTTCCTTTCTCCATTTTTCACTTATTTAACTTCTATACATTCTTCAAGTGTCATTTCACATATCATTGCTTCAGGGAAAATCTCAAATTCATTCCCATAATGGACCAGGGACTCTGTCCAAGGTTAGCAGAGCACCCTGTACTTTTTCTTCATAGCTCTTATTACATTTTCTAATCATATGCATTTATGCATTTAATTTATTTTTTTATTTATTTTTTGAGAGAGACCGAGACAGAGCATGAGTGGGGGAGGGACAGAGAGAGAGGGATACACAGAATCTGAAGCAGGCTCCAGGCTCTGAGCTGTCAACACAGAACCTGACGTGGGGCTTGAACTTACCAACCATGGGGTTATGACCTGAGCCAAAGTCTACGTTTAATCGCCTGAGCCACCCAGGCACGCCGCATTTATGTGATTCTTAAATATTAATATTCATCTTCCACTAAGAAACTTTAAAATCCATGGAGGCATGGTAATTTTCCTTGACAAGACATTGAATCCTTCTTACAGACACTCCAGTAGCTAGCAGAATACCTGATATACCAGCTGTTTGATAAACCATTGTTTAAATGAGTTGTATTGGGGCACCTGGGTGGCTCAGTAGGTTAAGCACCTGATTTTGGCTCAGGTCATGATCTCACAGCTCGTGGGTTCGAGCCCCGCATCAGGCTCTGTGCTGACAGCTCAGAGCCTGGAGCCTGCTTCAGATTCTGTGTCTCCCTCTCTCTCTCTCTCTGCCCCTCTCCCACTCATGTTGTCTCTGTCTCTCTCAAAAATAAAAATAAAAATTAAAAATTAAAAAAATAAGTGGGTTGTATTAATAACTTGCAGTTAAAGAAATTATTACTGACAAGAAAAACACTGCCATACTTTCTATTTTCTTATCACAAAAATATACAGTAGACCAATATGCTGTCAAAATTTGCACACTTGCTTTCACAAAGCTCATTGGTAGATTAGATGACTAATACGTGTAAACATGTAGATTGGCTCAGTATTTAGCACATGATTGGAAATCACTTCTCATCACTTCTCCTGATTCATCTGCGCTCACATGATGCAACGTAATGAATATTTTTAATAAAATAGCCCCTCTTTTCATTGTAATTGCATATAAAGTGTTGTTGATACAGGATTTAGGAAGGAATAATTTAAAACATTCACTTGTCTTAACATAATTTTTCTCCAAAAAAGCTAGTCATATTCAGAAAGTGATGAAAATCAGAATTTTGTCTCCAGAATCAATGAACAATTCTGGCAAACAATTTTTCTATGAATATCAATTCCTACTATATTTAAAGATGATCAGATCCACAGGTTTATCATTTACATTTAATTGTTCCCTACTGAAGGCATGTGCTAAGGAATGCACAGAGCCTCGGGGTTTCATTTATGCAAGTATATGTTTCCCTCTGTGATTTTCTTGGGATTGTATATTTGAATGTGTATGCTACAAACAGATTCTCTATATTAAATGCAGACAACCACTTTATTTTCATAGAGATAATAACTCTCCCTTGCATCAGAATTGTTTAAGAGTATATCTTTTCAGATCCACACCACAAAATCTGAATATTAATGTAAGTCTTTAAAGTATTTTGACACTTATCCTTTTGGAGTTTCAAGAAATTATGAAATATTGTCGGACAGGATACATATTTCTATCTGACATTTGAATAATTTAAAGTCCAAGGGGACTGATTAGCAAAAGGTTGTTTTTTTTTCAGTATAGAATATAAGGTTGAGAAGTAGAGTCCTATTTTCTGTTCCATGATATGTATCCTAAATTGTGTTACAAATTATAAATATGTGTGTCTATATTTAAAACAACACAAATTCCCTTCTCTATAGAGCATGGGTCTTTTAAAAAAATCTTGCTTTCTTCTGAAATACAGGGGGGAAATGATTGATGGTTTTGTGGTGGGAGTATTTTCATTTGTTCAAAAGCAAATATTTTATTTCTCCTTCCACTGTGGTTCATCTCTGGCTTTGCTCAGTCTGTAGATATCCTTCATCTCTACCCTTCAAGTTTTCTTATTCTGGGTTCCAGTCTGAAGGTTTTTCTCCTTTGCTGGCCAGGTATATCTTCTTGCTAGTGAACCAAAGGGCAAAATGGCTGGCAGGAACATGGGATGCCTCTAAGAGCTTCTGTTTATCTGTAGAGTGTATCATATTTGCTCATAAACCATTGGCCAAAGCAGCTACATTCATAAACCTATGTCAATATATTGGTGATGTAAACTCCTCCCATGCAAAGTATTGGAAATTAACATAGCAACTGGTGAGCAAGTAAAATCCTCTTCCACAGAAGAAGTTAATGATTGAGACAAATAATGTGATCTACCAAAGACTTCTCTTGATCACAAACATTTTCATATTTTTTCTTATTCTATTCATTTCCCCAAAAAAGGTACCCTAAAATTTCATCCCATCATGTTCTCAGCCTTGAAGTCCAAGATCTTATGATAATCTTTATATCAGATCCAGGTATAGCTCTTCTTGGTCCAGAGACCTGTGAATTAAAGAGATAAATTTTCTCTTCCCCCATACACTATTGCCCACCACATTTTGTAAAGGGGAGAAGGGAAATATCCAGAAATCTTTGCATCACAAAAATTCTTAAATTCTATTGGGCAAATATTATTAAACACATTACCCTGAGGGCTGATAATGTAGCTTGACTGGTCCCAAGTCCTACTTCTTATAACTGACTCCACAGTTCATTATTCCCCATAAATCTTTACTCTGACCTCCGAGAGTTCCTTTATTTTCCTTGTCCAAATCAAAAGAAAGCAATAAAGAACATGACCTACAAAGAAACTGAGCAATTATCTCAGCTTACTTTATATTTGCAGATGTTTGAAAACTAACAATTGTTTCACATCACAGTCACAATCTCTTTTAATACAGGTTTAATTTCAGTCAATTGCTTATGCTACTATCCATACCCACATCACTTTTCAAATACTGCATCTCCCAACCCCCAAAATTTTCTTTAGGAAAACACTTTTAATCTCTTCTTCTTCAGGCATCATGTCCAACTAAAAAAATGTACTGGGGCCCATACTAATCTACAGAGATATCTTAACAAAGGGAATTGTGGTTGTATCCTTGATTTGGTTTATGCCTTGAGATTGAATCTGATTATTTGAAAAACTATTTGTTTTTTTTTACCTATTGGACATGAGTAGGAATTACATATCCTAGTCCCATAAAATAAAGAATTTCTGGATTCTTTCTTTTTTTCCTTATATCCCTGCTTACATATGGGCCAATTCTTTTCTGAGCACTTTTCTGAGTACGTGTCTTATTTTATTTGCTTAATGTAGCTAATAAATACAAGTTGTAGTACAATTTTGGATGACTTTTGTTTCACAAAACTTACTTTCCTAAATCAATAAACTTATTCGGTATACTGTTTGCCTTCCAAGTTTTCAATACCTTCATGTGTGGAAATGTTTGCCACTGCTGATATTTACTGATATTTTTTCAAGTCTTCAATAGAAGTCTCATTTTAGGCCTGCTATACATTTTTAATGATATAGCTTGGGGTATTTTGTAAAGGCAGCACCCATTTCTATACTTTATTTGTATACCACTCAGTTTTGCTGTGGAATGGCATCAAAACCTCAGTGGCTTACAGTTCTAAACTTTCTTAATCATATTACATGTAAGTTGACTCTGGCTGCTATGGTTTTGCTTGTCTTGGCTCCATAAGAGTTTTTATCCCAAGAAATAGGCAATAGAAACAGCTTTTGTCTAGAAGAACATGTCCTCCTTTGGAATTGTGCAGGTTTTTCAACGTACCTTATGCCTGTGGATATTTTAAAAACCAAGGCTTGTTTCACATCACAAATAGTCACTATGTATCCATTCTCATGGCAGAGGAAAAGAGTGAGAAATATCATAGCATTTTAAGCAGAAATGAATGTCTTAGTATGCAAGTTAGATTGCTAGATTTTTTTTTTTTTTGAGCATGTTTTTGTGCTATACCAAAAGTCCTTGTGGTATTACTCTGAGTGCTCCACTGCAGGGGGATCTGCAGTAATGATTGTGAGCTTTGTTTTGCTGTTATCATCAAATCTTACATTTTTAAGAGCTCACAGACCCATAGAGGATAAATAGGCAATCTTATTATTATACAAATGGAGTTACCAAAGGGTAAAGAGGTGTCTTTCAAAGGGTAATGGCCATTGAGGAGGGCGCTTGTTGGGATGAGCACTGGGTGTTGTATGTAAGCCATGAATCATGGAAATCTATCCCCAAAACCAAGAGCACACTGTATACACTGTATGTTAGCCAACTTGACAATAAATTATATTAAAAAATTTTTAAAAACATGGGACAGAATTTGGCTCCTCTCACTTTTAGTGTAGTTTTGCCTACTACTTTATGCTTCCTTCTTCTGAGGGATCAGGAAGTTATTTAGTAAAACCAGTGGGGTTTGTTCTGTTTTGTTTTTGTTATCACTGTTTGATTCACATGTACTATCTGTCTGCTTAGGCTAAATGATGTAGTATGTCTATATTAGTTAATTTAGGCTAAATTATGATATAGTAACAAATGACTCCAAATCATGACCTTAAAGCAACCAAGATTTATTGCTCACTCATATTCATGTGCATTTCAGGGTGGGGTGTAACTGTTCCATGGCAGTAAGAAAGTTGGCAGAGCCATGCAATAGCTCTAATTTTTTTGTTGTTGTTGGAAAGTTATCCAAATAACTTTGCCTATGTATCATTGGCTAGGACTGATGATGATGGGATTAATAAAATAATTTTTGCATAAACTAAGGTTCAGAGCAGTAGGAAGGGCAGAAAAATATTTTTTGACCATGGTACAATTTCCATGCACGTGCAGTATCTCAGAGAAAACTAATTTTCTTTCTTCATTGCTTTATTTTATTGGAAAAAGAGATTTTAAAGGATGTTTGATTGGAAAAGGCTGAAAATATGTGGAAAATGGAACTCTTTTTGGCTTTATCACAATACGTATACCAGTATTCTGCTTCTAGGATAAAGGAGTAAGCTCCTAGTAAACCAATCTTCACACAAATAAGAGCTATTGATTCTCAAAAGGCTACTGCTTGAGGGCCCTGGAGATGGGAGTTAAGCAAGCATCCTTGGAAGGGGAATTGAAACTTGGAGGATGTACCCAGCAAGAAGGAAGTACATCCTTTTTTTTTGTTGTTGTTGTTTTTAGCTGCTCTGCACAGAAAGAAATCACAAATCCCAGCAGTGGTACTGGGCATAGGGTGGCTATAACTCTGATACAAAGCAGACAAACACACAAAAAACACCTCATCCTCTTTTTGGCAAAGGAATCAGGGAGAGAACCCAGAGAAACCAGGGCTTCTTGAAAGGAAAATTCCAGAGAAGAGGAATACTGAAAACCTGAATCCTTGACACTAGAAGGTATGCATGCCTGGGCAAGCTGCAAGGGAACTAGGAACTAAGGTTTAAAGAGCTAAAGTAGTTTTTACTTTGAAACGAAGTTAATTATCTTCTAAACAAAAGCATCAACAGTATTTAAAACACCATAACAAAATAAAGAACTTACACAAGACAATTATTCATAATGCCCCAAATCCACTCCAAAGTCACTTCATTTATGAAGAGCCAGAAACAATGACCAACCACTTTGAAGGAGAAAGAAAATCAACAGTTGTCAACCCTAGGGTGAGCAGATTTTGTAATTATCAGACAAGAACTCTAAATACAGTTATTATAACTATGCTCAGTGAGATAAAAGAATAAAATACACACTTGCAAGAAATAAAAGATAGGAATTCTCAGCATAGAAATAGAAAACATAAAAAGAAACAAAATAGAAATATTAGAATCAAACAATACCAGATCTAAAATATGAATTTCTTGGGGAGGATTCAGTAACTGAGATGACAAAAGCATCTATGTGAAGCTGAAAACAGATTAATAGTAATCATCCAGTTTGAAGAAGAGAGAAGGATTGTGAAAAAAATATAACCTGGATCTCAGAGAGCTGTTATACACAAGTTATTACACAGAGAGAAAGAAGCAAGGGTAAGGCAGAAAGTTTTTGAAAAGATAATCACCTTAAATCCTCCCAAATGATAAAAGACATATATTTATAGATTCCAAAAAACAAATTTGAAAATAATCATACCTAGGCACATCATCATAGTCAAATTGCTGAAAGCCAAAGATACAGAAAAAATTGAAAAGTATTCACAAAATAACTTTGCATACAAGGGTAACGATGTTCCAAATAATGGTGGATATGACATCAGAAACCATTAAGGACAGACAACAGAAGAAAAATGTATTTAAAGTCTAGAAATAAAAGAAAAAACAATGGTTAACCCATAATTCTGCAATCAGTAAAAATGGAAAGAGTTTTTTTTTAAAGAACATTTTCAAATAAAATAAAACTATGGAAAATTATTTAGGCTCAAAGAGAATTCATATCAGAGGGAAACTAAAATCTCTGGGACTGAATAAAGCTTAAATAAATAAAGATTAAAATATATATGTAAATATAAAAATAACAATTTTCTCACAATTTCCTTAATACATAAAGTTAATATAGAAAATCAACTTCATTTTAGATACTTGCAGAAAACACATGGAAAATGAACTTTTAAAGTTCTTTTTGCATTCACCCACAAATCATCAATTTCTTAAATGAAAACTTAACAAAATATGTGTGTAACATTTATACTGTAAACACAAAGAATGAGAGAAATTAACAAAAGTTTAAATAAATGAAGAGACAGTATATATTTATAAATTGGAATTTATTAGTAAGATGTAAAATCTCTCCAAAGTCATCTATAAATTCAATTAGATGTCAATAAAAAGTCTAGAAAGTTTCTTTTATAGAAATTTATAAGTTGAATGTAAAATGTATGTAGAAATGCAAATGACCTAGAATAGTGAAAGCAATGTCAAACAAAAGAAAACCTGGAAGACCTACACTATGAGACTCTGGAAATTACAGTAACACTTTAATAATCAAAACAATGTAGTATTGGCTTGAGGACAAATATATAGATCAATAGAGCAGAACAGAGTATCCAGAAATAGATCCAAACATATATGATGAATTGATTTTTAACAAAGATGGTAAACCAATTCAATGGGGGAAAATGTATTTTCCAAAAATGGCACAGAACTTGATATTAATTTGAAAAAATTAAAATATAAATAATTTCAACCTTTGTTGAAAGTTAAGCCAATGGGTTACAGACCTAAGTATATATGCTAAAAACCATAAAACGCCTATATTAAACAAAACAAACCACAATCTTGGAGATTTAAAGGCAGGCAAGCGCATCTTAAATAGAACATGTATGCATAATTATAGGGGATATATATATAAAACTGAAGACTGTATACAGAATATATATATCAAAGAACTTTTATCTAGACAATACAAACAACTCTTACAACTCAATAGAAGACAATCCATTTTTTTTTAATGTTCAAAAGATCTGAATGGGCAATTTACAAAAGAAGATATATTACTAGTCAATAAATATGCAGAAAGATACTCAACATCATTAGTCATCAGAAAAAATGCAAATTAAAACACGAGTATGCGTACCACCTGTTAGAAGGTGGAGGAGGAACAGTAAAGTATCCTCCAGACCAAGAAGACGTTTGAGACTGAAAAACAAAGCAAGCCACTCCATCATTTACACAGAATTTTATTCAGGGTAACTTACTGACAGTGGAATCAGGCAGGCAACCATCGGAGTGCTATGCAGCCTTCTTTGCCCCTATCCAGACCTTAATTAACAGCTTTTATAGAGCAAGAAGCATTGTGGTGAGGTCACAGTACACCAGAAGATCAGAGGATCTCTACTAGTTACCTAAAGTGGTGCCATCTGTGTGCCAGTCATCTGTACTAGTTATCAAAGTGGCACCTTCAGAACAAGCTTCCCTGCATTCTGAGTCAGTGCAAACATTAACCTCCATGTGGCCTGGAAAATGCAGCCCAGAGGGAGGTGATTGTGTCAACATGAACAAGATGGAGTCACTGTTGCCAGCATTCCTACACCACCCATAAAAATAGCTAAAATTAAAAAGACTGACAATACCAACTGTTGGCCAGGATGTGAAGCAACTGACAGTCTCATAAATTTCTGATGGAAATATAAAATGATGCAATTGACAAAAACTGTTTGTCAGCTTCCTATAAAGTTAATAATATGCTGGCCCTGTGACTCAACCATTTCACTCCGAGATATTTACATATGGCAATAAAATCCAATGTCCATGCAAAGATGTATACATAAGCACTTATAACATCTTCGTTTGTAATATCCCCAAATTGAAATAGCCCAAATATTTACCATTAGGAGAATCAATAAAATAAAAAGGAAGTGTCATCCACTCAATGGAATACTATTCAACAGTAGGAAGGAATAAACTACTGATACATACAACAGTACAGATGAATCTCAAAATAATTTTGCTGAGAGAAATATGCCAGCCCAAAGATGATAATATGATGATTCCCTTTATAAAAATGCAAACTAATCCATGGGGACAAAAATCAGGTAAGTAGCTGTTTGTAGCAGAGAGTTAGGGGAAGGACTGATGGCAAAGATACAGGAAGGATCTTTTAGGGATGATGAAAATGTTATGTATCTTGATGACGATGGTAATTTTATGAGTGTATACAGCTGTCAATACCCAGTGATTATACATTTTAAATGAATATAATTTCTTATATGGACATATTTTCCTCAAGAAAGTTTATATGAAAAAAAAAACTTATAAGTACCACCGATTTTTGCTTTGTTTTGCTACCACAAAGTCTACGAGGAATAATTTCTATTCCTGGTAATGGTAGCCTAGATTAGTAAATATCAACCATGCTTCGAAGAATAGCTAGAAAACATGAAATAATGTTTAAAAGTTATATTTTTAAGTATACTTATAATGTTATACTTGAAGGTATAACTGTTATTTTCTAAATCATTAGACTTGCAGGGCCAATATGTCAGAAAGGAGAGAAGCCCAAAAAGTTTGGGCACAGCATTCAGCACACTGACTTTTTTTTCTTACAGAATTTGTTGATATGCAAGCTCCTCCTGAAGGCTGAGCAGTCTAATGGGGTTCACCAGGATACATACATACATACATAATACATACATATGTAAATAAATAAACCACCAGGTAGGTCTTTAGTAACCACTCCTGGTTTACTTATTTGGCAAGACAATTCACATGTACAGAGACAGCAAGAATGACAGTATTAAGAAAGATACAATAATTCTACTTGGAGGAAGCCACATATAATACATGATAATGATGCTAAGCTTTGAAGAGGAGTTGCATTTTTTTCACTCGAGTTGTAGAGAAGGTATTTCTCTCTTTTATTAAGTTTATTTATTTATTTTGAGAGAGAGAGAGAGAGAGAGAGAGAGAATGAGCACAAGTCGGGGAGGGGCAGAGAGAGAGGGGGAGAGAGAATCCCAAGCAGGCTCCATGCTGTCAGTGCAGAGCCCAACGCAGAACTCAATCTCATGTTTCATGATATCATGACCTGAGCCGAAATCAAGAGTCGGACACTTAACCCACTGAGGCATCTAGGTGCCCCTAGAAATGGTATCTCTAAGCAGAAGACATAACAACTAAGTCCTTCATAAAGTTTCTCAGAGAACTTCCTTCTGAACGAGGAGGTTCAGGAGGGTACTGAGGAGGTCTTAGCCTTTTCTCTGAAGAGACAATCTCTACTTGCTTGGTTTCTTTACCATAGTCAATCTATACTCTTCCAAAAGCAGAGTAAGTCCTGGAGACTGTCATATTCAGTATGTAATAGCTATTCAGTATGTAATTTTAAATACCAAGAATTCTCTTGGTATTTAAAGAGAACACCAAGAATACCAAGAATAAGAGAACTTAAAAAGAATGAGCACTCTTCTTTTAGAGACTCTTTATACTTAATATCTATTGTGTATTGCCTTGATACATTTCAAATTATTTTTGACTTAAGTTGTTTTGATCGACTTGTTTATGACAAAGATTTAAAAAAGCTTTTTTTAGAAATAAAGTTGTTGTGATAGAAGAATAAAGTAAATTGTGTCATCATGTCATTTGTTCTCACTGATAAGAACTCAGTATCTCAGGTACTGAGGGGTCCCACTGGGGGCCTGTGAATAAAAACATATGAAGAAGCCACCAACTACAGTCTAAAAGACATTTAGACTATAAATATCGAGAGCTTGTGAATACTATCCAAGAGTCAGTCTGGGCAAGGCTCCACTCTGCTGATCTAAATAGCTCTCTGAAAACCTTGTGACAATTAATGCCTGTCACAGTAAAGGCAACCCTTTTACCTACAGTGGCGAAAACCACACAGTGGCCCTGCAAAGATAGGCTTGTCCCTCAACATAGGCATTGTTATACCCTAGCAATATGCTGTAGCAACAAGGGACTTTTACCTTTGCACTGGCAGCTAGACCTCAGTTCTTGGTTGACTAAGCTGTGTCTTGTACCAAGTCCTAGAAGGATACACCTCAACAAAATTTGGGCTTTATTCCTTTCATCTCTCCTTGCCTGGAACAGTACTGTGCATAATCTATCATTGATTTGGAGTATGTTATTTCTTTACTGGCTTATTAAGAGACATTATCATGTATGCTATTGGCCTGTGAAATTCCCATAGTGAACCAGTGTTAAATAAACTATTGGTAAAGACAATCTCAGTCTCTGAGCATCAACTTGCCTCCCCAAAACAAACACACACATCATTCTTCAAAACGACTTAATTTCTAGGTGAATATTGATCAGGACAAAAAGTCATTAGCTGACTTTTCCAATCTCAATGCTGACCTTACAGGTCAAAAAGACGAGGTTTTGTTCTTCTGTTTAATGTATGATCTTGACCAGTTATTTCACCTCTCTGAGCTTCCAATTCTGACAAAGTCATCAGACTAGAATATCATGCCATGATGGAATGCCTAAAATGGCACAAATAAGATTACAATGCCAGTCAATCTATTTGCTCTATACCATGATGATTGCAATAAAAAAAAAAAAACCTACATTCTGCCTACTATGTGAAGAGTTCCATCCTAAGCATGCTATTATTAAGGAGTTACCTAGAAACATTGCCTACATCATGACAGTTCCTGTGAATCTTAAAAGACCGCTGAAAGTTTTCTGTATTAAACTTTAGGAACATGTCCAAAGGGAACAGCTTGTCAATACTTCTCTTCTCAAACTTCATCATTAACCCAGCTCTTTCCTTCCCTGGATATAAAAGCAGCTGAGGCAAAAGGGTCACATCTGTGGTACAGTGATGAGTTTTATAGAACCAATTTTTTTTTTTTTTTAAGTTTTAAAACGTCTACCTTGGAAGGTAAGAGAGGCATGCGATTAAAACAAATTACAACCAATAATGATTATCTTCAGGAAAAAACATTCTCCTGGGACTTCGGTATCGTACATCTCTTACAAAACGAATTCCAGGTTCCTCTGCATTCACTTGTTATCCATAGATTTTCTGCTGTTAATATTCTCCTGCAACAGGGAAGTTTTCCTGAATCCCTTGAATACCTTGGCAAAGATCAATTCTGTGATATCCATCTTGAGCCATAGGTTATAGTTTATTCTAACTTCAAGTTTCCAGAATTTTGAGGCATTTCATTAAAAATAACTTCTAAGTGATAGTTACAAATGCATGTAAACACATACATCCATACAAACATATCCACCAACCACAGATATATCCTTTAGGGTAAGGTAAGAGACTGTGATTGTAATCTCTGGTGTGTCTGTGAGTGTTTTCAATTCTTTACATTTTAACCCAATACGTAATTTACCTCTTAGTTGTCTCCCATAAGACATCAACTACAAATCCTCGATTAAAGGTTGTGGGAGGAAATTGAAAAGAGGTAATTTATTTCATTAACTTCTCGGGGGTGGGGGGGAAATGATCCAATAAGAAATAAGGAGCTATCAGTCTGACTGGAGCTTCCTTAGGGACACTTTTCTGTCTGATAAAGAAAAGCCCCTGCTTAATAGACTTGGCCCATTCATCCTGCCTTGAATGCAAGTATGTAAGCTCCTGCTTCCTGAAGCGATGTGGTCATTAGGCAATAAACTTAAAAAAAAAAAAAAGTCAACATCCTTAGTATGGCAAAACAGAAAATCAGTAAAGGCTGAGAAAGTTGTTATCATTGAAGGTAATCTAATCAGGAACCAACTACTTGAAGCTATTTTGTTAAATGAAGTTAACAATATATGAATAACAAAGTTGTGACAGCTTATTAGCTTAAACTATAATATCTCAGTCTAAATGCATCCTAGACACACCCTAGACAAAGCATTATTAACCCATTATATGATCTGATGTCTGAAGAGTATTTAGACCTATGTCTGGTATACATTAAGGGCTATATGATTTTTTTCTTCATTGTTTTTTGTTTTTTATTTTTTCTTAATGTTTGTTTACTTACTTATGAAAGAGAGAGAGCACGAATGGAGGAAGGACACAGAGGGAAGGGCAGACACAGAATCCGAAGCAGGCTCCACGCTCTGAGCTGTCAGCACAGAACCTGATGCGTGACTCAAACTCACAAACCGTGAGATCATGACCTGAGCTAGTTGGATGCTTAACTGACTGACCCACCCAGGCGCCCCTCTTCGTTGTTTTTATTACCTGAGATGAAAATACTTATATTCACTCAACCTCTTCATTTGGATATCTAAGCATCTCAAAGTTGGTATACACAAACACAAATTCCTGATTTTCTAACTCCAACCTTACTTCTCCCTGTCTTCCTCACCATTAGCACTGTGGCATATGCCAAAAACCTGAGATACTTTCTATTACTCTTTTCTCTGAATCCTTACATTCCACAAATCAATATATAATTGTTGGAACTACCCTAAAAATCCATCCAAATCTGATTATTCTCCATTAACCCAACTGCTATCACCCTTGTTCAAACTTCTATTATACCCATCCTGACCCCTGCAATATTATTCCTACTTTCCCTTTTTTGTACTAAATTGTATGTTCCACACAGGAGCTAGAACGATCCACTGAAAACTTAAATCAGATCATATTGCTTCCCTATTCATATTTCAATGCCATTTCACTGCTCTTAGAATAAAATTCAAGCACTTCCCATGATCAAGGGACTACGTAATCAGACAGCTGCCCGCGTCTTTGACTTTCTCTCCTTCCATGTTTTTTCTCTTTCTTTCATCTGACTTCAGGGACACTGGACTTATTGGTATTCCTTGAAGACAACAATTCTTCCCTGACTCAGGGCCTTTGCACTTGTCTCCTCAGCCAGAAGTACCCTTTGCCCACACCATGGTATCGTTTGCTGCCTCTTTTCATTCAGTAATCTGCCAAAATACCATGTCAACAGATACTGTCCCTCAATGGCCCTATTTGGAATAGGATGGTAGAAGCAGGAAATAGTAGACTTGGGTTAAAGTATGGCAAAATCTTGAGATTTGATTAGTATTTTTTTCAGTATAGAAAGGATTTTATTCTTTTTTATAAATTTAGCACCCAACGTAATCAATTTAACCTCTTTCCACTATTGGGCATTTGTGTTGTCATCTGTTTTTCATGGATATAAAAGAATGGCAGCAAAGACCACACCTGTGTGTGCACTTTTGGTGAGAACATTCACATGATAAGTTCCTGGCAGTGTAAGTATTTGGTGAAGGGCAAGTGTATTCATTTTATTTGTTTCATTTATTGAGGTAAGGGTAAATGTCTTTAATTTTAAAAGCTATGCCAATTTGTTCTCCAAAGAGGATGCACCAGTGGATGATCCCATGAACAAACGACAAAACTCACGTACTCAACATCACTGTTATCACGATCTTTAGTCTGACAATCTGACAGGTGAAAATGGACTTTCATTGTTATTCTTACTGTATATCTTTGAGGCTGAACTTTTTTTTTTCGTATTTGCTATTTTCTTCCTTTCTTCCTTCCTTCCTTTTTGTATGTAATCTAGTGGTCAAATTTTCCAAGTTCAAATTCTAGCTTTTCTTCATCTTAGCTATGTGACCTTGGGTCATTTACTTAAATTTGTTGTGCTTCCATCTCCTCTGTTAAAATGGGAATGATAGCACACACTGTGCCTTAGAGCTATTGTGAGAATTTCACTGATTAATAGATGCAAGGTGCTTAGAAGAGTGGCAGGCACCTGTACAGGAAGTACTCTGCAAACAGGAACTCATATTATTCATGTCTGCTGCCCACTTTCCTGCTGCATTCTCCTTTTCTTATAGATTATCTTCAGGAAAGTAGCCTGTTGGCTGTCATTTATGCTGCCTCCTTGTCTTTCATTATTTGACTTTAAAAAAACAACAACAGTATTACATTTCCTGCAGAAATGTTAAATGGTGTTTGCTATGATTACAAACATTTGAATTCCAAGATAATGAAAACAGATCATGGTTTTTTCTTCTTTAGGAATCAGAGCCCCTTGGGGCAACTGGGTGGCTCAGTTGCTTAACCATCTGACTGGGTTTCCAGTCAGGTCATGATCTCAGGGTTAGGTGAGTTCAAGTCCGGCATAGGGCTCTGTGCTGAGAGTGCGGAGCCTGCATGGGACTCTCTTTTTCTCTCCCCCTCTCTCTGACCTTCCCCTCTCTTTCTCTCTCCCTCAGAATAAATAAATAAACTTTAAAAATAAAAGGAATCAGAGCTCTGTGTTTTTAGGGGAGGGACGATGAGTAATGGTTCTAAAAGTGCAGCAGGGAGCCAAAAGAATGTCTTTTCCACTCTCTGGAAATAGCAGCCAGTTCCTCCTGCGGGGATTGTAGGACCTCAGCGTCTGCTCAAGTTTAGTAAAACTAAGCAGGGCTGAGGACCTGAGCCTGCTTATTGGTTCATAGCAGAGGTCCAGCGGGTGTGGCAGGATCCCAGGTGATGTGTAAGAGGGCCACTGTGGGTTTGCTTGGTGTGCTGGTGCATTATCGAACACTGCAGAGATGAGGCGAGCCTTAGGGACAGGAGAAGGACAACTGGGAAAGGCTGGGAGATAATTTGTTTTAAGATTCTGCTCAGAATGTCCTAAGGGGATCACTGTGAGGCCAGCAGAGGCATGAGCTGGGGTGGGAGACTGAGTTTAGATGACCTACTGTGCTGTGCACTAGTGCAGGCAGGAATGAGATCCTTGGCGTGTCGGTGTTGATGGGAAGCTTGTCCAAATGCCCTCCGGAGGGTGTTTACATGCACGGTCTGGCACAGCATGGGGTCCTGGTGCTGGCCTGGGTAGGCTGATGTGCCTTCGCCTAGCAGATAAAAGCAGCTGGCTGGCCAGAGGTCAGTGAGTTCGGCTCCTTGCACCCATTGCTAGGTCCAGCCCGGTCCAGTCTGCCTGTCCACCCACTTAAGCTCACGGGTCTTCAGCTCCACTCTGCTGCCTTCCCAGGACACAGCGCCCAGGTGTGCCTGAGCTCCATGTTCCCACTGCCTTCAGCAAAAGCAGCAGCAGCAGACCTTGCAGCCTCCAGATTAGATTGGTATTATTGAGAAAACTCAGGGGCATCTGGGTGGTTCAGTCTGTTAAGCGGCCAACTTCGGCTCACAGGTCATGATCTCACAGTCCTGCTCTGTGCTGACAGCTCAGAGCCTGGAGCCTACTTCAAATTCTGTCCTTCCCTCTCTCTCTGCCCCTCCCCAACTTGTGCTCTCTCTCTCTCTCCCTCTCTCCCTTTCTCTCTCTCTCTCAAAAATAAATAAACATTAAAATTTCTTTTTAAAAAAATCACTTTAGACTTTTGCATCTCACTTTTCTCATCAGTCAAGTGGGGGAAAATAATGCTCGATCATAGGGTGTGGCAAACTTCTGAGGACATGTCTGCATGAAGATGGCTCATTAATCGCATAACAGTAAAGATGTAAGATTCCACTTTATGAGTGATTGTAAATAATTGAGAGCAATACTTGACAGTGTCTCATGCCAAAACCATATATACACCTATGTCGGTATGATGCTTTGGAATTTGTAATTTTGCAAATGGGTATACAATGATCCTCAAAATCATTCTATGGTAATATAAAAGATATAAACATATATATTCATAAATAAATATATATCTTTATATATAAGGATATAAATATATTTATTATAAATTTAATATTTAAAAAGTATAATAAATATAATATTTAAATAAATTAAATGAAATTTAATATAAAAATATTTATATCCATATATATAAAGATATATATTTATAAATATAAATGATTTGTGTTTAAGAAAACTGAGGCCCTCAAGAGCAAAGTAACTTGCATTCACAGCCTGCAAGTATTAGATGTTATAGTTATTCCAACATTTTTACAACTAATAATTTAATACATTTTGCATAACACCATATGACAGATTTAAATGCCAAAAGGGAAGATATAAATCTAAGTAGTCGATCTAGTTAAGATGAATTATCCAGTAATTTCTAACGTGTTGACACAAATACTGAACCACTCCTGCTTATACAAAGAAAGATATCTTTTTTCATTGCTACAGTTATAAAAGCAAAGAAATCGCAAAATAGTCTTGAGAGATTTAACAATAAATACTCTGAGTTTCTGAGTTCCTCACCACAAATGAGAGGCTTTAAAAGACCACATTATTAATCTCCTCCATTGCCAACTGCCCAGCTGCATGATAAGACAACCTCACATATTTGTTAACTGGATGAAGCAAACTTGCTGTTTTTCTTTCCTCCTCACTAGCAACACAAACTATGTCAAGCTTTCCAAAGGAAAAACCCCCTTGACAAAATCTGTGCCTGACAAGCTGTCAAAGCAGTATAGGGCCAAGGTTCCAAGGTGTAAATATAAATGAATATTGCCACTCTAAACACAATATGCTATCAGAAGATTTCTCCAGGTCATAAATCCTTAAGGTATATGCTTCAGAGATTTTTTTTAATACATTAGTATTCTAGACATGAGAAACATTGTGGGGTTGCTCAAACCCCAGGAAAAATAATACGTTAAGTACAATGGTTCTAGAATACCTTTTTCATGATCATGAATTCAAAGTTTAGTATATTATTATCAAAGAAATCAGCACACCATGCAAAGTTTTCACCTCAAAACTGTATATCTTTGTTCATTATCTAAATATTTATTGATTCCTAATATGTGCTAGCTGTATCTAATACTAAGGAAAACAGAGTGTTGTTTTCTTCTTTGTAGTGGTTATGGTCTAGTAGGAGCGATAAGACATTTATATAAATGACCACAGCATAAAGATGAAGTAAATAATGTCTGTCAAAGCAGAAGACACTATCAAGTTTGGGGAATTTGTAAGAATGATGACTTGTGTCATAGATTCTAGGTTTTAATCTGGAAGATAAAGATGATCTAGTTTATTATCCTCATTTTTGATATGAGGAAATCAGAACTCTGTATGGAAAAGTAATTTATCCTAGCTCATACAACTAATTAGTAACAGACCCAGGAGGAAAGTAAGTTCTCTAAATTCCCTGTCTTTTGATACTTAGAGGAATTGATGTTCATAACGGTTAAGAAAAATAGTCGTGGCAAAGAAAATAAATGCAAAATTAAACAACTGGGATGAAACTAAAATAGAAATCTTTTGCACAGCAAAGAAAACATCAATAAAATGACAAGGGAACCTTGTTGGGAGGGAACTGAATGGGAGAAGATATTTTTAATTGATATATCTGATAAGGGGTTAATATCCAAAATATATAAAGAACTTCTACAACTCAACAAATACACAAAAACAAATAATCCAATTAAAAAGGTAGGGAGAGGTCCTGAATAGACATTTCTCCAAAGAAGACATACAAATGGCCAACAGACACATGAACAGATGCTCAATGTCACTAATCATCACAGAAATGCAAATCAAAACCACAATGAGATATCATCTTATACCTGTCAGATTAGCTAAAATCAAAAAGGCAAAAAACAACAAATGTCAGTAAGGATGTAGAGAAAAAGGGACTCTGTGCACTATTGGTGGGAATGCAAATTGGTATAGCCACTATGGAAAACAGTATGGAACTTCCTCAAAAAAATTAAAAATAGAATTATAATATGATCCAGTAATTCCACTACTGGGTATTTAACCAGAGGAAATGAAAACATTAATTCAAAAAGATACATGAACTCCTATGTTGACTGCAGCATTATTTACAATAGCCAAGATATGGAAGCAACCCAAGTTTTCATCCATAGATGAAAGGATAAAGGAGATGTGGTGTGTTTTATATATATATATGTATATATATACATATATATATGCATGCATTGTTATATTCATATATATAAAAATATATAAATATATAGAAATATTACTCAACCAGAAAAAAGAATGAGATCTTGCCATTTGCAACATGAATAAATTTATAGGTTATATTGCTAAGTGAAATAAGTCAGAAAAACAAATACCATGCAATTTCATATATGGAATTTAAGAACCAAAACAAATGAACAAATTAAAAATAAGACAAACAAAAACTCTTAACAGAGAACAAACAAGCTGTTGCCAGAGGGAAGGTGGATAGGGAGATTATTAATGAAATAAAGAGGATTAAGACTACACTTATAATGAACATTGAGTAATGTATGGAATTGTTTAATCATTATATTGTACACCTGAAACTAACATAATATTGTGTGTTAATTATACTTCAATATACTCCAAATATATATAAATATATATACATATATAATATATATAAATATACATATAAAACAAAAAATATATATAAATATATACTAAATTTATATATATAAAAAACAAATGTGGAGCTCAGGAGAACTGAATACCTGTATGTATTTAATGTCAGGCAGCTAACTACTTGCCACATTCACCATTTAGAATTTCTGCCAGCCTCTCATGCTACATCCAACTCTGACTGATCCAGGGAGAACTCTTCAGTGAAACACACCAGAGCATTAGAAAAAGAAACAAGAACCAATTTCAGCTCTCCATAATCCACAAAACATCTAACTCGTAAATTGTATCATGGCTCAAGATTCTGCCTCTTCTCAACCTTAAATACCAGGGCCTTGAACCACTGCCATTATGAGACATAAATCCCAGTATCCTGACTGGTCTTCTCTTCAAGACTCAGGTTCATACTGTCTATGGGTATCCGATTTGTACCTGGGACACAAAATATTTAAAGCTGATTTCATTACTTCCTTTGCCTTGACATGCTTCTCCTGTTTTATTCACTCTCTCATTGTAATTGAAATGCAAAATTCTAAAACAATTTGTAAATTGAGTTTCTTTATTAATAATTCATTTCCTAGCTTGTGAAAGACTTCTGGCTCTTTTTTTCTTCTAAGCTCTACCACTTCCTAGATTTGACAAGTTACTTTAAGTCCCTGGGGGTTGGCATCTTCAATTATAAAATAGGGATACTGATTTCACTTATCCTAATAAGATTGTTATGGTGGGATAATGGAGGTTATTGAATGACTTTTTCTGCTTACTTATCTTCACCTTACTTCCTTAGTTTTCTACACGATCATGTGTTTAAATTATAATCAAAAAACTCACAAAATTAATGCAAAAATACATCATGAGCATTTTTCATGTCACTTTTGTCATTCTTATGCAAAAATAATGTATGCCATTGTTTTAAATTCAAACAATAATCACTGATTATATAATAAAAAGCCCCTCCATTCATGGCAGAAATAATATGTTCAGCAAAATTCATTTCCCCTTTTTCTTGGACACGCAACCAAATTACTACATTTTCAGCCTCACTGACAGGTACAGTCCTGTGATTTCCTGGCCAATAAGGAAATGGGTAAGGTGTTCCATCCAGGCCTTCCCAGAAAAATCTCCCACATGCAATTCTTCATGATCTTTGCCCTTCTTCTAACTGCATTTTAATATCAAGGAGAGGTTTGAAAGTGGATCATGTTGAGTGACTGTATGAAGAGATGCCCATCTCCATCATTCCAATTAGTGCAGAATCTCCAGAGAGCTCAGAATCCAAAGTATCAGAGAAGGATGTTAAGTGTCCTGTTTTCCTGTGTGTATAGGATCCTTTCAGTTGCATATGGCAGGAACTCAGCTCAAACCAACTTACACAAAAACAAACAACTCACGGGGAAGAGTAGGGTTGTTTGGAAGTGTATTTACACCAAGTGCAAAAAATAGACCTCTGTTGCATTTGAGCTATGATACAATTTGGAGTCTATATACTAAAGAGTGAGCCAATTTTAACTACCTTTGGCTTCCCAAATTAACTGCTTATAGTAATTAGAATAGACTAGGTTTATTCCATGGTAAACAAACCCCCAAATGCACAATGGCTTAACACAGTAAAACTTTCTTTCTGAAAACTCCTTGCTAGTCCTGGTGACCCATGGTCAGCTGTCTTACAAGTGAGACAGCCATCCAGCCTGTTCTTATCGTGCGGCTCCACCTTTGCAGCACAAGACCTCCGTGAATAAAGAGAGAGACTGGGGAGCTTGCTTTTCATTACTGTTAGCTGAAAACTCATTGCCAGGCACATTTTATTTGCCTGAACTAGTTTCATGACTTTAGGTAACTGCAAGAAGTTTGGAAAAGATAATCTTCCGTATGGTCAAGAAGGAAGAGAATGTAATGTAAGTGAATACCAGTCATGTCCACCACACAGCTGTTGTCTATTTCCTATGTACCCTACAAAAAAATTGGTAACATGCTAGCATATTCATGTTAGAACAATGAAGGTCTACTCTAAACAGTATTCTAAACTCCTGCTTTTTTATTTAACATACCTTACAGATTAAGAAACATTTCTTTTTAACTTGTACATTTATTTATATGTTACATATTGGTGGACAGTTAGCATGTTTCCACATATTTTCTTTTGCAAATCATATTGCAGTGAACGTTCTTTGAGTGCATAAAAAAAATCTAGGGGATAAATTCCTAGAAATGAAATAGCTAGGCTATATTTGCATTTTTGCATTTTGGTATCTATTTTTATAATATCTAGATATATATAAAACCTTCCAGTGAGTTTGCATCAGTGTACATTCTTACCAAGAGTTTACAAGAACAGCTGTTTTCCTCAAAATCTCTCGTGGCCAGCCGCCCCTAACTGTGCCAATTCAAGATCTTACTTCAATTTTGATAGAACTTGGAATAAAGAAGTTCTCACTTCCTTTAGGGGTTGCTTAACTGAAAGGAAATAATGCTGGGGCTTCTAGGACCATATCTTACTTAAAATAAGATGAATGAAGCGTTTTGCAGAATGAAATCAAGCATAGATAAGGGAACAGAGGGGGAGAGAGAGAAAAGAGGGGGAGGGGAGCATATTCAGCATGCTGAGTGCTTAATCCTGTCCTAGATGTTTCATTTTTCAATAGCTTTTTCTTTTAACTTCCAAACGACCCTACTCTTTCCAGGGAGTTGTTTGTTTTTGTGTAAGTTGGTTTGAGCTGAGTTCCTGCCATGTGCAACAGAAAGGATCCTACACACACAGGAAAACAGGACGCTTAACATCCTTCTCTGATACTTTGCATTCTGATAACCAGAATGTCACTCAACATAGATCACAAATTTCACTAAATTTTATAAAGAAAGCAGGATTAGATCCACAAGCACCTCCCAAACAATCAATGGAAGATTTCTGCAGAGCAAGGTATGACTTTAATATCATTTATTTGATTGCCGTGTATTATTAAAATTGGTAATCCTTTTGGGATACAAATGATCATTTAAAATTTGATAAGCCAAAACCTAACAGCCTCTATAACTGCTGGGTAAATGTTTTAGAAGTTTGTTACTTGGTACTTTTTAAGATGGAAATAGGGGTCAGCAGACTATCTTTTGAGGTAAGCATTAGAATGAGGAGAGCCTTGCATCTGGACATTTAACCAACCTTTAAGGCTTTACTAATACAGGGTAACTAGTTGAATAACACTGAGCAAATTGGTTCACTTCAGTTTTCTCATCTATAAAGTACCTCATTTACATTACTTCTAGAGTCTCTCCTAGTTCCCAAATTGTAATTAATATTACTTTGGTAGTAAAGTTAATATTAAAGTACTAAGTCTATTGCTAATCCAATCCTATGTATGTTATGAGAATAATGCATGCCTTTGATTTATTCCTCAATTCATATAAAAATAGAGATTTTAGAAATTTTCTATTTTATCTACTTTATTGAAGTCAATGTTGTGTTTCTTAATAGGTCAATTAAAGCACTATATTATTTGACTCTTTTTTTAATGTTTATTTATTTTGAGAGAGAGAGAGCAAAAGCAGGGGAGGGGCAGAGAGAAAGATGGAGAGAGAAAATCCCAAGCAGTCTCCCCACTGTCAGCGCAGAGCCTGATGCAGGGCTCAATATCACAAACCGTGAGATCATGACCTGAGGTGAAGTCAAGAGTCAGATGCTTAACTGACTGAGCCACCCAGACACCCTCAGAGTATAAAATCATAAATAAAATAGGTATATTTTGGTGGATTCACTATTCTGTGATCCTACCACATCTATGCAAAAAGTCCCATAATTCTATTAAAAATGTGCAATTATACTTTTAGATTTCTTACAAGAGCTCTAGTTTTAAATCTTATTTAAGTAATCTCACCATTTGCTAAATTTCAGTTGGATACATAAGGTAATTTTTTATAAAGGAATTTCATTAATTTTCAACTGGGAATACAATTGCTTTCCCTTGATATGGAGTTTTCAAGTTAGCATACCAAAATTGTGGAGTTCTTTTTTTTCTTTCATCTATCCAAGTACCCATGAAATGAAGTGATGCTACAACAGAAACCACATTTTCCAAATACAGTGAGAATAAGAGTTCCAATTATCTAGTTACTAGCCACATTAATGCATTTCTACAAAAAATTTTTTTGAATATTTATGTTGTGCAAGACCATGTGTCAGACATTACAGAAGATAAAATGATGGAACAGAGGCAAGGTTGTTCTCAGGTTAAGGCATTGCCCAGCATAATGGATAAAATACATACAAAGAGATTAATTCAGTCATTGCAGATTTACTGAGCATCTGTTGTCTCTAGCCACCATTTTCTTTTTTCTTTTCTTTTATTATTTTTTAATGTTTTATTTTATTTTTGAGAGAGAGAGACAGGCTCCAGGCTCAGCGCTGTCAGCACAGAGACCAACGCAGGGCTCAAACTCATGAACTGTGAGATCATGACCTGAATGGAAGTCAGACGCTTAACTGACTGAGCCACCCAAGTGCCCCTCCAGTCACCATTTTCAAGTTCTGTGAATACAGTAGTGAATGTTGCAGGCAAGGTGTCAGGAGATAGGGAGCATACATTTTAATGAAGAAGACACAATAACTAACTTTAAAAAATAGTGCTAGAAAGAAAATAAAACATGATGATAAGAATACCACTGACCAGGAGGTTACTCTACTTTGAATGGTGAGAGATTTCTTTGCAGTGGTGGAATGTAAGCTAAAACTTTCATGACAAGAAAGACACAACCAGAAAGATCTGGAGAGAGTATTCCAGGAAGAGTAAAAGACTGTGCAAGGCCCTATGTATTATGAACAGAAGAGCATGCCAAGGTGCCCTAGCACACGGGGCTATGGAATTTAGAGGTGGAAAAACATATGTGGAAGTGGAAATAGGGTATTCCTGAAAAAATTTAAATGAGCCTCCAGCTTCAGTAGGTTTTCATCAAATGGACATGTATGTCAAGGTCAAGGAATACAGCCCAGTTTCTAGAGATCTGCCGTATAACACAGAGCCTATAGTTAACAATATAGTGTTATGCACTTTAAAAATTAGGAGGGCATATCTCATGATCTCACGCTAAGAGGTCTTAACACACACACAGGTACACAAGCACACACGGCAATAAAAAAATGTACAAAATCTTTTGGAGGTGATGGATATGTTTATTACCTTGACTGTGGTAGTGGCATCACAGGGGTATGCATATGTCTAAACTCATCAAAATGATATACTAAATATGTAATTTTTTAATTAAGTATACCTCAATAAAGGTGAAAAAAGCATAAATAAAACATTTCTAATACACATTCATAATCTTACACTATTTCATGTAGTTAAGTTTCTTGTAACCAAAACAAAATGGAAGAGTAACATCAGGAGGTCTTAGTGGACTTCTTCCCAAGGTATCATAAAAGAACACATGGGCACTTCTTTTCAGAGTTTTAGTGCAAATAGTTCTCTTTAATATCAAGATAATAATTTCAGAATAGAAATCTAATATTCATTCTTAAAACTTGCAATCCTCTTTTTCTTTTGCCCTGTGAAAATGATTCTTAATATTCATTTAGAAAATCATACTATCTTTCTGATTGTTCTAGGGAATAATTGGGATTATTTGAAAATTATTTGTGAAAACATCTGTATAATTAAGAGCAAAAAGAGACCCTGAAGATCCCCCAGTTCAAAACCCTCATTTTACATATGAAGAAGAAGTCCAGCGAGGTAGATCTTACCCATGACTACAAAAATAACTGCAGAAATAGCCAAGAGTTAACCACTTTCCTCATGATTCGCAATGCAAAGATTTTGTACCTTTCCTCCATCTTCATGCCTGGGGTGCCAAATCAGACTTTCTCACTTATGGTCTGTCTGAGAAACAAAGATATATCCTCATTTCCTGAAACTTTGAAATATTCTGTGAGAAGCCAGGCAAATACAATGAAAATGAAATGTTAAAATGAAAATTTAAAGCACCCTATTATGTGAATTATTTTTATATTTTGCAGTCAAAGATGATTCAAGTTCACTTCTTTAAATAATGTCACACTCATTCACTTGCATCCAGATCTGCTGAGAAAAGGGGTCAGAGAAAAAAGTGGAATTTATAAGATTTGGTGCCACATAGATAGTAATCTCTCTAAAACATCATATTCTCCTATAGTTCACTCAGCATTTTTGAAATTTAGATTTAATTCTGCCTAAAATGACAACGTAAAAATATGCAACTTCTAAATATTTTGTGAAAAAAATCTAAAAATCAGTAGGAGTTCAAGGAGAAGCTACAAGACCATTGTGTCTCTCTCTACTTTGACTAGAATAATAATGATTGAAAAAACATTTTAATTAATTTTTTAAAATAGGAGGATATTTACAGGAAAGTACAGCAGATGTTCTCAAAGGGATGACTGATCAGTTTCTATTTTAAAAAATCTATACATACTTTTTTGGGCGCCTCAATGGCTCAGTCAGTTGAGTGCCTGACTCTTGATTTTGGCTCAGGTCATGATCCCAGAGTCTGGGATTGAGCCCTGCATCAGGTTTTGTGCTGAGGGTGGAATCTGTTTAAGATTTTCCCTCTCTCTCTCTCTGCCCCTCCCTGCTCACACATGCACACACTCTCTCTCTAAAAAATAAGAAAATAATAAAGAAATCTATACCTCTTTTAAAGCTGTTCACATTGTGAAACTTGTACATGACTGCCTAATTTTCATTTCACTGGATGTAAATAGAGGGCAAAAATATATTTTATTTATTCAGCTTATAAATTGCCTCACAAACTGTGGTTTGTGTGTGAATCATCTCATTCATCACTTAACAACCTTTTGCATAGAATGCCTAAACCCAATAGTGGCAACACCATCAGAATTCAATTTAATGAGAACGCTATTGCTGGATGATGAAAAGTAAAGCAAGAACAACAAAAAACTTGACCAAGTCCTAAGAGTGTATGTAATTTCCTTTGAATGCTGGGTGATCAATTTTTAAGTGTTGCCCTAGATGTCTTCTTTTATTCTACTAATCTGATTTTCTATTGCTCTTTCCTCCCTACATTGGATTCTTTTCTCTTGTCAGCATCATCATGGCAACTTTGAAAACCAGAAGTACTTTCTAGTGAGTTGGGCTGGACTGAGGTTGGTGCTGGTGGTTCAAAATATGAGAACAAAAGACATGATGAGAGGTGGCTTAGTGAAGTAATAATACCACGTGAGGACAGAATAATAGTCTAATCAATCAGTGACTGTCTGAATATGAAAAAGATACTTCAATTCTCCAAAGCTGGCAGTTTTGTAAAATTAGAACCCTGGACTCACCCATTAGCTTCTAACATTGTTTTGATCTTACAATCATGACCTTTTAGAATTAGAGTGTTAAAGTTATTTACAGATATCTGAGAACCATGGATTCCTATGTATTCCATAAATGTCCTGAATTGGATGAATAATTTTTATGTGTTTATTTCCACAGAGTGGTTTGTTAGAGGCTTCTGCCCCACCCCCAACAAACGAATTCACAAAATCACTCCTAATCTTTCAGGAGTTAGGCAATTAAGGTCCACATATGAAAAATGACTGCTCCAATTCATGTGCTCAGCACGGAGGCCTCAGGAGATACTTATATTTTTCCAAGAAAATGTACAATATTAAATGCTTCCTCTGTGCCTCTTTGCCTTCCCCTTAACTTTCCTTTTTTATCAGTTCAACTACAAATTCTCTCTTATGATTTACAAATATCTGTTTTGAATTTTTGACCTTAATTATTTTGCCTCAGAAGCACTGACCAGTAGAAGATGACAAGAGATAGAAATTAGGGGAAAAGCTTATGTTTTTTTCTAAAGAAAGTAATGTTGGGGAGGTTACAATTAATAGACTTTTCAAATACAGTACTCCTTATTGAGAAGAAAAACATGTAAGTAATTAATGTACACTGCTCCCAAAATGAAATAAAATTTTCAAAAATCAAAATATTTATGATGTTTCCTCAGTTGTTTGTTTTTAAAGAAAGGAGACAGTATGCTTGGCTCTCCCAGTCAGATGGTGATGTCTCATGCACTGTCCTTGCTGAGTTTAATAAATCTGATACTCGACCTGCCGAGCTGATGTAATCCACATCTCACCTCACTTCAATTTGTCTGAATTCTTTTTATCACAATTGCCATATATCCTGATGTTTTTATTCATAACTAAGAAAACCATTTTGGATGCCATCTTCAGCTTCCTTCCAAAATGCCAACAAGATGACACATTTTAATTCAACAGCCAACCCCTCTCTCTGTAGCTTAATCATTTCAAGTACATTCTGATATCTATTTTTCATATTTCAAGTTTCTAATAGTTTTCTATCCTTTAAGAAAAAGTACAATTTTTCTTTCTGTAGTCAAATTGCCTGACTTTCACTATGGTGGAAGTTGTTAATCATCCTCTTAAAAAACAAGGAAGTTCAAAGCCAGGAGAGCCAGGGTAGCACTTTGATCACACCACACTGACATCTGAGATGATTACCACAAAATGTGGCTTTAAAAGATCAGATATCTGAGGTAAAATCTTGGGAAAAAGTCCAATTACAACTATTCTGTTTAGGCCACAAGTTTTTTTTCTTAACTTTGTCCTTAAACTTTGAGATAGATATAGGACTTTGACATTCTGTGAGTTTGTGGGCTTTGCTATTGGGAAAAAGAGGTATTCATAAATCTCTTCCAGAACACGACCGTTTCAACTGTCAGAATTAGAAATTGTGTCATGTAATTGCAGGAATACTTGCTCAACCAGTTTTTCCTTGGATGACCTTAAGTAAATCAGGCCACCTTTCTCATCCTTTTTTTTTTTTTTTTTTTTTTTTTTTTAACTTGTAGAGAGGACATTAAATTATCTCTTTTCTTGCATGGGATGGACTGAGGGGATAGCATGAAAGAAACAGCATGCTACAGTACTGTGAGTGACAACTAAAACTGGAGAATGTGATAGAGACAGGAGTAAAAACAAGTTGAACCTAAATACCCTCAAAAAAAGTGCTAAAAGGTAGCCAATGGTGTGAGTATAATGTATATCATTATTTAAAGTGAGACAGATCTAGATCTTTGATTGATGTGGCTGTATTGTTGTAAGCATCTCCACTCCTAGCTTACAAAACTTTTCATCAGGCATACATAATTACTATTTCTAATTCAGAAGTCATCATGTTACAGTAAAATAAATAAACAAGACCTAGACATATCTTAAGACATTTTGAGAAAAACTAAATAGCTTCATTAAGTGTAATATGCAGATTATTATTAATCTTACACCATATTCAACTGGCAAATAAAGCTATATGTGGTGGTTTTCTGTCCTAGCCTTTGTAGCATTGGTTGTATTAGTTATCAGGATAAGATACTAGCCCAGCAAAACTGCTGAATTGTTTTTATTCACCTCAAAAGTAAAACTGAGTAGAGCACATAATAGCCATTGTCACTGTGAAGAAACTTGATAATGGTGTTCTCCATCTTTAAAACAACTTACCTGAATCATATCACAGTATTTCTTTTGGTTAAAACAAATGACCTCTCCAATGTCCAATATTACAATCCCATCATATAAATGCTTTTATATACTAATATCTTTTCTATTGAGTAATCTTAAATAGCATTATATATAGATTAAACTCAGCAATTAAAAATTAGTCATAGAAATATATAGGGACTTCCATTTTTAGCAATATGGCAGACTAAACATTAATTGAAAGACCTTGCACAACAGCACAACTGAAGTTGATGATAAAATGAAGAAATAAAAACCCTATCCACCACAAAGAAGAGAATTCTGTGAGCACTGGAGCCTGCATTAACCTGGGGCCAACTGTCCATCACTGACAGCCTACAGCTTCTATTATAATCAACCAAATGCACTGGAGAGAGGAGACAATCACCAGGGTGCTAGCCGGATGGCAGTTCAGTTATGAGAAATTCAGAGAACTGGACTTTCGAACAGTCATAATTCAAAGTAGGTTAAAGCCTGACTGGAGAGAGTTAGCAGAAATCTTTACCTGTGTCTATTTGATTCCAAGTGGAGCTGAACAAAAAGGAAAAATAGTCTCCATTGAGAATTATTAAGAGCAAGCCTGCATTTATATGAGTCTGGGGACAGATTTCCTCCTACCACTTCTGCTGCAGCAGTCCCCAAACTGGAAATTTCCTATAAAGTGGTTCCAGCTTGGTGTTATCTTAGACTCCTGAAAAAAGTAAAAGTTTTTTTAGTAGAATGCACTTTAAAACCAAGTCTCAAGGTATTCACACACAATTCTAGTAATATTATGAAACTAAAATAAAAGGCAATATATATACATAAATAAAGGGGAAATATTTATATATTTCTCTCCATGAGAATCAACAGGAAAAGAAGAACTGAGGTGTCAAGCCTGCAAAAGCTGTCGGCATTTTAATTATCTGACAAGAAAACGATGTTAGTATGCTTAATATGTTTAAAGAAAGAGGATGCTTGGGGTGCCTGGGTGGATCAGTCAGTTGAGCGTCCGACTTTGGCTCAGGTCTTGATCTCATGGTTCATGGGTTCAAGCCCTGCGTCTGGCTCTATGCAGACCGCTAGCTCAGAGCCTGGAGCCTGCTTCAGATTCTGTGTCTCTTTCTCTCTGCCCCTCCCCTGTTTACGCTCTGTCTCTGTCTCTCAAAAATAAATAAATGTAAAAAAAAAATTAAAAAAAGAGGATGCTTTAGAAAGTATGGCCAAGTAGATTTAAAAAGAATAAATATAAACTCTAGGTATGAATGTCATAACTGACTTCATAAAGCTAATGGGAAAATACAGTACAGCAGGAAGATCTGAAGATTCATCTTATATTAACAAAATGGAAAACAGAAACGAAGAAATAACAGACTGCAGAACATAGAGAAAAGACATGAAAAATAAGAGAGAAATTATAACCTATGTTGGATAGAGTAAGAAAATCTCACATGACCTAGAATTCAAGAAGGAGGTACATGAAGAGAGAAAAAGCAATGGTGGAAAAAAACAGGGTAGATGTGGGTAACTAGATGTAAACCATCACTCCTCACATTTGGTAACATAATTAACCCTAAAAAGAATAAATATTTGAAAATTCCAATTTTCAAATAGGAACATCATAGTAAAATACCAAAGACAAAATTAAAAGCAGTCCATAAGAAAACCTAGACTAACTATAAAAGGTCTATAATTAAATACTGGCAACACTAAAATCCAGAAGACAGTGTGATTATATCTTTACAGAGATGACTTTTTAAAAAAAGTAATCCTGGAAATCTATACCTAGTGGAATTAACTTTCAGAAATGGGATAAAATGAAAGTATTTTCAGATAGACACATACTTAAAACATGTTCTAGACTTCGACTAAAGGTACCTCAAGAGCATATTTTTTACTAACAAAAGTAATTCCAAAGTAAAGTCTAAGGTGCAAGGAGAATTGAGGAAAGAAAATGATGCAGGTTAGTAAATTTAAAAACAAATTAATTACATCAAGCAACAATAATGGTATCCAGTTTACAAAATTAATCCATTAAAATAGAAATAAATCCTGGCCAACAAGTGGAAAAAATAGGATCATGGTAGTAGACAATTGGACATAATCAATTCTGTCTGTGTATTGTTTCATGAGATTAGCTTTAATAGTATATATATATGAATTTTATTATATATTATTATATATATTATATACATATATATATATGAATCTTACAGATTATAGAAAAACCACCAGATCTAAGATATAGATTATATACAAATTCCAATACAGAAGGAGAAAAATTATGACTGAAAAAACAGAAAAGGATAAAGAAAAAACAATGTTAAATGAACAAATAGAAAGTCATCATCAATGTAGGGCTAAAATGCAAATTGTCAGACTATACATTTTTTTAAATGTATGGACAACAAAGTATTGAAAGTCTAAGAAGAAAAAAAGATATACCAGACAAATTCAAGTGAAATAAGTATATTGGGCATATCGACTTTTAGACAAAATACACACTAAAGCAAGAGAATAATAGAGTAATCAGCCATTGAGAAAAGATTCAATTCACCAGGAAGATTATAAATGTAAATGAACCTAACAACAAGGTTTGTTGTAAAAACTTCTGGAAGACAGAAATGTGGAAGTAGTGGAAGAAAGAGAATAGCAGAAGGAACAGGATAAAATATACATAAACGGAAATGCAATGGTAGAAAAGAAATGCTTTTCCAGGCAGGAACCCAAAGATGCCCAAATTTGAAAGTCTACAGGTACACAAAAATTCCAGCAGAAAACTGGAAGGTAATTTAAAGGCTACCTGAAAATACCTGGCCCTGAGTTTAAAAAATAATCTTCCATCAGATTTTCTAACTGTAAATTATCTCCATTATTAATTTAGAAAAATAATTAACATAATAAAGGGCATGCTGGTAAAAAAAAAAAAAGCATACAGTAAACAACACAATGGTGATTTATTTTAGTGAAACTTCCTTAAAATGAGGAACAAGACACATGTACTGTTCAAGATACTATAGCTCACAGAACGTATCCTTTACCCTTTACCAGCGAGATATGCTGAGGCAAAAATTACATTTTCAGTACTTCCTTGCAACTAGTAATATGATAGCAAAATAAAATCTGCCAATTAGGTGTACTCCCAATTAGGTGTGTCTCCCGTAGGAAGAATAAATGATGAGACAGAGACCACCTTTCTTCCCCTTTTGGCTTTTCTGCAAGCAAATATTGACATCAAAAAGTAAAAATATTCTGCAGGAGTGTTCCTGAGTGTGAGAGACAGTTACAGTCATGAGAACAGTGGCATTCATGTCAGTGGAAGTTTCCTACTCCAGAATTTTTATCCCTGTATCTCAGCTAAGAAAGACCCATGCTTTCTTTCCTGTGTGTATATAAGAGGTACGGGAAATCCCACTGTAGCTAGTGGTATCTTTTTGCTCAACTGTAATGTTAGAAATAGTACTCCTAGGTTGAGCCAATTTTTCATCGTGCTGAATGCCATTGCTGGAGGCTGAGCCTACAACACAGTCCTTGGCCCCTTCCTGTAACTCTCACTGACACCTCTTTTAATCAAATGTCTTCTTTCTTAAAGTACATGGAGTAGTTTCTGTTATTCCTGACTGACAAAGGTACCCATTATCATTCCTCCTATTTAATTTGCCTTCTGGGTATCTTAGCCAATATTATAATATAATAACTAAAAACGTATATGAGAGGAGTGCCTGGATGGCTCAGTCAGTTAAGGGTCCAACTCTTGATTTCAGTTCGGGTCATGATCACACAGTTTGTGGGTTCTAGCTGAGCCCCATTTCTGCTGACAGTGCAGAGCCTGCTTGGGATTCTCTCTCTGCCTCTCTCTGTGCCCCTCCCCTGCTTAGGCACAAGCGTGTGCTCTCCCACGCGCTCTCTCTCTCTCTTTCTGTCTCTCTCTCAAATAAATGTTTAAAAAAATAATTAATTAAACTAGCTTTGCCTTAAAATTCCAGATTAGGCAAAATTTTCAGGATTACAAAATAAGTGGCCTGGTTTGGATTTCATAGGCAGACTGCTAATCATTGTTGACTCTCATCTTTCCTCAGATCAAAATAGGAAACTTAATTAAGATGTATCAATTCTGATTGACCCCTCTAAGTCATTTGTTATTCTTTATATTTCAATTCTATATTTTAAGATCATAGTCATTTTATTATTTTCTCTATCAATATTTGTATAGAAAGTATCTACATTCTTATTAATTTTCTTATTTCTTCCTCTACCTCAAATCTTCTAAGATCACTGCAACCCAGCAGGAACAATGATTTATGGGAGTCTTTTGGTAAGAAATACCCTGTTTCTATTTGTCTGAATTTTTAAAAATAAAAATTAGTTACTCCTGGAATAACATTATATATTTCTTTTATTCTTTTAACACTTTGAAAATGTTTTTCTCCTATGTTTGGGCTTCTTATGTTGCTGATGAGAAGTCACTTATCTATCTAATTATTACCTGATAATAACAATCTGGTTTTTTTTTTCTGTCATCTGTTTATGAGATCTTTTTTGTTGGAGTTCTTATAGTTTCACTATAAGGTGAACAAGTGAGGATTACTTGGTATGTATCCTACAGAGATTCATTTGGCTTCCTGAATCCAAAAATTGGTTATTTTGTAAAAATTTACAAGAAATTTTTCATTCTTTCTTCAGATATAGATCTCTCCATGTCTCCCATTGTTTCCTTCAGGTGATTCAGGTATGTTGGATTTTTCTCATTTCTTCTTCATGTTTCCTAATCTTTCACACTTTCCTTATTTTCTTTTTATGATCTGATTAAGTTCTTGAATCTAATTCCAATATATTAATTCTCTCACCAGCTGGGTCTAGACTACTGATGATTTCATATACTGAATTATTTCAGTTATTTTATTTTTTATTTTTAGAAATATTATTTGGATTATTTTTCAAATCTGCTTGGTCATTCTCGCAGTCTTGTTATCCTTTTTCATTTTTTTCAAATGCTTTTAACAAATTTGATTTCATGCACCCATAAATTATTTAAAAAGATGTTTTCTCTTTCCATCCAATGTCAAGTTTTAAGACATAAATCTCCCTTGCAGGTCACTATTGAACTCTCCACTTCTTGCAGATTTGCCCTTGTCCTCTGTACTTCTTGAAGTCATAAAATCCAAAGGTTTGTTCTCTTTGATTTGGCAAATGCCATCAGGTTAAAGCCAGTGTCAGTCTTCTTTTTACGCCATGGAGTTCCTATTGTCAGAATTCCCAGCTTTCCTGTAAGATTCTCTGCACTTTTAGAAGGGTGGGTTTATCTAGTAAGTGCAATTGATTTCAGTTTTCAAGTCTACCATACTATCAAAAATATAACTTGATTTTTATTATTTATTATACTTTCCTCAAATGGAAAAAGGTATAGGAGGGCCTGGTGCTTGACCTGTCTTAATCAACATTATATCCTAAGCACACAGAACAATGTCTAGAATATAATTAATGTTTATTGAGGGAATAAACAAATTATAAGTATTTCTATTTCATTTATTTTGTTTGTATTATAGGATTTTGATCAAATACAGGAAATGTTAACAGTGATTAAAAGTAAGTATATTTCTAATATTTTTCTGCTTTTCCTAATTTTTCACCAGTGAGTTTGTATTACATTTTAGGAAGAAGATATTTTTAAACGGAGAATTTGAATGTCATATTATAATAAATATATCAAAAACTGTAAAACTACCCAAAGAAAATGACTGACAGGAAATAGAACTACAATTGAATAGTGCATCTATGAGTAGTGGGGTATCATTTGTTGGGGTTTTTAAAATTTATTCTATCCTTAAATTTTTATACAATTATGTCTTTTTAATAAATAATTACTTTAAGTAGATAACCCATATGGTCTAAAAGCAGTTACTTTCTTAAAGTTTCTATGTACAATTTAAGCTTCTATTTTTAGATTTTAATTTCCTAATATATGTCTGATTCTAAGTGTCTTGTATATGTTATTCAATTAATTTTCAATAAAATATTTCCCATTTTACATATGAAGAAATTGAGTAAAGCTAAGGAACTGTCCATGATCATTCACACATATTACAGATTGTAACAGCAAGGAAATGACAGCTGCCAAGTAAGAAATAGAACTGGAACCCTTGGACATCTTGTGTGATTTCTATCCAAGGTCAAAGACAGACATATATGTAAATGCTGTACTAAAGTGTCTTCTTCCCTCTTTAAAAGCAGGTGTTCCTATCCATTAAACATCAAAGGGACTTTATGGAAGATATAATACTCTGTTTGTATTAGTTTGCTAGGGTTGCCATACAAAATACCACAGACTGAGTGGCATTACAGAAATTCACTTTCTCACAGATTAATTAATGCTAGAAGTTGAGATCAAAATGTCAGCCAGGTTGTTTTTTCTGAGGTATCTCACTTTGGCTTGTAGATAATTGCCTTCTTGCTATATCTTCACTTTTATTTCTTTTCTGGTGTCTCTCCATTTATCCTAATTTTGTCTTCTATATGGACATTAAGTCACATCGGTTTAAAACCCACCCTAATAAACTGTGAAGTTTTTGTCTCCAAATATAGTCACATTTTGAGGTACTAGAGGGTAAGACATGACCATATGAATTTTTAGGAGGAGACAATTCATTCTATAACACTGCCATACTAAAAGAAGTAAGTGGAAATGTAGTTCCAAATTAATCATAGTTCTTAAGGATACCTTGAAGCTAAACAAGACAAAATTTTTGCAATTATATAACATAAATCTTTTATTGACATATATGGGTATTTCTTTCTTTATTATGTTGGCATTTACCCAATCTATAGATGACGTGATGGTTAACTTGTTTTATTTTATCTTTTTTAGAATAGTTTAAAATTCACAACACGGAGGAAGATAGAGATTTCCCAAGTAACTTCTGCCCCTACACATGCATTGCCTTCCTTGTTATCAGCATCCCTCACCAGAACAGTGTGTTCGTTCCCAATGATGAACTTACACTGATAAATCATAATAATCTGAAGTCCCTAGTTTACCCGAGGAATCACTGTTGGTGTTGTACATTCTATGAGCTTGGACAAGTGCATGACATCAATCATTATAATATCATATAGTATTTTCACTGCCCTAAAAATTCTTTACACTCTGCTTACTTATCCCTCTCCTCACCCTCATCACATCACCCCCCGCCACCAACCTTTGATCCTCTTATTGCTTATATAGGTTTGCCTTTCTAGAATGTAACATAGTTGGAAACATACAGTATATAGCCTCTTCAGATTAGCTTCTCTCACTTCCTTATACATTTTTGGGGATGCCCTTGCTCATTAGAGCTCCTAGTTCTCAGGGCTTTTAATAGAGGATTTATATCCCCCCATTCTCCCCACATATCTATTCCCCATCCTACCCCTCTTCCCCTGATGAATTGGCCTCAGACTGTTATTTACACTATTGAGTCCCATGGTTCTCAGGCCTTTGGACTCCAAGTGAATTGTATAAATAGCTTTCCTGCTTTTCCAGCTTGCATTCGGGACATCCTGTTACATCTTGGTGTCCATAATGATATGAGACAATTCTCATAATAAATCTCCTTTTATGTATCTATATCTTCTTGGTTTTGTTTCTCTGAAGACCTCTGACTAATACAAATAGTTAAATTCAACAAGCACCTATTATGTTTTCAGTTCTGTGGCACATTTAAAATCAGAGTACTTAATATTCAAGAAGTTTACAATATAATGAGTGTAGGAAAAGAAACAAAAAAACCCATGTATATTAAATATTGTAATAGCAGTGAAGTCACTCAATAAGTGACAGCTGCCAAGTAAATATAAGAGAGATACAAAATATATTGGATATAAGAATAATAACTAGATTGCATTTAAGGGAAACATAGTATCAGTTTACTTATTGTTTAAATTATGTAGTAATAGTTCATTTTGACCATGTGTTTTCCACTCCACAAATGAAGAAACACTAACATACCTTTTGGGCATGCTATGTTGGTTCAGATGTGATTAAAATTCATGAGAAAACATTTATTATTTTTATGGTGTCTGATCAACTGACAAGGAATAAGATACCTTGTAAATTAATATTATAAAATGGACAGACTAAGATTTCCCTTAGTACATCATGGAAAATGAGGAGGAAAGTTATTTAAGTTGCATAAAAAAGTATCATTTGAAAAAATTCAAGGTAATATGATGCTGCGTTTTTTTTTAAGATGTAAAAAAATAAGCCACAGAAACTAGACAATTAAGGTGATTGGAAAAAAACAATATAAGTGTATCAGAAAAGGATTATCAATTAATATTTTTGCAGGGGAAATATTGTCTCTTTTCTGGATTGTGTGGTTGGCAAAGTCATTTTTTTCTCCAGTTTCATTGAGATTTATTTGAGATATCAAAATTGTACATATTTGAGGAATACAATGTAACGTAATCATTTGATATACCTATATAATGTAAAATGATTATCACAATCAAGCTAATTAACACATCCATCACCTCACATAGTTACTTTTTTAATGTGTGGTAAAAACATATAAGATCTACTTTCTTGGAAAATTTCAAGAATATAATAATATTAACTACAGTCACCATGTTGTACATTAGATCTTCAAAACTTACTCATTTTCTGACAAAGTTTGTACCCTTTGAATAACATCTCCCTATTTCCACCCCAGCCCCTGGCAACCACCATTCTACTCTCAGCTTTGGTGAGTCTGACTTTTTTAGATTCCATGTGCAAGTGAGACCATCCATACAGTATTTATCTTTTCCTATCAGCATATTTATTTAACCTAATATCCTCCAGGTCCATGAATGCTGTCACAAATGGCAGGGTTTCCTTCTTTTTTATGGCTGAATAATATTACAAATTGTGTGTGTGTGTGTGTGTGTGTGTGTGTGTGAGATATTTTTCTATTTCTTCATTATTCATGACTTAAATTGTTTCTATTATCTTGGCTATTGGAAATAATGCTGTAATAAACATGTGATACCTTCTGAAGATCCTGATTTCATTTCCTTCAGATACATTCCTAGAAGTGGGACTGCTGAATTATATGTTAGTTCTATTTTTAAGTTTTTAAAAAACCTGTTTGTTTTTCCAAATGGCTATACCAATTTACATTACCAACAACTGTATACAGGGTTCCTTTTTTTCCACACCCTCACCAACACTTGTTATCTATGTCTTTTTGATGGTAGCCATCCTAACAGTATGAAATGATATTTCATTGTAGTTTTGATTCATATTTCCCTAGTGATTATCAATGTTGAGCATCTTTCCACATATCTACTGCTTATTTATACGTCTTCTTTGGGAAAATATTCAGATCTTTTGCCTATTTTTAAATCAGGTTTTTTATTTTTTTTATTATTTTCTTCTTTTGTTTGGCTATTGAGTGTTATATGTTATTATATATTTTGGATATTAATCCCTCTCTCTATATATATATGGCCTGCAATTACTTTCTCCCATTCCATAGATTGCTTTTTCATTTTGTTGATTGTTCCCTTTGCTGTAAAGATTTTTTTTTTGAGAGAGAGAGAAACCATGCATGCACATGCATACACACAAATGGGGGAGGGGCCAAGGGAGACAGAGAATCTTAAGGAGGCTCCACACCCAGTGAGAGCCAATGCAGGGCTCTATTTCATGACTGTGAGATCATGAACTAAGCCAGTATCAAGAATCGGATGCTTAACCCACTGAGTCATCCAAGCACCCTAAAGATTTTAGTTTGATATAGCCCCACTTGTTTATTTTTTATGTTGTTGTCTGTGATTTTGGTGTCAGAGCAAAAAAAAAAATCATTGTTAAAAACAGTGTAAAGAAGCTTATATCCCATGTTTTCCTCTAACACTTTTGCAATTTGAGATCTTACATTTAGGTTTTTAATCCACTAATTTTTGTGTATTTATGGGATAAGTGTCTAATTTCATTATTTTCCAAGCGGGTATCCAGTTGTCTGAACACCATTTCTTAAACATACTGTTTTTCCCATTGTGTATTCTTAATGCCCTTTCCATAGATTAGTCAACCATATATGGGTGGTTTATTTCGGGGCTATCTATCATGTTCCATTGGCCTGTATGTCTATTTTTATGCCAGTGGCATACTCTTTTGATTACTATAATTGGAATATAGTTTGAAATCAAGAAGTATGATGCCTCCAGCTTTGTTTTTCTTTCTCAAGATTCCTAAATAAAAAAGATAGGAACACTTCCAATTCATTTTATGCTGGACTTTGGTATCCAGCATTACCCTGATACCAAAGTCAGATAAATACCCTATAAGAAAAGAAAGTTATAAGTCAGTATACCCATTGAACACAGATGCAAAAACCCTCAACAAAATTCTAGAAAACCAAATTAAGCATCATGTTAAAATGATCATACACTACCATCAGTGGTGGATTACAATGATTAGTATTGTTAAAATGTCTATTCTACCCAAGCAATCTATAGAATCATTGTAATCCCTATGAAACTTCCAAAGGCATTTTTTAACAGACACAGAAAAAGCATTCCTAAAATTTGTATGGAACTGCAAAGATCCCACAAAGCCAAGGGAACATCTTAACCCTATAAATATTATACCAGTTCAATGCTAAAGCAATTGAAGATGATAATAAATATCACACCTCAGGGGTGTGATACAAGTTATCTGTTTGAGATTCAATCAGTTGATAGCAATCAACTGATACAGAGAGGTCTATTTAATCTGTATGTCTATTTTCCTACCTTATGCTCACCTTTGGTTAATGTTACTGTTTTTCATGCTTTGTAACAGAACAGAACATCTTTGTTTTTCATACTTTAAAAGCAGTAGTTCTCAAGTTTTAAGTAAAGGTCCCCTTTAGGAATTTGAAAAAAAGCTTAGACCCTTTTCTTAGAAATATTTATTCATTCATTTATTCATTCAATACACATGCATTGAATTTTACTGTGTCAAGCATTACTATAACATCGTAAACATGGCAATAAGCTAACATAACAAGATCCCTTTTATTCTACCAATAGAAGAAGGACCAGCAATAAACAAAATAATAAAAATACTATTTCAGATTGTGATAAATGCCCTGAAGGAAATAAGCAGACTAATGAGACAGAGATACCTATGGGAGAACTACTACTGAAGGAAGTGGTAAGTAATACACAATTAAAGTTTACTGGGATAGTGTTGAAAACTAGTAAGCATGATCCCACTAACATTTAAAAAAAAATCCTTCTCTCTTTGTTGTGTGTGGGACAGAAGTAGAAGCAAGAAGATCATTTGGTAAGTGATTTTTAATTGATCAGATGTAAGAAGATGGTGGCCATAGGCTAACGTGGTAGTTGTAGAAATAAATAGAACTGGAAAGATTTGGAAGTTAGAGATATCTAGAATTTTTTTCTGGAATTATGTGGAAGATGAAACAAAAGAGGAATTGATTTAATACCTAGATTTTTTTTCTAAAGCAAATATTTGATGGTAATAGTAGTTCTTTTTACAAAAAGGAGACAGTCTGGTGCAAGAAGGAAACAAATTAGAAATTTCTATTTTGCATTTATATATAATATGTATTTTATATGTAAATGAAATATACATAATATATAAATGGAATATGTAACATATATTATATACATAGAAATGAAATGATAGTAAGCCATTGGATATAAGAGTCTGGAGCTCAAAAAAGTAGATGAAACTTTGGAAGATATCAGCATAAATTCATGGAAGTAAAAGTGCTCATTTCAGATAGGAAATTATAAAATAAAGGATGCAAGTAATATATCATTTTAAAAACTCATAGAAGGTTAAAATCTCATAAATTTTTTTAAAAAATATTGAACCTAGTGAGGTTGAAAAAATTGAAGTATGTAATACTATGGAAGCCAACAAAAAATATTTCAAAAATGAGCAAACTGTAGTCTAAAAAAGCAAATTATATATGGAAAACACAACATAATGATAGGGATTCATTGAAAAAATAAAGTAAAAGAATCAGACCTGCAAAGGATCTTGGATAGTGGAATTTTGAGACCAAAAACATAAAGAACTATAGTTAACATGATTAGTAAAAGAAACAAAACTTGAAACTAAATTAGAAATCAGTAGCAATAGAGTATCTTGGAAAACAGAAAATATTTGGAAATTAAGTCATGCCCTTATGACTAAATCATAGGTTAAAAAAGAAAACACAAGAAAAATTAGAAAATATTTTAACCAAATGATAATGAAAACAAATATAAAAAAATTAAAATGATAAAAGGAGAAACAAACTATCTGAACATCAAAAAGAGGAAAAAACATTGGGAAGATTAAAACTATAAATAAATAAAACCTGTTTGCATTTTCTTCTTAAATTTCTACACTATGTTTAATAATATAGCAAAATTGCTAACACTGTCTGATATGGTTCTCAATATAAATGGAGAAAATACCTAAGATAATGATATTATAAGTTCAGAGAGTAAAGACGTTTAAGAGGAAATATGGTTTTTACACTTCACTGGAACCTGTAAAATGTCAACACCAGGAGATTATGATAAATTATGTATATGTAATAACCTAAAGAAACCATTAAGAGAGAGAGCTATACAAAGGGCTATACTTCCTAGAGTGGTCTAATTCATAGAGATAGAAAGTAGAATAATGGTTGTCAGGCATTGGTTAAAGGGGAGAATGAGGAGTTACTATTTAGCTAGTACTAAGTTACATGTTGGGAAGATGAAAAAATTCTAGAGATGGGTGATAGTGATACTTGTACTTATAACAATGTGAATGTACTTAATACCACTGAATTGTACACTTCAAAATGATTAAAACAGTAAGATTTGTTATATGTATATATTTTACCACTATATATATATATATATATATATATGACAGGTATGCTCAAAATAGCTAGAGATAAATCAAAATAGAATTTGTAAAGTTGTGTAAGTAGTCCACAGGAAGGCTGAAAAAGAAAAATGAAAAATGAAAAAAAAACAGAACAGAAAACAAAAACTCAATAATAGACTTAAGCCCTAAAATATCAATTAAACAAAAACCATGATCCATGAGAGAAAAAAACTGACAGATTGAACTTATTGAAATTAAAAACCTCTGTTCATGAAAGACACTGTTAACACTGAAAATACAAGCCACAGACTGGGAAAAAACACATATACAATAAAGGACTTTTACATAAAATATGCAAAGAACATTAAAAACTCAACAATAACAAAACAAACAACCCAACTGAAAAATGGGCAAAAGCTCTTAGCAGATACCTCAAAAAAAATGCAGATGGAAATTAAGTGTATCAAAAGGTACATAATTTACCAGTAAGGAAACACACATCAAAAAAATAATGCAGAGATAGTAGACTAAAACAATTACGGAGATAGTAGAAAGATCAGTGGGTGATGAGGATCTTCAGTGGAAAACTGATTAGGTGAAGCCCAGGGAATTTCTTTAAGGTGTTGAAACCATTCGGTATGATTTTATAATGGTGTTTATGTGACACTATGCATTTAGACAAAACACATATAACTTTACAAAACAATGCAAACACCCTAATTTATGTAATTAAAAAAATCATTTACGAGTTTAGAGGATCATGAATAGAGTGAAGACCTGTATCAAAATTTATGTAATAAACATGGTGAAGAAAGGAGGGGTAAATATGATGTTTTAGAAACAGTAATTTATAAGACTAAGGTCAAAAAGAACTATAGACAAATATTATACTCTAGTTGATAATGTTTTTTTCCACAAGAGTACAAGTTAATAATTCTGAAACCTACTTGCAACCTACAATGAAATAGAAATAACTAATATTGGAGGGCAGACAGTGAGAGCCAGGTGTCTCATTGCTAGAGTATCAGAAAAGTTATAGATAAACAGGAATATGAATCTACACAGCGATTAGAGATGAAGACATCAGTATGAACCTATATTTAGCTAAATATAGACCAAATGGTTACATATGGTAATACATATTACACACACACACACACACACACGCTACTATACAGTCTTGTTCTATTAGCTAAGAGGACCTAGAACAAAGACATCCTGGGAGCACTGAGAATACCTGGCACCCAGATCTTGGTTTCTCATATAATTTCTAATTCTATTTTCTAATGAAAGAAACTAGGCCTACTTGGATAAATGGCTGTTTCTAGGACTGGGAAAGGAAATCTAAAAAATGAGTTTGGCACTCTGGCAGTCCAGAAATAAGTGCTTAAAGAAACACAAAGATGGAGATAGGTCGACAGATATAGTGGTCAACTGAAAGATATCACAATAGGCAATACTGGAAAAAGTTGAACAAAATTAAGTAGTATTAGATCATAACCCAAATTATTAAGTAAATATCCACAAGTCCATACTGATATAAATAAAATGATTAAACAAATAAATGAAAGAAAATAGACAAGTCTCCTGCACAAAACTCCAAATAATTTATATAAATTATATTTATATATAAACATAATTATATTATAAATCTTATGGTAGTGAACTATAACTCCCACTCCTTATGTGTACACTGCACAAAGTACTGCTTGAAAAGGGGGAAAGAGAATTACTGTACAATGAATAAGCTGGACAATCACTACTTTAGCCAATGAACAGGATGAATACCAAAAGTGACAAGTCAGGCTGTCATATATCCATGATATGATGTGATGAGAGTGGCATCCTATGCCATTTTTTATTTTAACTTGTCATCTTACTCTCAAAAATTTCTAATTTCAGTCTAACCATGTGAAACATATCAAACTAATACCACTGATGGACATTCTTCAAAATAACTCACCAGTACTCCTCAAAACTGTCAAGCTCATCAAAAGCAAGGAAAGTCTGAGAAACTGTCAAAGCCAAGAGTAGTCAAAGGAGACATGTCTAATTATAAGAAATGATAAGGATGGCATCCTGAAACAGAAAAAGGGCATTAGGTAAAAATCAAGAAAATCAGAATAATTTAAGGACTTCAGTATATATTTTAATATTGGCTTATTACTTGTAATAAAAGTAACATAATATGTAAGATTTTATTGATAGAGAAAAGTGATTATGAAATACATAAGAAACTCTGTACTATATTTGTAATTTTTCTGTAAATTTTAAAATATTCTAAAAGCTCAATGGTAAAACCTCCAAGAAATCCATTTAGAAGTGCTCTAAAGACAAGAAGAGACATTTCAACAAAGAGGATATACTGATGGCAAACAGGCTTATGAATTCACCATCTCTGGCCATTAGGGAAATATAAATTAAAAGCACAGTGAAATATCACAACACACCCATCAGAATGACTGAAATAAAATAGTGACACACCAAATTCTGGTGATGATTTAGATAAACTGTATCACTCATACAGTGCTGATTAAAATATTAATTGGTACAGCCACTCTGGAAAACAGTTTAGAAGTTAAAAATAAACATGTAATTGCTAACGTAGGCATGTATCCCAGAGAAACAAAGATACATGTTCACATGTTCACACAAACACACACACACACACACACACACACATGTAAAGAAATGTGTACAGCAGATTTACTGATAATAGCCAAAAAACATAACCCGAATGTATTTCAATTGGCCGATAAACAACTGTGGCACATCCATACCATGGAAGTTTACTCAGAAAAAAAAAAAAAAAGAAAGAAAGAAAGGAAGGGAGAAAGGAAGAAACAGAAGGACTTATTGATACACATAACAACTTGGATGAATCTCCAGAGAATTATCCTGAGTAAAAAGCCAATTCCAAGAGGTTGTACATATATGATTCCATTTATACAATATTGTTAAAATTCCAAAATTATATAAAGGGGAAGCATATTAATTCCCCCAAGATTTAAGGATGGGGTGGGAGAAGTAAGGCAGGAGGAAACAGGGTGTCATTATTAAAAAGCAATATAAGGATCCTTGTAGTGATGAAGTGTTTTCTATTTGGGGTGTATTTATGTTATATCCTGATTGTGATATTTTACTACAATTTTGCAAGATGTTACCATTGAGGATGACTGGATGAAGGGCACATGGGATCTCTTTTTACTATTTCTTACTTTTGGGGCATGATATTTAAATTTTTTCTAGATTAACTGAGGTATAAAATTGCATACATTAAAGTACACAATGTGATTATTATATATATATGTGTGTGTGTATAGTGAAATACTTACCACAATCAAGTTAGTTAACACATCCATCACCTTACACAGTTACCTTCTATATGTCTGTAGAGAGAATACTTAAGATATATCTACTCTCTTAGCAAATTTCAAATATACTATGCAATATTATTAACTACAGTTACCATGCTGTACATTATACCCCTAGAACTTATCTTAGAACTGAAATTTTGTTACCATTTGACCAACATCTCCCCATTCCCTCACCACCCCCCCAGCTCCTGACAACCACCATTCTGCTCTGTTTCTGTGAGTTCGAATAATTTTTAGATTCCACATGTAAGTGGATCATAAAGTATTGATGTCTCTGTCTGGCTTATTTCACTTAGCATTATGGTCTCCAAGTTCATCCGTGTCTTCATGTTATTTCTGACAACTGCATGTGAATTTATAATTATATCCAAAACTATTAAATTTAAAACTATTAAATTTTATTTCAATTCTCAAAAAAAAAGATGCAGCTAATGATGCAAATGTTTACCTTAGAAAGGAAGAAAAACGTATATAAAAAGGAGGAAACATCAGCGATCCAAGATTCAACCTTAGAAAGCTTGGAAAAGAACACCAGTGTAAAATCAAAGTAAGTAGGATAAGAATTATAAAGAGTAGAAATAAATGAAAATAAAAAAGAGACAAACTGTAAGACATTGACAAAACCAAAAACTAATTCTTTGCAAAGATATACAAAGTCAACCATCTCCTAAACAGACTAAGAAAAAGAGGAAGATATCCAATATCAAAAATAAAGGAGGAGTTTTTGCTACTGAATCCACAGACATTAAAAGGATGATGAGAAAATAATATGAACACCATTCTGCCAACAAACCTGACAATTATATGAAATGGAAAATAGCCCTAAAAAAATACAACGCACAAAGTTGACACAATAACAATGAGAAAATCTGAATAGTCTTATATGTCCATTTCTAAATCACATTATCAAAAACCTTTACACAGAACTCCATGCCAAAATGGTTTCAAGTGTTAACTCTATTAAAGATTCAAGAATGAAATAATATCAATATTGCACAAACTTTTTTCGGCAAATAAACAAGGCACTACCCTGCCAAAATTATTTTATGAGGTTAACATAAGCCTAACAGTAAAACATGACTAAGACATTGCAAACAATTAATAATTATGACCTAATATCCCTCATGAACATAGACACAAAAATATCTAGCAAAATATTATAAAATTAAACTCAACAGTATAGAAATTATAACACAATATATACAATTAAATTTCTTCCCAGAAATGAAAGAGTGGTTTAACAAATATCAACCCATGTAATTCACTATATTAACAGAATTTTTTAAAGTGACTATTTCAATATATGCATTTGACAAAATTCAACATCCATTCATGATAAAACTCTTAGCAAATAAGAATAGTAAGAGTGTCATCCAAAATGTATTCCTAACATAATATTTAATAGTGATAGAATAAACTCTGATTGAGATCAAGAGCAAAGTAAAGAAGTCCATCTTCTCCATTTCCATTCAACACTTTTATTGGAGGTCTTATCATTTGGAATATGGAGAGTAAAAGCAGTATAACATATAAAGTTCAGAAATAAAGAAGTAAAACTGCCCTTTTGGGAAATGCAAAATATTTTGCGTACATGTAAAAACAATCAATCTATCTACAAAACAACTGTTAGAGCTAGTAAATAAACAGGGTTATAGAATAGAGAGTTAAGATAAAAAACATTTTTGCATTTGCATATAATAACACAAATAGATGTAAAATAAAACTTTTAAAAATCCATTATAATAGAAAAACTAACAAGGAGAACCAAAATCTTTGCACTAAAAATTAGAAAATATTGTTGAGAGAAATTAAAGAAAGTCTAAATAAATGGAATGGTATATTCTGTTAATGAATTGGAACACTCAGTATTGTTAAAATGTTGATTCTCCATAAAATGATCTATACATTCAATGCAGTTCCGATCAAAATTTTTGAGACAGAGCATGAGTGGGATAATGGCAGAGACAGAGGGAGACACAGAATCTGAAACAGGCTCCAGGCTTTGAGGTGTCAGCACAGAATCCGACATGGGGCTCAAACCCATGAACCGTGAGATCATGACCTGAGCCAAAGTCAGATGCTTAACCAACTGAGCCACCCAGGTGCCCCTAAGCAAGGGTTTCTTAAAACACAGAAAGCATGAATTATTATAAAAGCATTGATAAGTTGAATTTGTTAAAAAACAAAACACAACTGAGTAAAATCTGAAGATCTAATTGAGTATGAAACAGTCATGAATTGGGCAGCATCCTATCTAGCACATAGAAGGGAGTTCCACTGAGCTGTAGAAAAGAAAGGTTTTTAAAGGTGGGAGAAGGAAATTATTAGCAAAGAATGCATTGTTTTAGATGGTTCAAGGTTACATTCCTGGGGGTTGAAACTAGTTAGGTTAGCTATTAAGTCTTGGTTTACTGACATGGGGCCTTAAATTAAGTGACTCCATGTGGGCCTGCAATTTTCTTTTTAACAAACTTAATCAAAACTTAAAACCTTTCATTCTGGAAATCCCTGTTAATAAAACCCAAAGGCAACCCATAGACAGGGAAGACAATAATCATAACATAAGACAAAGTACCTGCATTCAGAAGATTTAAAGAATTCTCATAACTAAGAAATGAAAAGGCAAAGAACCCAATAAAAATGGGCAAAAGTCTTGAAAACCCACATGATTAGGTAAAGACCAAAAACAAGTGTTGGTAAGTATATAGAGCAACTAGAAGACTCTATCATGCCAGAGAGAATTACAGCCAATCCTACAAAGTGTGGTCATTGTAGAAGGAGGAAATGTTTGAAGGTGCCAAGCTCTTTTCACAGAGAAAACAAGTTAAAAAGAAAAAAAAGAAATATCCTTATATCCTAGTACAAATATGCCAATTTCTGTTACTTTTTCATTCACTGGCCACCAGTTACTTCCACAAAGCCAGACGAAGTATTTCCTCATTCTACTTTGTAAACACCTACTACATTTCATCACCTTGCTAAGCAGAGGAGTTTAACAGCAGTAGCCAAAACATACATTCCTGGCTATGTGTGCTTTCAAAGTCCTTTTTGATATTTCTATTACAGCATGGTTACAATATTTTACATTTAGCCTGTGTGTGTCTATATGTTCCACTAGTTGACTATCACAAGGATGTATTTTAACTTGTCTTTTTGTCTTTTTTTATTCCACAGCACCCAGCATAATGCGTGGCACACAGTAGGTACTATGAGGGGAGGAAGAGAGGGATGGAAGGAGAGAGGGGAAAAGGGAGAGAGGGAGAAAGGAATGGCATATTTTGTTTAGTCTCTTATTTTACCTGTTTGAGGGGAGGAAGAGAGGGATGGAACCAGAGAGGAAAAAGGGGAGGGGGGAGAAATAAACAGTATATTTTGTTTAGTCTTTTATTTTAGCTCTTTGAATACCTTTCACAATCTGAACTAAACAACATCTCAATAAAATTATGAAGACAGCACAATTTAAAGTAAGTCTGCCACCCAAAAAGCTAATAGTGGCCACTGGGTTCATTCTCAAGTAATTATCCAGGTAATTTGACATTTATCCAGAAGACTGGCTCCCAAGTTGAAAGCCAGTTTAGACAATATTAGCAGCTATTTCACAGGGATTTTCACAAGTGCTCATTTGTGCCTGTGTGTGTGAAATTCCTGCTGTGAATTTGGTTTGGGGACCAGCCACGTGCAACATCCCAGCTGAGCCACTGCCTTCCCAAACCAATCTTCCAGCCAAATGCTTAAGTAAACATGGCAAATTGCTCTAGATTCTCCTCTTGGCCTCCAAACTCACAGCAAGTTTGTTGGTTCACAACCTTGGGAGTCCCAGGGTGAAACTCCAAACTGCCCTGGGGATAGAGGGCAAGCAGGGAGGCAAGGAAGAAAAGACTGCTTCAGACCCACAGGCAGCAGATTTAACAAGCAAGAAATTTACATACAAGGCTTTTATCTTCAGTGACACAAGATATGTCAATCTCCATATCTGCTGCCAGAATCTTAGAAGTTTTTGGAGAGGTCTTAACTGGGTTCAATCATATATAAGATTCCAAAGGTCTCAACAATACCCCACTCTCAAGGCTGTGTCCTTCAAACAACTCCTGTTCTGGGAATGGTGGGCAAAACATTACATGCCCAAGACAGGTGACTGTGAGGAGCCCCTGACTGTCGAGATCCAGCTCATGGGTCAACTGGATGGTCACATCCTCTTCGTGACCTCTTCCCACAGGTAATGTAAACTTTCTGTGGTTTCCATACTATGACTGCCCAACAGAACAAATGTCTGAGTGCACTTTGTGAACCCCTCTCAAATGTGTCCCCAAAGGTCCTCTTTTCTGGATGTGCTAGGGTGAGTAAGGAAGAGAGAAACTAACTCTGCAGCATTTTCCTGACCACCGTTATTTGAGAGTTTTATAGTGTTGCCTCAAAATTAGAGTCATAACAGAAACAGAAAGGACCAGGCAGTCACTACTTCAGAAATCAAGAAATAAATAGGAAATACCACTACTGTTACTACTAACAACAACAATTTTTTATTTTATAGTATTCTAACCATGTATATAAATTCATGAGAAAAAATATTACACTCATTATCCAAAGTAAGAAAGTGAAGCTAAGAGAACAGAGAAGCAGTTAAGTCATAAAGTATTCCAATCTGGGATTAGAAGTGACTTTAATGCCCCCCTAGCTGAACCCCACTTTAAAAATGAATAAAGAAGCTTAATGGAAATAATAAATATTATTGTATTAGTGAAATAATGAAAATGCTCTCTTTGCTACAGAAACACAAATAGTGCTTGCACTTTTAAGAGGGACAGGCTCCATATGAGAGGTCAACCTGACCTACACTCATTTTTGTTTCAAAAACCTTTGCAGTTGCTGTTATTTTGCCTAGAAATACTGTTTCTTAGATATTTACATGGTTTTATACCACCTCACTTCATTCATGTCCTTGCTCAACAAATGTCACTTCCTAAGAGGGCCTCCCTCCCTAACACCCATTTCAAAATAACAGCTTCTGTCCCTTTCTATCCTTTATTCCATTTCACTTGTTTTATAACACTTGTCATATCCTAACATCATAGCTTTTTTTGCCTGTTTCTTTAAGTAGGCTTCATGCCCAGCACAGAGTCCACTGTGGGCTTGAACTCACCATGCTGAGATCAAGAACTGGGCTGAAATCAAGAGTCGGACGCTTAACTGGACTGAGCCACCCAGGCACACTTAACATCATAGTATTTATTTGTCCACCCGTTAATTTTCTATACCCCCTTTAGAAGTGTTGTGAAATGGCAGAGACTTTGTATCCCTGTGCCCTTATGATGGTGCCTCACACAGATTAAACCCTCAGTGATGATAAGTTGAATTAATGGATAGTTGAGTTTTCTGTGTAGCTTGTAAAGGTCACTGTTTATAAGATCGCACTCTAACACTATCTCCATATGCCCTTATCCACGCACATAAGCACAAACAAATACACAGCACCTACACTAACACACCTACACACTGGCACACATATATAAGAATTTTTGTCTGTAAGAAACTCAGGAAACATGAAGTATCTGATTTCCACTAGGTTCTATATATTTGGGTGCAGTATGTTATGGAACGGAAATGGGTTCAAGGCATACTTGCCTTTGGAGAACCCACTGCCTAGTATAGTATAATGAAGGAGCAGAAAAACTCTGCTGCAGGCTCAACCATCATTGACTGCTTAACTCTTCAGTGCTTGATGACATAGAAATATAAGTGATTACACAGGTAACAATGTATTGCCTTACATCCTGAAAAGAGATCTGGAAAGTTCTGCACAAGATATTTTGGAAGAGATAAATGAACAACATTTAAATCAGTGGAGAAGCTTGGAGAAAGACATTCCCGATAGAGAAACAGATGTCCACGTTCCTCAAGGACTAAATATGTGGAGGCAAGTTCACTGAATGAATCTTGGTACTAATTTTTGGCAATATTTGAGTGCCATCCACAGACGTTTGGAATTTATTTTCTTGCTAATGAGACACCATTGATAATTTTTGCCTAGGGGAGAAACATGAAATGGCAATTTTGTAGTATTTATTTAACATCAGGCATCATCCTAAGAAATGGATACTGATGTTATTTTATTTAATCCTTTCAGTATGTCTGAGAATAAGACTACAGAGTTGAGGAAGCAGATTCTTAGAAAAGATTAACAACCTGAAAGGCTAAAGAAGGTTGTAAGTGCAAAGAATTGTTTTTTAAAACAAGTCTTCTGATTTAAGGGTTCAGGGTTTTTTCCCATTCTGCCTACCCTGAGTCAATCTCCAGTTTAAAACATTACTTTGGAGGCATTATTTATAAGAGTTTAATGAGAAAAAGGATCTAGTTATGGAGTTCATTTAGGAATCTTCTGGGAAAAAAAAAATAAAAGAAGAGGTCGGGGGGAGGGGGAATGAAATAATGAGAGCCTGAACCAGACGGTAATGGAAATGTAAGGGCAGATGGGGTAGGTAGTGTGAGGTTATTACACAGACCACTGGACAACTGGGTATTTCCCCTCTGGGGCAGTTCAGTTTTGAAGAAGGAAATCAAAGTAAATTGCATTTCATTATTATTTACTTATTTGGTCAACTAGCTTAAGGGAAGAAAAATGAAAACAGCAGTCAAATGTAAAAGCAGGTGCCAAGAAAGACTTTTAAAAAAAATGGGCACTGTATTTTTTTCCTTCTTAAAAAAGAGACATAAAAGCTTTCAGTGTTTGTAGGTTTCCAAATCCACCCACTTACACCTGCTCAGAAACATCTGTTTTCTTGTAAAATGGAAACTGCAAAAAAATAAAAAGGCCAGCTAATAATAACATGGTGAAGAGGAAAACTTTTTGTTAATTTATTTAGTTTTATTTGATTTTTCTAGGCTACAAAAAGGTAATTTTTTAGAATGATATGTTCTTAGAATTAAACTATACATTATTGGTTAGATCTAATCATGGAATTGAATTCATTGCATCTCCTTATTTGCAAATGTTAGTGCAGCCATTATTTCCATATAGTTTAAAGATATGTGGATATTCTTTGTAATTTATGCCATTGTTTTAATTTATTAAGATTTGGAGAGATACATATATTTATATATGCTATAAAGTGTATTCTGAGAAATACAGAGAGAGGAAAAGAGAGAGACAGAGAGTCAGAGAAACAGAGAATGAATTCCATTATCTCAGGTCATAGTCAAAACTGCTGATATCTTTTATTTTAGGTCTACACACTCTAAATTAACGGTAATCTAGCACAACAATGAATCTCAGCAAGTGAACATCTAGCTAAGAAGATGGCATATTTGACCGAAGAAATGAGTAAAGGAGACAGCCATACTAAAAGCAGTAGATAGAACATTTCAGACAATGTTAATAATAAGAGTAACGATTCTGAGCGCAGAATTAGCCTGGAATTTTCCAATGGGTAGAAAAGTTCAGCATGAAAGAAGTGACTGAAGCAGGGAGAGGGGTCATTGGAAAAGTCAGCGGGAGCACTAGCATGCCTGCCTTGGAGATCATGGGAGAAATACTTTTTATATTTACAATGGAAATGCCTGAAAGTGTTTTATTCAAGAGAGTAACAAGTCCAATATATGTTTCTAAAAGTAAACCCTGATGACTGTTGATAAACAATGGAGTTCATGTCTCTAAATTCATATTTAATTATTTCATGTTGCATATGAATGTCCTTTATTTTTAAAAAGTAAAAAAATAATCTGAGGTGTTTTGAATAATGATGAACTTGATCGAGTAAAATATAGTTAAAACCTAGAATTTTTCTATTCAATACACAATGGTTTTTAGTATCAAATTTTCCTTTAGGTATCAAGAGCCATTTTATCCATAAAAGAACACTGACAATATAACACTTAAACCAAACACAATTGCTCATTTATGTGATTTATTCTTTATGAAAGCTTCTTACTGTCTTATGATATCATATATATGATTTTAAACTCATTGAAGTGTTATTTTAGCAGAGGTTTTATTTAAGGAATGTGTCATATATATATATATATAAATTTTTATAATATCAGGTCTTTATAAACACAGAAGTGTTTGAGTTATTTTATTTCCCATGTACATGAGACTTAGGTTATAGGTTTCTTTGTCCATGAGTAAAAGAAAACCGAGCCTTTGATAATAAACATGGCTAATGCTTTTAAATGAAAGCCTATTCTCAATCTAGAGAAATGCCTATTTACTTGGAATTATGTGAACAGTTTACATTTTCTGCTAAAGTACGCTCAAACTTAAGTAGTGCTTTTGTAATGAGATAGTCTACATTAAGCTCTAATAATGGTTTGCCGCATGATCATCACAATGATAATGTGTGTAATTTATCACACCTGCCATCTAAGGAGCTCTAAGAATTCTATGAACAGCCTCTCATTAATCTATTCATGTAGCTCCTTTCCTCTTGAAAGTTTCTAAAGCTTTTTAAGAAATTATGCACCAACTACGGGCAAGAGAAAGGTTTTGTAGCATTCAGGAATAAAGAAATAGAGTGAGGTAAAGGATCACAGAGATAATAAATTTGAAGTGAAACTATCTGGAGAACTATCACAATCAAATATGTGATGGATGCTTGTTCTGTTAAATTGGGCAAGATTAAAATATTTAGATCAGTTCCCTCATTTTAGAAACTGGGAGGGCCTCCTGGGTGACTCAGTCGGTTAAGCATCGGACTTCAGCTCAGGTCATGATCTCATGGTCCGTGGATTCGAGCCCCACATCAGGCTCTATGCTGACAGCTCAGAGCCTGAAGCCTGCTTCAGATTCTTTGACTCCCTCTCTCTCTGCGCCAGTCCTGCTTACACTCTGTCTCTTTCTCCCAAAAATAAACATTAAAAAAATATATTAAAAAAAAAAAGAAACTGGGAATCCAATCTGGCTTATTAATCCTCTGCTGCCCCTGCAGGTTTGAAGACACTGAAGACCTGAAGGACTATCAGTCAGTCTAAAACAAACCCTTGGACTGCTCCAATGCTGTGTAATTATATATTCAAAGACTAACTCCCCTGTAATTAAAGCTGATGCTATGTTGACAGATGATGACATGGTATTCTACAATATTCTGAAATAGTATTTATATTGTTTAATCATAAACCATAAAGTGTACTCTGATATATTAGTTAATGTTTATGTTCTTGATTCTGTGAAAAATTGACATGACTGAAGCCATTTTAAAATAGAGTTGGATGGGCATTTGGGTGGCTCAGTCGATTGAGGAGCTGCCTCTTGATTTCAGTTCAGGTCATGATCCCAGGATCATGGGACTTAGCCCTGCATCAGGCTTGGCGCTGAGCATGGAGCCTGCTTAAGATTCTCTCTCTCTCTCTCTCTCTCTCTCTCTCTCTCTGTCTCTTGCCCTTGCTCTCTCTCTAACAAACTAATCAATAAAGTAAAATAAAATAAAATAAAATAAAGTTGGAGACGCTTCTATAGAAAAACTGCCTTACCTGCTTTTGTTTGAACTGGGCCAAAACTTTTGCACGGGGCAAAACTGCATTTGTTTTATGGAATTGAGAAGTCAGCTGGACAACGAGCATCCTGTTAGAAGATCGTTGGTTGTAGAATGGTTAAGTAATGCATGCCAGGAATAGTTTTGTTTGCTAACACCAAGAGAACAGTAGATCAACATGCAGCCAAAAGCAGCTGAGCCTGCCAATGGACGTTTTTTTCTTTTATCCAAGTCACATAATTGCTCCCCTTCCTTTTTCCTCCTAAAAGAAACCCGCTTTCACTCCACAAGCAGAAAAACTTGGGGTTCCTATCTGAATCTGTTCCTCGAATTGCCAATTCTTTGATCCCAAATAAATGCTTGTTTGTCTCTCATTGTCGCTCTTTATTTTTCAGGATGACAGTTTGCATAAAATGTTAGACTAGCTGAAATTTAACAAAGAGCAAATAACTGTTCTTTAATCTTATGATCTCTTCATGTATCTATTTATGTCACCAGATTATTGATTCTGTAAGCACTCACAAAACACTTTCATTTGACAGAGGTTATATAATTTTGACAAAACTCTAGTTCTTAATCCAAGATTTATAATCAAGGATAATAATAAAAATCTTTTCAAAGACTAGAAAAAGGAAGAGATGAGTAGACAGAGCACAAATGATTTACAAGGCAGTGAAAATACTCTGCATGATACCATAATGATGAATACATGTAGTTATACATTTGTCCAAACCCACAGAATGTACAACAGCAAGAATGAACCATAATGTACACGATGGTGATTATGATGTGCCAATGTAGTTTTACCAATTGTAACAAAAGTTCTGCTTTGGTGGGGGATGTTGATAATGTTGGGGATTATGCACATGTAGGGATGGGTGTATATGGGAAATTTCTGTACCTTCCTCTCAGTTTTGCCGTGCACCTAAAACTGCTCTAAAAAAATAAAGCCATAGGTGACTGGCCCTTTCAGCCAGTAGGCAGGCACAGGGCTCCACCTCCAAGGTAGATCCTTAGGAAAGTTGCCAGATCGCAGTGGAGGTGATCGAACAACTGGTTCATCTAGTGCTTGGGGACTTCAGCAGCCAGGAGGCTATGGCTTTGAAGTAGAAAGCCATCACAGGGTGCCTAGGTGGCTCAGTCAGGTGCTCAGGTCATGATCTCATGGTTTGTGAGTTCGAGCCTCACATTGAGCTCACTGCTGTCAGTGCTGAGCCCACCTCAGATCCTCTCTCCCTGCCTCTCTCCCACTCTTTCTCGCTTTCAAAAATATATAAACATTAAAAAAAAGATGTTTCCCTCTCTCCCTGTCCCTCCCCTGCTCTTTCTCGCTTTCAAAAAAATTGATCATTTAAAAAAAAAAGAAGAAGAAGAAAGCCATCACCTTTGCACACCAGCTCTGAACCATGGACACAGACAGGGTGGAGCCTATGGAGTAAGTACTGGAGGACAGATGTCTATACTTGAGGTCTAACAATATGGTGGAAGGCAACTGTGCTGAAAACTTACTACAAAACTCCCATCAAGTTATGGAGGAGTATTTTTCTCTTCTCCACAGGAAATATTTCTTTGTCACAGCTGGATGAACAAGAGCCCTTCACACATGGCTATATAGCTATTCTGGGAATGGATACCCTGTGAACATGTGGAAGCGTGACTCCAGCACTCTGTTACTATGAACACTAATGCTCTCACTTCCTTCAGTCATCTGAAAAAAAGGTGATGGTTAAGTATTTTTAGTAACTCTTCTGAAGAGAGAATTGGTAAAGATGTAGCCAAAACAATGCAATGAATTCCTGATGCTAATGGAAGTAAAAGGATTATCAATTTCTAAGGAAATGACTCAAGTATTTACTCACAGGCTGTTCGCTTTGGAAGATGTTCTCCTCCTTAATATCCCCCCAAAAACACTGTCGGCTAAACTGCATTTAAATGAATATAGTAACTGTGGACACTGTATCTGACTGCAAAGTGACAACCCAAATTTTCCTTTTTTTGTAATTGTTTCATGGACCTGAGCAGCCTTTTATTTTCTCCAAACACACTTGAATTTGTTCTTGGGTACCCACTTTGCTCTGAACAGAGGGTTAGCTTTTCTATGAACACTGAAAAGTGTTCACTGTGGACTACAGTTTGAGAAATCCTAACCTGGAAACATCCACCATCCCACAAGGTGATGTAGGCAAAAGAAATTCTAGCCACAGCTATCGTTTTCCTTTCTGAAAAACAAACATCATAAAAATAACAATATTGTATTATATACAATTTTTAAAAGGGTAGATCTTGTGTTAAATGTTCTTACCATATATAAATAATAAAGGAGAGTACACAGAAATTTGGGCAAGTGATGGATATGGTTGTAGCCTTAATGATGATGATGATGGTTTCACGGGTGTTCACTTACCCCCAAACTCACTGAGTTGTATACATTAACTAAGTACAGTTTATTACATGTCAATTATGCTTTAATATTTTTAATAAAATCTTAATTTAAAAAATCTAAAACATAACCTAAGGATAAAAATATTCACCTTGATTTAAGAAAACAAAGTAGTTTTAAAAAGATATAGTTATGGTGTATGTTAACAAAGAACAGTTCCCATAACAAAAAGAATTTAACATTACAAAAACATTCCCTATAGGATTTGTAGACACATCACTTTATATAGCCCCACTTAAATCACATATTTTGTATTAAAATATTATTTAAAACTCATATGATGGTAAATAATTTATACTGGAAAAATATTTAGATTCTTCTTTAAAAGTAGTAAGTTTGGATGTAGTTGAGAGGCTCCAAAGCTTTGTGAGGACCTAGTTGTGAGCAGATGTAAGCAATTAATTCTGTAAATGGTAAATCAAGCATCCATCTATAGGTGGAGAGGTTTAGACAGAATAAAATGTCCTGTTAATTAGAAAAGGACTGCGCCATTTGGAAATGGCGTATGTTGATATGCTTTCTGAATGAATAAATGAAATCAGAGCATCTACTTGTTTGCTTAATAATGTTGCTTAAACCTGTCTCAGGTTCAGTACAGAGTATACCTTCCTTATTTTCTATGGATATCACAATTGTCTGCAAAAGAAAACCTACAAAATAACTTAAAATTTAAGTTAATTCTTGGGACTGGCTGTAAGCCTAATCATGTTTGATCTCAAAGAATATTACTTGTAAAGAGAATATTTAACAAACACCTGTGTAGACACCACTCTATTAAAATTTAGCAGTTAATCATGATGTTATTAAAAAAATAGTATTTATTATGAAACGTAACATTACAGGTCAGGTTGAGTTCACTGGGTGTTCCTCTTGCATTCCCTTGCTCTCCATCTTAAAAGAGTCTAAATAGGCTGAATTTTGCATTTGTCAATGGCATTCATGGTTATATATATTTACCTCTATATTTACTTTCATTAGAAATGAGTTGTGTTATTTGTATGCTTTAAGCTTTATGTAAATGCTATCATGCTATACACATTTTTTGCAACTCATTTTTTTCCATGATCTTGTGTTCTTTGATACTCATCTTCGTAGATATATGTAAATGTAAATTCATTTAACTTGCCTTGTAATACATCACATTATGGATATATTATAGTGGGTACATCAATTCACCAAATGGCAAATATTCAGAGGTTCTTCTATCATAATATAACAATGTTCCCTTCTGTTTAGTCTTTTAATCATACATATGTTTTTCTGGAAATTGTTTTCACATTTAACTTTATCAGATATCATCAAATTGAAATGCATTTGCCACTGTATGTTGCATCAAAAGAATGATCATTTTTTTGGTTTCATTCTTCTTAATTACACATATCATCCTCAGGTTTTAATTTCTGCATGATGTAGGTAAAATATTATTTTCTAAGTATAAATTATTCTATTTTCTAGGAAGTATGAACTTTCCATGTTACTTGACCAATTAGTTATCCTCTGATATGACTGACCCTTTACCATCTTGTCTTAGATTTTTATTTTTCTTATAGATTTCTAATATATAAATATATATGGGTAAAATACTGAGTGGCAACAAAAGAAAATAGACTTTAGAAATGAATATACAGAAGCTTAAAAATCTTTACTGATAAATATAAAAATCTTATTAAGATACATTAAGACAAAAATATATTTAAATATATTTCTTTGAACAATACGAAAGACAAAGTATCTTTAAAAAAGTGTCAATTTTCTCCAGAGAAATCTATTCGTTATAATTTTAATATAAATCTAAATAGTATTTTTAAAATTGATACTTGATAATCTGATTTTAAAATTCATATTGAAGGGTCCTTGGGTGGCTCAATCTGTTAAGTGTCTGACTCATGATATTGGCTCAGGTCATGATTTCATGGTTCGTGGGATCGAGTCGAGCGTGGAACTTGCTTAAGATTCTCTCTCTCCCTCTCTCTCTACCTATCCCCTGCTCTGTCTCTCTCTCCCTCTCTCTCTCTGCCTCTCCCCTCCTCGCATGCACCCATGCATGCTCTATCAAAATAAATAAACATTAAAAAAATAAAATTCATATTGAACATGAAATAGCAAAAATAAACGGGAATATTTTGCAGAAGGAAAACAAGCTAGAAAATGTATTAGCCACCATTCATGCACCACTCCAGGTCCTTCCTGGGCTCTTGGTTCAGCTAAGTTGAGGCATTTCACGACACATGACTCCAACCTGACCACACCTCAGCTCAGGACTGGCTATATCCTTCTTGCCTCCTGCCTCAGGGTTTCCCTATTCATTCCAAGCTCTCTCAACTCCAATACACAGACAACACAAAACTATACAAGAATAAATACTGGATAAATAAATCTATTCCATTCCCCACCCCCCCACCCCCACATGGACTGTAGAGACTCAATGAGACTCCATGTACACTGCTTATTGAGAACAGTCACACATATCCAGCATTAAGTTACACCTAAGGGCTCACCCACCTTCCTTGCCTTACATCACTTGTCCCTCGTTTCTCCTTCCTGGGATTACGCTCCCCAGTAAAGTTGTAGAATATAAGCCTTCCAACTTAGGCTCTGGTTCTTGGGGGAACCCATAATTGGGATAACAGACCAAATGGATGGGTTAGAATGACTTAAAGCAAATTCACACATATAAATTTAATAAATGACACAGGAATGTTAATAATTACTGGGAACAACATATTATTTAATAAATTATGATGAAGCAATCATTTACTATGTGGGAAAAAATGCTTCCTTTCACCATAGATAACTCTTTTTTTTTTTTTGATGAAAGACATGAATAGGGAAAGCAAATCATTAAACATTTATAGAAAAAAAAGGAGAATAAAATATTGAATATGAAACAGTTCCTTTTATAAATATAAAAAGTGTAAACCCTAAAAGAAAAGATTGATAGAAAACCTTGCCTAAATTAAAATAAACATTCTGGTCCATCAAACAACACTATAACAAAATGACAAGAAAAGTCAAAGATTGAAAGAAAAAGATCACACATAAAATAAACAAAGCCTTAGTATCCAGAATCCATTTATCTTATAGGTATCTTGTAGATATCCAAGAAGTGCATAAGAAAAACAACCTAAAAGAAAAATTGTAAAGTATATGAATAGTCACGTAACAGAAAAAAACAACAAATGATCAAATAACATTACAAGCTGCTAATACTAAAGAATGTTCCAGGAGATAAAAACTGTACACTTAGTATTGGTATGAATGTTTGTATGCAGTTTTATTCAAGATTACACATATTATTGTTAGATGTTTAATTTGTATACAATCTATATGAAACTATTCCCTTTTTAGTAAGAAGGAAAATCACTTAATCCTAGTAAGTTCTATAAAGTATAATTAGTGTGCCGTTTCATTGCTACAGAAGCAGTCCTAGAAAAATAAAGCAACTTGCCCAAATTCATAGAGCCAGAAAAGATCAGTATCAAATTATAAAACCAAGAAATCTGCCTGCAGGCTTATTAATTTTTTTCTTTTCTTTTCCTTGCTCTTTTTTTCTTTTCTTTACCTCCCTCCCTCCCTGTCTCTCTCTCTCTTTTGTAACCACCAAGCTATCCTCACTATTCTATGAACAGTGGCAACATTGTTTCTTCTGTCCTAACCCTAGTACCTCTTATTTCTTTATCTTTTTTCTACCAGGCTCATTAAGATAACTGATGCAATGTTAATAGAAGCTCTAATTTCAGGCATTCTTTTTCTATTCATTATATGAAACACACTCAACATATCAGTTCTAGGAATGACATTTGTTTTAAAATTATCTTAGAGCAACTATAGAGGATAGAAATAAAGGACACTGGGTCTAAAACCAAATTACCTGAAATTTAAACCTGGTTCCTCTCTTTATCCTCTGATAACTAAATTTTCCATTTATTGGTCCCCTTGTGAAAGTGGAACACAAGCTACCTATAAGAGTCATTACTGAAGTTAAATAAGCTAATACAGATAAAATATTTAGCATCTGGCATCCATTACACACTTAGTAATGCTACTTGTTATAGCAAACATTACAATCTTGCCTACATCAGACTGTGATGACAAATATAAAGTTTATTTAAATTTATCGTGATTAGTTATACAGTTGGATTTATTTCTTATATGCTTATGTTTGCTACTTACCCAACTTTTCTAAGCATTTCCCCCCTCTCTTCTTATATTTCACTGGAATGATTAAGTTTGATTTGTTTTTGTCCATCCATATAACTTTTTGGAATTTATATATTCTATACATAAAATATATGTTATACATATCTTAGGATTTTTACTTAAAATTTACTGAGCACATTTGATTTCATGAATTCTAAATCAATGTCAGTATCTCTGTTTATCCTACAATAAAAGACCTTAGTAAACTTTAAATCTTATTATCTCTACCATTTTATGTATTTTTTGTTGTTTTGTATGCAATATAAACTTTTTTTATATTTCCAAAATGAACACACACACTTACCCACACATTGATTTTGATTTATTTTAGATTTATTTTGTCTTACATCCTGAGCTAGGTGTTTTATATGCATCATCTCAAGTAATACTCAAAACAATCTTATTTATGAGGTAATACAGATGAGTAGAATGTGATTCAGCAATTTAAGAAATTTCTCAATAGTCATTATGCTAATAAATTGGAAGACTAGAATTCAAACATAAGACTTTTGGGTTCAAGGTCAAATGTAAAAGATGACCAACTATTACTATTCATCACTTCATAGGTTATTTAAAAAATAAGAGAAAATATAGATGATCACAGGTTTGACTTATATATAAACCTATAAAGTGGTGGCAAATGCTATAAATTTTCTCTTCGTATACTTAAGTTTATTTACAACATCATTCGGGTCTTACATACCTATTTTTTCAAAACTTTTTAGAAACACAATCATCATTTTTATGTATAAAATATATGTAGCAAGTATGGTAACAAGAACCAGGCTGTTACTCAGGCATTTGCCTAATCTCTGTCCACTGACAAGAATGAGTTTTCCATCTCTGTACTATGTGCTCTGACCTTGGCCTTGTTAGTTTACTCTATAAAATAAGAGGCTAGACTAGAGAATGTATAGATCTCTCTAAACCTGCATGTAGACAGCAACTTATAAAGGAAAGAGGAAGCATAATACATGAGACAGAAAGGATTTGGTTATCAGAAAGTGATTCTCAGGGCACCTGGATGGCTCAGTTGGTTAAGTGTATGACTTTGCTGAGGTCATGATCTCACGGTCTGTGGGTCTGTGGGTTCAAGCCCCACGTAGGGCTGTATGCTGACAGCTTAGAGCCTGGAGCCTGTTTTGGATTCTGCATCTCCCTCTCTCTCTGCCTCTCCCCAGCTTGTGCTCTCTCTCTCTCTCTCAAAAATAAATAAACTTTAAAAAATAGTTTTAAAAATTTATAAAAAAAAAAAAGAAATTGATTCTCAATCAAATGGCTCTCCACATGTTAAACAATATGTCCTATTTTACACTATACACCAAATAAATTCCAGAGTAAAGCCTTGAAAAGTAAGCCTTAAAATTTTAGAAGAAAATATTTTCTATTTTCTCAGTAGAAGAAATTCTTAAAAACAGAAATAGAAAATTATAAAACTTAAAGGACAGGGGGATTTGACTAAAATCAAAATTAAAAATATATTAATATTAAAATATAAATATATAAAACAGTCTATTAAATTAAATAGAATATAAATATAAAAATTTATTTATAGATATCCATAACATGTATAGATATTAATATTATGAACACATAAGAAAATTTTAAAATGTCAGAGATTGGGAGAATAGAATATACTAGTGTCAGTAAGTAAAAGGCAAAAACCAATGCAAAATGGGAGATATTTCTGGTAGACTTTTAAAAACAACTAGTATTTTCCACACACATTTTTTAAAGTTTATTTATTTACTTTGAGACAGAGAGAGAGAAAGAAAGTAAGCAGAGGAGGAGGAAAGAGAGGGAGAGAAAGAATTCCAAGCAGGCTCCACCCTCAACACAGAGCCCAATGTGGGACTCGAACTCACTAATGACAAGATCATGACCTGAGCTGAAATCAAGAGTCAGAAACTCAACCAAGCCACCCAGGCACCCCAACAAATTTTTAAAATTAAGATCACAGTTATTCTGTTTAATAAATATGAGCTTTCTTTCTGGGGTGACAAAAATGTTTGGGAACTAGATAGGGACAGTTGTGGCACAACATTGTAAGTGTACTAAGTGCTACTGAACTGTTCACTTTAAGATGGCTAATTTTATTTTATACAAAATGTTCCTCAATAAAAAAGTCAAAGATGTTAGATGAAAGAATCCTGCTTATTTGATCACCAAAACTATTGTTTTCTTAAGTTTAATTCTACCATAAAAACAGAACAATTTGATTATAAGTTTAAATATAGGGTATGATCATTTTAATGTACTATGAAATAAAAGTTGATTATTCTGAAGTTCTGACAAGATCAAGGGCAGAAAACATTAGAACATATCATCTTTTGCCAAATGTCCGGCACACTAAAGCCAGAATGGTATTTGATAAAATACTACGCGTACTGGAGAAAAGGTCTGGTTTCCTGAGACAAGGTTAGATGACTATTAAAGCACTTCAAAACAACTGTGTGTTCAAGGTACGAGAGTTTCCATTTCCTCCTCTTTTGCTTCTCTTTCTTTCCTTTTACCACCAATTTCCTGGAATCCCTAAGTCACACTTAACTATACAGATTATCCCATCATCTCATTCACCTCCCCTCTGGCCCACTGACCCACAGGGCAATCAGATCAGATCATTCACAAGAAGCCTCATGTAGAGGGTTGCACTGACAGCCCCACAGCACAAAGGTTAGAGCAAGTCCTTTGTGTCCAACTCCCAGACTTCCAACCACATCAGTTGGGTGACAGTGGAGATGTGACTTAAATTCCATATACCTCAGTTGCCTGATTTGTATAAGAATGATGACTGTGAAAGGATTTACCTCCAAGGTTACTGTGATATTATAAAAAGAGTTAATATAGAGGATTTAAAACAGTCTTATCACACTGTAAGGACACAGTACATTTTAGCTATTGTTATCTTCATCATTAGCACAGCCTCAAAGAAAGCCTCTTGCCCATTAAAGCATCATATCTATTTGTATGAATCTAACACTTTTTGAATTAGAAATCAGTGCAGTTTGAAGAATAGACTGTACCACTGGGAATCTCATACACATATGTGCATGTGCACACATGCACATACATACACACACACTGACTTTAAGTTTGTATTTCATAGTATAGACAATTGTGGGAGCTAGTTCAATGTACATGTAAGGTTGCTATCTTTCTGTTGGGTGCTTGAGCCTGAGATGGGCATGGGAAGGGACACAAGAGACATCTATTTGTCACACTGGGAAGGTTGGTGCAGGGGCCCCATGTATGGTGGCAGCTCATTCACACTGCTGTCTGTGGCTGGCCTTAACTTGTTAGTACAGAGCATTACCTGGGCAACTATTGCCAAGATCCCACCAGATCCACCTTCAGTTCTTCTGATTTCTCTGTCAGGTACTGCTTACTAACCTGGCAAAGGACAACCATGACATTCAAGTTGGAGACTGGAAGGTAGTGTGAGACCAGTGTGGGTCTCAGTCCATCCTGGATCCAGTTACTGCCCATGGTTCATCCTTGCTCTTACCACTTCCCATCCATCTTCCATTTCCAACTGCCTGTTGATTCACTAAGTTTAACGCAAATATCTTTTATGGTCCCCACTAACTTGGAACTCCCCAGTGAAGGAAATTTGTGGAAATGTAATTCCAGCTTAACTAAATGGAGAGGATACCAATCTATCATAGTCCACCCCTGGTCAAGTTGGCATCTATCTGCACCTCTTTTAGGCACACTAAACTTAATTTCCAAATAAAGACAAACACAAAATCATGCTTCCACCTAACATAATGCAACTCTCCATCACAAAACCAAAAACATGCTAACCATCTCCCTAGAAGATGATACAAATTGCCTTAATCTATTTTGGAGTGCTGTTTATTTCTCTTCTAGCTGAGTCACATTCACCCTTTGATATTCTGAAATGTAAATACTGAGATATAAAATCAATTACTATTAATACATTTTACCATAGATAGTAGGGAAATGGGACAAGTGAAGAGAAAAAACAGTTAACATATACACAAATCTATTTATATCAAAGAAGAAATGTGCATGACTAATACAGCTCCCATTTCTGCAACTGGTCACACTGTCATAACTGGTATTTATAACTACCTTCTCTTCCACTACCTGTTCTATATTCCCTTTATCTAAGCAAGCATGTCAGCTGGTCACAGTTACACATCCTCATTTCTGAAGGTTCTGGAACATTAGCAGAACTGCCTATATTGGGATATTAAAGTTTTTCCATTGACTTTAATCATAGGCTATGCATGTACAGAGAGGCATCCCAAGGGATCTTTCTGGATTATTATAGACATATTCTTCTTTATTCCCATGGTGCAGTAGTAATATATAAAATCATATACATTTTTATATGATTTATTATATGCAATAAATGCACATACGTACATACAATCAAAAGATTTAGTACAGGAACTTGTGGGAGCTGGTTAAATAGTCAATGTAAAGGCTGTCAAATACAATAGGCAGCGTGGAGGAGCTGATGGATGTGAAGTTGGTGAGAACATGGAAAATGTGGAACACAGGAATAAGAGCTAGAACCCATGAAGATACAGGCGAACTCACATCAGCCCCTCACCATCTCCAAGCCACCAGCTTTAGTACTGCAGGTATTTTTCATAACATGTTGATGCCCATCAACCTAGAGCTAAATATGTACCCGGCCAAGGAGTCAAAAATGCTAATGGACGATTCGGGTGAGCTAAGCTAACTAGGAGCTATGCACAGAAAGAAATTCTGGAAAATGTAACCTCAGCTTACCTAAAGTGGTGCAATATAAGTTCACCACATATCCCAAGGCAGGAAAAAAAAAAAGAAAAATTTATTCTGGATTATAGAATGTAAGAGGTTTCTTATCTTCTAGAATTCATCCCCAGTGTTTTTTCCCTCCCAAATCAGAAATGTATTTCCTATTTTAAAGGGGAAGGACACTCCCCTAAAAGTCCAAATTCTGCACTCAAGACTTAGTTTTGCAATTTAGTGAGTTTGTGACATTTAGTAATTTACTTCAAAACTCTAAGGCTCTGCTTCTCTGCCTCAAAGTAAATCCAATCTCTCCCCATTCACTGATTTGTTGATACAAGTAAATGAGATAACAGATGTCGAAATATTCTCTAACTTATAAAGAGTAATTACACATAAGTAATATAATTCTTAAATCTCTTTTTACTTTTGTGAACAACAAAGACAGATGATGTCATCAGAACTGCAGAGAATATAATTGATCTTAATTCCTATGTAGCTTCAGCCCAGGTCCTTGTAAGATGTTTCCCACCTTTCAACAAGCTGCTGACTTCACTTGTGAGGCACTTTCTTTCCATGTGACCAGCAGGAGGAAATGAAATCCATTATAGCCCCATGTAGGTGGTTAATTTGTTTGAACTGTCATTTAGCTGGGCCTTCGCTATCTTCCTAATGATCTCCCTGGTGCAATGCAGTACAACTCCTGCATGTTACCTGTCACCAAAGCAGCTGTTTCCAAAGGTGCTATTGGCTTTTATTTTATGGATTAGTATCCTTCCATACTCTAGTGGAAAATATCACAATATAAATAAACACCCTAAAAAAATACAGAAAGTGAGTTCCTTGATACCAGTTTTGCCAATGATTTTTTGGATTTGACACCAAAAGCAAAGGTGATAAAAGCAAAAACAAACAAATGGGACTACATCAAACTAAAATCCTTCTGCACAGCAAAGGAAAGCCTCAACAAAATGAAAAAGCAGCATATGAAATGGAGAAAATATCTGTAAATCATATAGCTAAGGATTAATGTATAAAAATGTTTAAAAAAGTAAAGACAACTCGATAGCAAAAATAAAAAATGATTAAAAATGGGCAGAGGAACCGGAAAGACACTTCTCCAAAGACATAGAAATGGCCAACAGGTAGATGAAAAAATGCTCAACATCACTAATCATCAGGCAAATACAAATTAAAACCACAGTGAGATACCACTTCATGCTTGTCAGGATACCTATCATCAAGAAGACAAGGGATAAACAAGTGTTGGTGATGATATAAAAGAAAAGGAACTCCTGTACACTGTTGTGGAAATGTAAATTGATGTGGCCACTATGGAAAACAGTATGGATGTTCCTTAAAATATTAAAAATAGAAATATCATAAGATCCAGCAATCCCACTTCTGGGATACTCCCATGTTCAACAGCCAAGACATGGAAACAACCTGAGTGTCTGTCAATGGATGAATGGATAAAGAAGATGAGGTATGTATGTGTGTGTGTGTGTGTGCGTGTACATATATATGTATGCATATATGTGTTTATGTGTGTGTACATATGTGTGTATATACATATATATGTGTACATTATATATATATCGATATATATATATCGATATATATATAAAGAGAGAGAGAGAGATTATTTATCCATGAGAAAGAAGGAAATAGTGCTGTTTAAGACAACATGAATGGACCTTGAGGGCATTATGCTAAGTGAAATAAGCCAGAGAAATACAAATACTATACTGTGTCACTGATATGCAGAATCTTTAAAAACAACAACAACAAAAAGCCAAACACATAAAGAATAGAAAAGCGGGTTTCCAGGAGCTGGAGTGGGCAGAGGGAGTGGTTGGTAAAATTAAAAACTTTCAGCTATAAGATGAATAAAGTCTGAGAATCTAATGTGTAACATGGTGACTATAATTGACTATACATACATATATATATATATTTACTGTATAAGTGATATTTGCTAAGAGAGTACTCATGTACTCATGAAAAAAATATGTGAGGTGATATTAATTAACTAGATGGGTGGCAGGAATGAGAGGAATCCTTTGACATATTTCAAAACACACACACACACACACACACACACACACACACACACACACTCAAACTTATGGGCACTAAGCCAAGCACTGTGGATAAAGTTTGGGGTGGGGGTAATTGTTGAAATGAGAAGAAACAAAGAGGGACACATAATTTTCTGTCTACAAAAACACAAAATCTAGTAAGAAAAACACACACACAATACCACAAATGAGATAAAGAGAAAGAAATTGTTATTGGAGTCTAAAGAATGAGGATTTTGTTTCCAGGGCAATTAGGATGAGTGACATGGTAAAGAAAGATGGTTCACCTGGACCTTGAAGAATGTCCAGAATTTCATTAAGTAGAGGTGAGATATGTTTGTTAGAGCTATGACACAGGGCAGAGGAGAGAGAAAAGATTGTCTGGAAGAACACAGTGAGTGTGGATTGGGACAGCTTTAGCATCTGGCTTGTGTACGTCCCACAATGTGCAGGGCTGTCACTGTGCACGGACTGTTAGAACAGAGCCAATGAGCAACGGTGAGTCATGTGACCAGGATGAGTGATACATACTAGAGCTTAAAGGATTGTTCTGTTAACCATGGGGTGAGAGACCAAAGCCTGGGAAAATACCTGGCTTATGTTAGTGCCACACAGGGAGAAAAGGCTCACGGAGGGTGGAAGCTGTGGTTCAATAAAGGAATAGATGTAAGATGCAGGCAACAAAGAATAACATAAAGATGTTATGTTGTATCAGGTCTCCGTCCTTTTTAAATCATTGCATGTAACAGGTATACATCTGACATGAGGCATAGGTCTTTGACCAAAAAAAAGTAAGGTGCAACAGCATCTTTTTTGAAATACTGTTGCTGAGAAAAGATATTTAAGGCAACTACAAAAGAATTAGGATTCTGTAAATGGCCCATGAACCTTACCCCCATCATTCCAGCTCTGAAGGATTCACAAGGATCATTTCATGATACAGTGGTAACAAGTGAACGCAGTTCTGCTCTGGGGATGCCTTCAGGTTATCCACAGGTGAGCTGAACCATCAGTAAACATTATGGCATACTTAAAAGTTGAATGAGTCACAACATCCTCCTCCTCAAAACACAACTGAACCACCATCCAAAACTGTGTTCACTGAGGTGCACCATTACCCGTGTTTTTCTGTCTGATACAAAACCAAGGCAGCACAAAACTGGCTAGAAGCCCTCCTCCCTTTTTGCCCTCATCATTGGTTTCTCCCATTTCATTTTTATCCTTATAATTTCCCAATCGTCCCATGCTGTTTTAATTATGCATGCTTCTATAATTTTGCACATGCCACATGCTTTTCTCTTTGCCTAGAGTACTGTAACCCCCCCACTCAATCTGTCCGAACAATTATTACTCTTCCTCAAGAACTCAGGAAATCCATTAATTCTAGGACATCTTCTCTGACTCAATCAAAATCTCCTGAGAAATATTTAGAGTTATTAAATCCCTTATGTGTTAAAACTGTTCCATGTGCACACTTTCAGTGTTACATTTATTCACACACTGAGTTATAATTATCAATTCACTTATATCCCTCAGCAAAGATATATTATTCCATGCCCACATTTTATTGCCATCTCCTTGTGTATCCTCCACCTTATCTCTCTGTCCTGCTTCTAACATATTATTTCATAGTATATAACCTTTTAGAGATTGGTTTAATCATTTTAGTCGCAAGATGAAGTACATAAAGATCAATAAATGTGTGAATAAACAAAGAAATAATCTCTCCTATTATTCCGTACAATCCCTGGGATAGTGCCTGTTGTTTGGTGACCTTTGATGTTCCAGAAGGTAGCAGAATAGATGGCATATGGCAAGTGCTCAATCAAGTTTAGTTCAAAAATCAAACTGTAACTTTCCTCTCAGAGTACTTTTGGACACTTTGACATAAATAAATTGGCATTTCCATCTCAACTGAAACATTTATTGCAAGAAAATTCACACGCTTTTCAATGTCAATAAAATGTTATTCTGGTTATGTAGGTAAACAGGAACATTTCTCAAGGTTCTTCTCAGTGTCATCCAATAGACCAACTTCAGATTCTATATAACAAATATATTTTAAATCCTCATGCTAGAGAAACAGGGTAAAAAATAAGAGAGGCATGCTATGCTAATGGAAACTGACTACCTCCGACTTTAAAATCACTTCACTGAACACTGCTAATCTCATGTCTCCATTCCATTACCACTAAAAAAAAAACAAAAACAAAAATAAAAAAACAAAAAAAACAAAATAAACAATAGCAAAAATAATTTTAAATTTATTTAAAAAGTATACAAGAATTTGAAATAAATAAAATACTAAAGTTAGATAAAGGGTGGTGCTGTTTTTTAATTGACTGCTTGGCTTAACCAGGTTGTGTTGTTTTTTTATAACTATTTGTGCAAATGTATCTGATGAACTAAAGAATGTACAATTGTACAAATGTGTATGTACACTTGTACAAATGTGTTTTAGAACTTCAAGAAAGGTGGTGGATTGAATATTCACCATGATGGTGTATTCACGAGGTATGTAGCTTTAAAATAAAAGAATCCTTCCTAAGGGACCCACATTTTATTAATTAATAATTTCAAAATATAATAATTAAGAACCTACTTTGTGTCTGTCCTCTGTCTTAGGCTCTGAGAACAGAGCAGTGAACAAAAAAGATGACACCCTTGCCTTCGTTTAACTGATATGCTAATTATATAATCTACAAATAAATGTATGATTCATTTGCAAGGAACATAATATGATGAAAAACAGTTCAATACAAGGGAATAAAGAGGACTATTGTGTTGCTTTAAATCAGGTGGCCAAAGAAAAATCTCTCTGAAGATTTAATGCAAGTGCAGAGGAATATGGGCAGGGAGAGAGATTTCCTGGCAAAGGGAACAGCATATGCAGACTTTTATATTGTTTTACTAAAAATTCCCTACAAATTATCTTAATTCACTTGATTGGGAAAAATAGTCCAAAGAGTTGGTGTGCATAAACAGCCTCTGCCTCATGTTATCAGAATCTCCATGTTTTCATCAAGAAGAAACATTTTCTCTTTTATCCTTTTTTTTTTCTTTTGTTTTTGGTTTGGTTTTGTTGCTGCTGTTATTCTAAAACTCTCCATAGAGGCGCTTGTTGAGATCAATAATATCCTATTGTTAATAAGAGGTTTGAAAATAACAAACTTGCCTTTTGACATATTGCTCACTTATCATTAGTTGTCCTCCTCTGAAACAATATAACAACCTGGGGCTCCTGGGTGGCTTAGTCAGTTGAGTGTCCAGACTTCAGCTCAGGTCATGATCTCAAGGTTCCTGGGTTCAAGCCCCACTGGGCTCTGTGCTGACAGCTCAAAGCCTGGAGCTTGCTTCAGATTCTGCATCTCCCTCTCTCTCTGCCCCTCCCCCATTTGCACTCTGTCTCTCTCTCTCTCTCTCTCTCTCAAAAATAAGTAAACATTAAAAAGACAAAACAAAACAATCTAACACCCTAAACTTGAAACTGGAAAGAAAGCAATAATAAAATAAAAAAAGAATCAAGTGCAAAATATGAGAGTTAGTACTGGCCCAGAGCACTGATTATTTGAAAGTCCTGAATGAGCAAATCTCTCCTTAAAGGAGAGGTGAAACCAAGTTAGTGGGGTCAGTAGCCATACCTCAGAATCAAGCCGCCTGCCTGCCTCAAACTCCAACAAGCCTCATCTACAATTACTGATATTAAAAGATCAGTGCTAAATAAGGTTTCACTATTTATGAAGATGATTGCCAAGTTACAATAATAGAAAAATTGAAAGTTGCACCTTTGATGGGAAAATATGCAGGATTAAAACTCTCATACTATTAGGACATACTGGAAACAAAGTCATTTAAGAGATTGATGACATGTCATACAGTCTTGAAATATCTGCCTTATTCCTTTAAATTTATATTTTGATCAACCACTTAGGCTGGTGACATATTAAAGTCTATTAACCTCAGTTAGTTTGTCCTCTAAGTAACTTTGGATAGTGCAAGAACAACTTTAAAATTGAATGAATTTCTCTCTGCATTATAAGATATGCTATTTGACCTTTTATGTTTTTAACAGAAATGCTTAGTTATTCCAAAAGTGGTTTGCTATGCCATTACATTGGCCATAAAATATTTCTTCCCGTAATGTCCCTTTTGCCCTTTCTTTTCATCATTAGCATATATTTTATACTTTCAGTTCAGTGCCTGAGATCATTTCCATGGAGAGACACTCCTAGATCATTTGTGAAATTGAAATCCTATGCCCAGGACAAATTCATTGATAAGTAAAACATTTAAAAACTTGAAACATCTTTTTATTGATCTTCCCTAGGCTCAAGGGCCAGATATAAATAATGGGGGAGATAGGGAGGGAAAGGTATTAGAGGTGGAGAGAAAACCTAGCTGAAGACCTAGTGAATACAGAGCACACTGAGAGGAGAAGCCTGGTATTGTCAGGCACTGCTGGGCTGCAGGAGAGACAGCCAGGACCAGAGTGAATACAGGAGGGCAGGCAGGTAGACCTGCTTTTGTACAGTGTGAGCCTTTTCTCTGTGTCTTACCAAGTTATGGGGATGGCATCACATTACCTTGAAAAAGAATTTTAAATGATCCCTTAATAAGAAAGTGAGCAATTGTTCCTTATTCCTTGGTAGCTACCTCCAGCTACTTCTGAAAGCAGGAGATCACCTTACATGCCTTGAAAGCTAGCTATCAAATATTATGAGAGACCAGAAAACCAGTTTCCTAACCAGTCCAAAGAACAAGTGCTGAAGCCCTGAATGAAGGCAGAGACAAAGGGGAAGAAAAAATTAAGACTGAAAAATCCTGGGTACATACAGACAGACAAAGACTTGAGAATGAAGATCTGAAATTCACAGTTCTACTGGTAACAGAAAGGTCACATATCATGAGAATGGCCGGTTGAACTTCAGCGCGTTTATCTCACCAAAACTTCTGGTAATGGTTCTGTTCAGACACAGGGCACAAGAAGCCAGAAAACTAGATTTTACGTAAAAACTTCCAATTTTTAATTTCATTTAATAATTTGAATTAACATTAATTTACTTAACATATAATGCAAATCTAATTTTTATTTCTTTTGAACATGAGTTTTTTCAAGCTTTACTGGGGTATATTTCATACACAAAAATTGTATCTTTGTAACTTATCTGCATTTTGAGGAGTTTGGATATATGCATATACCTGTGATAGTATCACCTCAATCAAGGTTATAAACACATCCATCATCTCCAAAGGATTTATGTACCCTTGCTTTCTTTTTTCTTTTCCATTATTGCTATTTTTTTAAGAATACTTAACATGATACCCACCCTCTTAAAAGGTTCTTAGCACAACCCTGTATTCTACAGTATGTTGTAGAGCAGATCCAAGGCTTTATAATAAGCAAATCCTTATCAATATGAGATCAGCCTTCAATATGAAGTCAGTCTGTATTTGCAAAATTTATCCCTTTTTGTATCAGCAAGGATTAAGATAAAATTACCAGTTGGTAGAAGGTCAAGAAAACTGGATATTTAATCCTAGTAAGACTATCTTTAAACTGTCCTGTGACCTTGAGCAATTTAACTCCCATTTCCTCACTTCAGTGTCCTTACCTATAAAATTAGAGGGCAGACTAGGTGATCCCTAAGGTCCCATAAAGTTCCAATATTCTATTATTTATATGGGCTCACCAGATATTTCACTTTGGAACTGGAGAACAAAACAATGATATCAAGTGTGTACCAAAACCAGGAACACAGTAAGCAATAAATAAATATTTATTATGATTATGATTATGATTATTATTATGTTTCCACTTTGGCTCATTGCTTTCTTTCAAACAATCTAAATTGATCACTGCTTTAAATATTTTTATGTCATTTTTCTCAGGTAAGATGATGTTAAAGATTAAAATTAAATTTACCCAGTCACTTCTCTGAATTGGGAAATGGAAAAATAGTGTACATTTTTGTCTGTGTTTTATTTAGCCTTCGGTTCATTATTTTGCATATAAATTTCAGGAAGGAAAATAACCTTCAAAATCTTTAATGCATGTGTGGAAGTTTATCTCTGTAGAATTATTTAAGGAAATTTTCAGATGGCAAAGACCCTTACAAAGCATTAAGCTCAGGTCCTCACTTTTATAGACATAACAATAGCCAAGACTGCAGTCAGGTAATAACTTACGACATTATCAACAGGAGTGATGTGATTTCTGATTTAATGTGGAACTTATTCATAAACAATGTCTTACAGGAGGACATAGTTTGAAAATAACAAATTCCTTATTAATTTATGTATCTTTTTCCATGCTTGGGAGAATTGACCGCTTGTTAAACAAACTTCATAGTACATTGTTACTCTAGAGAATAGAAATTTCAATGGTTACATTTTTCTACACCTTTCAAAAATATTTAAGAAACTAAGTTGAAAATTAGACCTACATATATGGTGAAGATTTCTTATCAACTACAATTATTTACTAAGTACATTTTATGAACCATGAGATCAAGACCTAAGCCTAAGTCGGATGCTTAACTGACTGAGCGATTCAGGTACCTCTACTTTTTAAAAACAGTCCGGTGGTGGGAGCAATGTGAAGTGGGAGAAAAGTCCTGTTCCTGAGTCCTCCTGAGTCAGGAGGAAGGAGTGGTGCACATGCCTGTGTGCTCACATGCAGATATGCACACTCATACACACAAGCACTCACATAATAAATTGCATGAAATTAGCAATCCATGAAATTAGAGGTTAGAACAGGAGAAAAGTGAAAGATGACTATTAGGGAATTCTCCTTTGAAACAAGTGGGGCTTGAACTAGAGCATGAAAGATAGCAAGGATTTGGATGAGCAGAAAAGAGAGTGGAAGGACATTCTTGGAAAAACAAGGAGAATTTGCTCAGACCATTTGGAGCCTGGCTTAAGCAATTATTAATCAATTATTAATTATTGGGAAGAAGAGGATCCACCAAGCAAATCATTTCTACTCTTGATCACAGTGTAGCAAATGTATTGAACAATAAGTGTCAAAGGGCCATTGTAGTGGATAAGGGGCATCGTCCAATAAATAATATGGAGTTGGGAATACAGGACCAATTGATTAAAGATAAAACATGGCAGTGTCATGAAGAATGGACTATATCTGAAGAAAAGCTAGGGGCCAGGAGACCAGCTAGAAAGCTCTTACAATCAGTACAAATCAAAGATGGTCCAAACTAACAGTAGAAAAAAAAAAAAGACAAAACATAGCATTTTAAGAGAAACACTGCTGATATTTAATTGCAGAACTACTAGAAAGGGTAAGTAAACTAGAGAGAACCATCAAAGGTTATTAGACGTGTACCTTGAGAAGCTAAAGGAGAAACAGCACTACAGAGAGAAATCGTCTTTAGGAAGAGAAGCCAATTTGAGGTAAGTGTTGGGATGGGATATATGAAAGGGCTAGGGTGGTACATAAGGCATAGAGTGTATACACAATGTTGCACACAATTTCAGGAGATGCTTAGACTTCATTTATTCTATCTAGATCTCAGGAAAGCAAAGTTTACTTTGTATAACTAAGAGCATGAGGAAATGATAGTAGAAAGAGATAATATCTATCACTTATTTAGCATCTATTCTATGCCAAACACTATTTTACTATTTGCATACATCATTTTCATATATTATTTAAAGTAATCTCCATAAAAATCAATGGTGTAAAAATTTTCTTCTTTTGCAAATTGCCAAAATGCAGTAAGAAAATAAGTGAATTAAAGATGCTTGCATCTGAGGCCTCATACATCTTTACCCTTATTAAAGACATTCTGATACTTGTTAAATAGTAAGGAAGATTTTACTTGGGATTGCTGCAATAAGGAACAGAGGTTGAATTTAACTCCAACTACAGCAGATAGCTGAGGATTTATATCCAATGAGCAGAGAAAGGGATAAAAAATTAAGAGGAATTTATTCAAATATCAAAGCTAGGAGGATTTTTGCTAAGTTGGATTCTTGATAAAGGCAGGCCAAGGTCATCAGATACCAAGGATAGGAGTATTCTCAATAAACTGGTTACTCATTGCTAAAATCAAGCTCAGTAGGTCAAGGACAGGGCCCATGGACGAAGCCTCGCCAAGAAGAGAGGGCTCAAGAGAGCCTAAATAAAGTTTGATCAAGGAGGGAGTTTCTGTCAACCTCTTCACTTTGCATTCATCTCTTCATTCAAAACTATTTATTAAATTCAAACTATAGGACAGACACTTTGTTAAGAATAGTAAGATGACTTAGACAGGTCTGTCCCTGCCATTATGGAGCTTGGATAATTGATATTTCTCCTTTATATCTCATCTCAGAGACCTACTCTCCTATGAAGACTTCCCTGGATCCACTTCATCTGGATCTACATCCCTCTTCTTGGACTTACCTCTCTCTAAGCTATAACTTCTGTTTAATTGTTTAGGTACCCTATTAGACCATAAGCCCTATAAGGATGTTAACTATGCCAGTCTGATTCATTATTTCCCAGTAACTAGCACTAAACTTGGCCAGGTAGTAACTCAGAAAACAGTTGACAAAGTTTACAAAATACAAATAATAAAACCCAGAAATAGATACATGATATCAAAAGCTAACCAAGAGAGATGCTGAGGATATGTGTTTCTCAGATATAAAGGCTACAGAAAAAGTCGAATGAGGAATTGAAAAGACAGTATCAAAAGTAGGAGTCCCCAAATCCTACTGAGTTTCTGAAATCTTAAGTTCTCAGTGGCCTAAACATCAAAGGAGCTGGGATTTCAGTACAATTATTTAGAACACAGAAAACAGACCTGATCCTGAAGCAAAGGACTTTTACGTCTGGGAAAAGCTATAACACTTCAAGCTAAAAGAAGTTCCCAGAGCTCAGCTTAATCTATGGTTTAGCAAATTTCTTTCTCTGGACCTCACTTTCCTCATTAGTAACATGTGAGCTGGGGATGGGGAGAGGGCTGGCAGTGAAATATATGAATATATAGTACAATATATATGAGCAGAAATTCTAAGAGTATATGATTCCTTAGCCTACCTTCATGTTTTTGAGGCAGTAAAACTTATCAAAGGATTTAATTAAATAAATGGTGACATGGGGCCGGGGTAGATACTGGGGTCTAATTAATAGCATATCACTTTTATCTTTGTATAGTCAGTTTCTAACACAACTATAATCTCATTTTTCTAAATTAAAATCAAATGATAAAATATCTTTGAATCAGAAAAGGATAGTTTGTTTAGTGGAAAGCATATGAACTCTGAAGACCAACTGCCTGGGGTCAAGTCCTAGTTCTTAAACTCTCTGTGCTTGAATTTCCCCATATGATAAATGGGGAGGATTATACATTCCTCATGTGATTTCTTTATTAAATGTTTATTTATTTTTGAAAGAGAGAGAGCATGAGCATGGGAGGAGAAGGCAGAGAGAGAGAGAGAGAGAGAGGGAGAGAGAGAGAAACCCAAGCAGGCTCCACACCATCAATGCAGAGCCCAACATGGGGCTCAAACCCATGAACCCCAAGAGCATGACCCAACCCAAAACCAAGAGTTGGAGACTTAACTGAGCCACCCAAGCACCCCCACATGGTTTTTATAAATATCACACAAACCAATACCTGTGAAGGGCTAAGAGCACTACCTGGCACATAATATAAACTCAAAAATGCTTGACTTACTGCTGTAGGGAAAGAATAGCAAAATGGGCTGTGTAACAAGTGTCAAGCACAATGCAAAGGCATTTTTACAAAAATTATATCATTTGATTCTAACTATAAAACGGTTGTAGATCAAAAGTCTAACATTCAAAGCTTTTCTCATATCCCTATGTCTGGGCATCTCAGTGATTCCAGTCATCTGAGTATATGTGGGAGTGTGCTGGGTATCACTCTGATTCTGAATATTACTTAAATCTTATAATTAGCAGAATTATAAGTTGAAAAGTGTTGAATTAAAAAAAAGCAATTAAGAACACTTTTCATCATGGATCTGTATTGTCTTTCCCATGTTTTGTATTGTTTTTTCTGTAAATTCAATGTCATGGGTGGCTTTCCTATATCTGACTAACCTCATTGAAATGACAACTCAGTATATAATTACCTAGTATGGATAATTCAAATGTAGACCTTTGTTTCCCCTAGTAGCTCTGATAGTCTAGAATTATATTTCAAGGTTAAATACTTCTAATGTTTGCTAACTCTGAATCCAGATGGATTTCCTAATCAAATCTGTGTCGATATTCATAAACAACTTAGGATTTAAGGTTTTACCTATCTATTCAGTATAAATAGCATAAATTTTCTCTTGTTAAGCCATATCTGAAAAATGATTTCAACTTTTCATTACTAATGACACAATGATATCCCATACAGACCTAAAAATAACACAATCTTCATTGTCTAAAAATTAAAGTAAGGTTGGATCCGAGTAGGAATTGTTTTTCAACTTTTCCTTTTTGTCTCTCATTTCCTCCCAAATGATCATTTCACATTGAGAACTGTTCATCAAACCCCAAACAAACATTTAGAGTCTTAAATGCCAATACAGAGCACCTGCATTCTTGAGAGCAATAATTCCAGGAAAAAAAGAAAAAAAAGAATTGGACAACATGAATGTTATTTATGCTTACTCTGTCATCCTAGAGAGAATGTGCCTTTAATTACTGACATTTGCATTGTGAATTTCAGTTTATAGCAAAAGAGTCATGTGTATTATGGCCTTATAACAGCCCTATACATGTCATTTTTCCCCAGTTGAGAAACCATGAAGCTGAGGTATGCATAACAGAGCCAGTAATAGGGTCATGGCCAAACACTCTGAGTTCCCTTCGATGCATTACTACCCCTACACCTCTCTGCCTGGTCCTGTCCTAATTCAAACACCACTGTCTTTTCAATATTTTGCAGTCATTTTATGTGTATTGTCTGGGTTTTCAGTGAGACTATCTGTAGCCATGTGTTAACAATGCAGACCTGCATTGTAAGAGACCACTGAAGTAAGCCCACCAGATCTTGACAAAAGAATGGGCTCAACTCTTCATTCTATTTATTCCTCAATGCTTTTCATTTCAGAAAAATTCTTGTTTGTTTCTTCTCCCCCAAACTAAAAGCCCTAGATGACTGGTCTCATTTGCATTAATGACTGACACACAGGTGGTTAATATCTGATAGATTTGACAATGGAATCGCACATGCACCTTGCTCTATGTACAGCTGTAGAGGCTCAGGCTTCTGGCCAGGGATAGAGAGAAATTCCAGGGATACGCCTTAGAATTACCTAAGGAGCCTCTAAAAAATACCAATGCCTGGGCCCCTCCTCCAGAGAGTCAAATTTAATTGGTGTGGCATCTGCCTGAGCACTGGGATTTTTTAAAACCTCCCTGAATGATTCCAATGTGCAGCCAGGGTAGAGGTTTTTTAAAACCTCCCTGAATGATTCCAATGTGCAGCCACTAACTTAAGAGCAGTACTCCTCAATGGACGCCTCAGGTTAGAATTTCCTGGGGGACTTTTAACACTACTGATGCCAAGACCCCATCCAAGATCCAATTAAATCAGAATCTCTGTAAGTAGAGTCCAGGTATCAGGTAGTCACCTGCTCCACAGGTGATTTTGCCATGTGGTCAAGTTTGGGGGTTCATTGGTCTAAAATCCTCATAACCCCTATGTGGTCTACAGATTTGCCCCCTCAACGCAAAAAACAAACAACAAAAAACAAACAAACAAGAAACAAACCCTGACATCTAAAAGCTTGCTAAAATTGAAGAGTTTCAGGCTCCATAAATACACCAAATCAAAATCTGCACTTTAATAAGATCCCCAAGTAATCAGCATGTGCATCAAAGTGTGAGAAGCTTGGCTCTGGATTGCTTTTCTAAAGACCTGAGGGCAGTGCTAGCTTTGCCCAACTCTCCATTTCTTCTCATTGGCTCTCAAGTTCCATGTGAAAATGTACTACCTGCTGGGAGCATTGGAGTAGATTGCTTACCATATATGCTTAATTGCTACACAGTTAAAAAAAAAAGGGTTCCTTATACCTAATTTTCATTAAATAGCTTTCTACTAAGCCAACTCCTTAGCCTGAAATGTAGGACTCTTTGTATAAAATCCAAAATAATTTAACCACTTTCTTGCCAACATTTCACCATCTATTCCCACCCTGAACATGATCCATGTCTTCTAGCCTCCTACATATGTATCCATCCCCACCTATGCTCTCCTTACATGTTAAAGTACATCCTTTAAAGTTCAGTTACTCCCATTGCCCAATGAAGATCTCTCTAATTCTACCCTATCCCCAGGTAGTAATAATCTCTCCTAGCACAGAATAGTCATAGCATCCTATCTGTACCTCTCTTGCGACCATTTTTCATTCTTCATGTCACTTTTCCAGACTTGCTTTATGTCCTCCATTAGATTAGTTATGTTAGGAAAGATTCTATGTATAATTCACCTCTATAAAATTCATACTACCCTTCTCAGAGGTATATGCATAGTAGGTAACTTTTTGGTCCTTCTTGCAATTGTTTTATGCTTAACTAGTTCAAGCCAGCCTTTTTAGTAAAGACCGTGTTATCTGCCTTTCCCTCTGAACTTAAAAAGTGTTTGCTTCTCTCTGTTCATCAATTCTGCCCTGGATGGATCAGCATTTCACAAAGTGTGGTCTTTGCAGAATGTGAATTTGAATTATGACTCTCTAAGAAAGCTAACAGATGGGGGTAGTATGAAAAACTTATTCACTCAAACACTTTCTTTAAGGAACTACTCACAGGCATCCTTTGCTCTACATGATACACTGTGGGATATTTTTAATAACAGTGAATGATATGCCATCCAAGATAAATGTAGGCTGACTCAGCCTTTCGAGGCTTACCTGGATATATTAATATTTCTTCCTTTCCAATGAGAACATAGGAGTCCTGGCCAATAGAATCAGAATACCACAACAGTATGATCTCAGGCTGAATGGGTGAAACTTTGAGACCAGACATCCTCATAGGAAGAAAACAAGAGAGTAAACAACAAAACACTGTGTTGGTATTGCTAAGGCAGCTCCTATGCTACAGGTGAGTTAACTGAGAAGCTAAGGAGCATACTATCAATTATGTCTGAGAAATAAGAAATTATGTATTGAATTGAAACTATCCTAAGAAAAATTTGCACTAGTGACTGTCTTGAATATATTCTCCCTTGTTCCTTGAAAAATATGAAATGAAAGGGGAAAGAGTGAGTAATTAGAAGAATACTTTCATCACCTCCTAAGTCTTAGAAGCTTCTATGATTTTGAGAAACAACAACAAAGAAAGCTGCAGAGCTAGCTGTAACAGATGGTACTAATTAGTGTCTCAGAATTCATTAGAAACCATGTCAAAGTTGACTGGCTAGTTGCAAAAATACTTCTGATCAGTTGTTCCAAAAGTACTTTCATAAATATATTGGGATAGTCCACACTGTTTTGTAAATGTTGAAAAACCCAAAAGAGTAAGACATAGTGATGTAGACACTATTTTGTTATTATTTCTCAGCACTGACAGGTCTTTGTCAAAGCTAATGATAAAGTATCCCTCCATTTCCTATTAGATTACTTCAGAATGGAGGGACAAAGGGAACGTAAGGGAAAAATAGCCTTTATAGCTAAAGGCTAAGAAAAAGAGGTCAGATATATTTATGTCTTTCTGATACCTATATTTATCTTTGTTGACTCCACATTCCAGACAATCCCAATGACTACCTCCTTTATTCCTGCATCCCAAAAAAAGGATGAAAAGATATTTCTGTAGGTTTTTTTATTGATGATTCCAGAAACACATGGACAAAAATGATAAAGATTCTTGATACAGAAGTGTTTCATTCTGTCGTATTCTGTCCTTTGAAATGATTTTAAAATAAAGCCTCACTACCTCTATCATTGGTTACAGTGACACTGAAAAACTTCACCTCTCATACAACTTTCCCTAGCCATAAGCCTTTACTTTTCAACTGTTTTAATTACTCATAAATATCTCTGGCAATTGAACTGCCAGAGGATTTAACAGCATTTTTTTTTTTTTTATCATTTAGACCAGTGGTTCCTAAACTAAGATATACATTGAAATTACTTTATAAAATATCCATGCCAGGGTCCCACCATCAGAGATGCATATGTAATTAGTCTTGTATATGGCCTGGGAATCAATATTTTTCAAATCTTCCTATGTATTTTAAAATGCAGACAAGGTTGAAAAATAACAATTTTGATCAAACAGCTCAACAATGAATTTCAATATCCTCTTTAAACCTTGGCATAATAATGGCACAAATCCTATCTAATCTCTACCTCCTATCATTTTTTATTTCAGATATTTTATTGGATAGTCTCCAAGTTCAGGAAATTCTTCTGAACATCAGATACTAAATCTCAACATAGATGACCTACCTAACAGGGCGTTGATAAATAACAGTAAGTGTCCTATAAAAGCCCTTTTCAAGAAGAGAAGGAACCAGAAATGCACAGTTACCACTATTTAGGGTGCTACCACCATTACCTCTTACAGTCATCTGAAATGCTGACCATTTGTCCCTAGCCACTGTGAATATATTTCTAACAGCCACATTCCCCTCCATTAATTTCAGACACTACTACTTGTCCTGTAACATACTAAGACTGAATTCACATTTCCTTTTTTATTGGCCTTTTTGTATTTCCATGGAAGTCACAATAATAGATGATTTGAAATAACTAAATTATGATCAATGTGAGCATGACCTGTGAATCAAATTGTAAAAAATTTTTAGAGGTCTTATGAATGAAAATTACTGTATAAAAAGTGTAAATTAATGCCAGCATCAGTTTGTTCAATGTGACATTCATGTAGCTTCTCCTTTTGGACTCCATGTGTTCTCCAGTGAAACACTGGCTATATTATATGCCACATGGAAATATCCAAGGTAGACAGCCTTACAAGAAACAGTGATATCTGCCAGGAAATAACTTTCATTTGTTAAAAAATAGCTCAAAAAGTGAGAAAAGCCATTAACCAGGGATAGGTTCAATACCAAAATAGAAACATAATTATGAACTATAGTAATCACTGGTGCCAATATAAATTATCTATTGCTGTGCTTAATTATTTCCTTTTTCAAACTGTAGAAGATGCTTTTTGTGCATTGTCCTAAGGCTGTCACACCTAAGTCCAGGTGGGTGGGGGGATGGGTTAAATAGGTGATGGGGCTTAAATGATGAGCACTGGGTATTGAATGTGAAGTGCTGAATCACTAAATTGTGTAACTGAAACTTGTATTACACTGTATGTTGACTAACTGGAATTTAAACAAAAACTTTAAAAAAATTATGACTTGATATATTTATCTGAAAAAAGTGAAAATCTAGGAAGAACTGGTCATTAAGTTCTTGGTAGCCATTAGACTTCAGAAATTAAATTATCACTCTATCATTTTATTTTTAAGAAAGAAGACCGCAAGTGACCTACATAATTCAACAATCCAGTACAGAACACATTTTCTACACCAAGACCATACAGCTGTCACCACTAACAAACAGCTCCATAGTAATCTCAAATTCCAGCCACTTATTTTGTGAGAGAGAAGATAAATGGGCAAGAGGCAATCATCATGACTCATCTACCTTGCCGGGATTTCCAACTATTTGCTCCAGTTTCTTCCTCACAGGCATGTCGAAAGATAGATGTGAGGCGGCTTGCCAGACTCATTTTGAGAAATCACTGATTGGGAGATTAAAACTGACATTTATTTTTGCTTCTATAAGGCTGAATCCTAAAATACCTAATCATGAAAGTACTTTAAGAGTGAATAAGTCTTAAAAACCCCTGACAATTTGTGAAGCTAACTGTACCTCCTACAGTTTTACCCATAATCTGGACTGGGTAGATTTCTCACTCTGCAGAAAGCCTGTTCCTCAGAAACAATAAAGATGGACACAGAGTGTGGATCACTAAATCCCAGTATGTGGCTATCAGGGTTTATCCATGGGCCGGGGTTATTAGGCAAAGGATGCAGGCCTGGTTTTCTGACACTGCAGCTCCTGCAGTCTCCAGATACACTCACCGTTAGAGCAATTTTTTCAGACTTGGATTTCAAAGTCACCTTCCCAGGGATGTACACTTTACATCACCCCTGAGGAGGAATGCACCAAAACCAATAAGAGACATCATTTTCTGGCTCAGTTCTTGCATTGTTCTACGCCTTGAAATTAGGGTCACCAGATCTATCCTTGAAATACGAATGAGCCAAAGTCTCCATTGTGACTAAATAAATCGGCAGCTTAACAGCTAGAGAGGTTAACAAAATGATGAAAACTGTCCAATTTATAAAATTCTGAATTTCTCTGGAGTTTTGAATCATTCCTCTGTACTAAAGAAGTTCTCAGCTCAGTTTTGAACAGGAAACAATACATGTGAGTGGATGTGAGTCTCTGGTGAATGCTCAGTGTCTGACTGACCTTCCTGGATAATCTTCCATATATTGACTTTTGAATACTATGAAATGAAGGTTCTTATGTAAGAGAAAAATCAATAAAGTAAATAGGTTCCTCCTATAGGGAGAATGAACATAAAGAAGAATTGACTGATTTAAGCAGCTGACATGTGGAAAACAAAAAACATTTAAAGTATGACTTTTTAAAAAGTTTGTAATTATTACCAAGTGTGTCAACTATATAGGAAGCATCCTCAAATATGATTATAAGAATTAGGCAAGGAAAGGGATGTTGCTGGATAATCAAAGTATTAGAAAGCTCTAAAAGGAATAATTGAGGAAAGTGAGGAACTGAAAATCCTCATGTGGGTCAAATTAAGTTGACCTCTGAAAAGCAGAAACCATTAAGGCAGCTTTGAACTACTGGGTCTTGACACATGTTCCTGATTTTTGATCAGTTGTGAAGTATATTACAAGTAATTTAGGTCCAATAATAACTAAAGTATGAGTGTTTTTCCACGATATGGTTCTTTTTTTTATATATAAATTGGAATAGATACAAGGTGTCCTTTTCAATAATGTCAGTCACACTTTCTTGCCTTTATGTTTGTTATGTTGTGTGTGAGACAAAGGTAGACTTACTTCCTGGGAGCTGCACAGCCTCAGCTACGAGATGTACTGGAGCAAAACCCAAGAAGCAAACAAACCAGTGAACCAACAGAAAAATATCAGGAATTCTTTCATGATCAGTACTCCTGGGGACTGAGAGATTAGATGTCATAGAGGATAATTAACAAACGCTCAGTATAATGTGTGCTTATAATTCAGGAATGTTCTCTTAAAGAAATCATGTTAGTATTATCTCTTCTCCAACACTATAGTACAGAAAACAATTAACCTTAAAGAGTTTACTCTCAAGAAGCTAAAATTTAGTAAAAGAAATCAGGAAAGCATATGGCAGTTACAGTTTATTGAGCATTTACTCCTTTGAACGTCTCTGCTAAACACTTTACATATATTGTCTTACTTACTCCTCATGAAAACATACGAGTCTGGTAAGATCATCTCTATTACTGAAAAATATTCTGATTCAAGAATTTAAGAAAGCTTACCTGGGGTGCCTGGGTGGCTCAGTCGATTAAACATCTGACTCTTAGTTTGGGCTCAGGTCATGATATTGGGTTTGTGGGATCAAGCCCCATCTGGGCCCTATGCTGACAGCTCGGAGCCTGCTTAGGATTCTCTCCCTCTCTCTCTGTCCCTCCCCCATGTCCAAAAGGCACCCTTTCTCTCTCAAAATAACTTTCTTAAAAACTTAAAATTTCTTAAAAAAAAAAAAAGAAAAATTACCTAATGTCACATAAATACTGATCAGAGGATTGAGGTTCCATATGAAATCTATTAACAAAGTTGATGATGTTCTCCATATTACCTTATATAACAATAATGGAAGTTAAACATGATAAGCACCATAAGAAAATAGAAAATTAAGAACTGTTGGATCAGGAGATGAGAGAGACCTCTCTGAGATAGATTCATAAAAGTCTTTAAAAAACAGGTAATACAGGGGCACGTGGGTGGCTCAGTCAGTTAAGCATCTAACTCTTGCTTTTGTCTCACGTCATGATTTCATGGTTTATGGGATTGAACCCTGTACTGGGCTCTGGGATCCTCTCTCTTCCTCTCTCTCTTCCCCTTCCTCTCAAAATAAATAAATAAACAGTTTTTTTTTTTAAAGTAGTATATTAGGATATAAATCAAACTACCATAAAGGCATCCAAAAATCCCTCTTTCTTAGGGGTTTTTGTTCACTCCCCTCAACCTCTCTCATGCTAGCCAAATTAAAAATTGAATTATGAGTGTGGCATTGCCTTTGGGACTTATACACATTTGCTGAGAAGATAAGAAGCTGCTGTGGGAATTGTCATCCTCTCATTTTCTCCAAGAACTGCAAAAATCGACAGATTCTATCTGAGACTCAGGAAGTCATTTATAATGTGTTATTTTCCCACTCTTGGGCATGAAAAGGAACATTTTATTTGCATTATTGATTAAAATGCCATTTAAATTGCTTTTGTGCTGAAGTGGCTTGTGAGAGGAGAATCATTTTTAAGGAATGTCTTGAAAATAACAAAAGTTCCAGGTCTCATTAACTTCATCAAATAACAAGACAGTTCACGTATACTGTATCCATCCTTCCGGCTACTCTTTAGTTTTCCATAAGTTGAAGGGATGCAGCAGACAAAGCTCCCAAGCCTCTGAGCTCCATCAGAGCACCCCAGGGCAGCTTCATCTACACACTGTAAGCCTCAGGGCATCTACAAGCCAGAGCGGTTTAAAACTCCTATGTTTTCAATAGCTTTCTTTCATTATTATTTTTTAATGTTTACTTATTTTGAGACAGAAAAGGAGAGGGAGGGGCAGGGAGAGAGAGAATCTCAAGCAGGCTCGATGCTCAGTGCACAACCCAAGTCCGGGCTGGACCTCATGACCGTGAGATCATGACCTGAGCCAAAATCAAGAATCGGATGTTTAACCAACTGAGCCACCCAGGTGCCCCAATAGCTTGCTTTTATACAGAGATTGCCTCTTACTTAAAAAAAAGTAAAATCTCTTGTTTTCTGTATATTCTCAGTTTCTAAAAGGGCAAAGCTAGTTTATTTATTATATAAACATAATAATTACAGAAATTAGAAAAAACCTATCAATTTTATTCCCTCGATTTTGATATTTCTCTTTATCTGTTTTTTTTATCGGTTTTCTTTTTCTTTTTAATTTTTTAAGTTTATTTTCAGAGAGACAGAGACAATGTGAACAGGGGAGGGGCACAGAGAGAGGGAGAAAGAGAGAAAATCCCAAGCAGGCTCCACACTGCCAGCACAGAGCCCGATGTGGGGCCTGAACTCACAAACTATGAGATCATGATCTGAGCTGAAACCAAAAGTCAGACACTTAACTGACTGAGCCACGCAGGCAGCCCTTCTTGGTTTTCTATATCTTGCCCTAACAAAGATGATTTTAACTTAGTTATATTCAGAGTACACACACTATTTTCTAATTTGCTTTGGTCAATCATATCAAAATCATTTTCCATGTTGCCCCATAGTCTTCATAATTAGAATTTTAATGACTTAGAAATAATCATTTACTAACATCATTTATTAATTTCCATGAAGGCTGCCTTTAAATTTTAGTCAAAGTCAAAATAACAATATTTAATTTTAGAACCACTGTATCCCAGGTTGTTGGAATATTTACTATTTTGTTTTCTCTGCATGACTTCTGAAAACTATATTGATATCTATACCTCATTCTTATTACTATGTGCTAATTTAACTATTCTCAAATTATTCCTGGAAGTATGAGGGATGTTTATAATTAAATAAGCAAGCCAATGAATATATCATCAAGATCACATGCTTGGAATTTGTTCTAGGTGAGGGATAAAGGAGGCACTAGGCAGAAATGGAGAGTAGATCATTACTCATTTCCTTCGGTAGCCTTTGTCTCACTGGGGGTACACCTCACTGTTCTCCCTTACTCTCATTTTCTTCTAGTAATATGTGCATTGTTCTCAAAATATGGAACTTAGGACAACAGCGTTTTAGAGTTACTTTTCTAATGATGAAATTTCCAACAATACGTCATTAGAAAACAAAGAAGAAGAATTTCTTCCACCACTGACATTTAGTTATGACTCTGTACCCATTGTCTTGCAGGCATACTGGACTAAGTCAGAGAGGTTTTGTAGTTGCTAGGTCTTTTGGACATTTCTGAAAATATAATTCTTGAGTCTGCTGTGCTCTGGTTCCCATCGTATTTTGGGTCCATCCCCACCAAAAGATGAAGTATATATTGACTAGTTCAAGAATTCCCATTGGTCCTTTCTTACAGCTTCTATTTTTCCAATGAAATACCCTATTTTTTCATTTATTATGTGTCTATTTTCCTGTATCTCATTAAGCATAGTTTATTAATTGACTGAAGGACCTATCTACTTATTATAACATTTGGGCCATCTCAGGCTGGCCTCCATTGTCTTCTCTTAAGAATGGGCCACATTTGTTCTTCCAAGGAGTTATTTTTGTTTAGTAGGTAATTATTTAGTTGGATATAAACTGCAACCTTTGTCTCCTAGTCAATAGGTCAAATCTCAGTCTAGTTTTTGTTCATTTGTTCTGTCCTGTCTAGGTGGGGTTGCTTAGAGTCTGCCCTTACATGCATGGTTCAGGGCCAGCCAGAGACTTAAGAAAAGTTTATACAAAGATTTGGGGTCCTCCTCCCTGGCTATATCTGTTCTGAGGTTCTATCCTTACTATTTTGAACTAGTACGCTGAACTCTGTTCTCCAATTCTTCAGGACAGAGAGTTTGCAAATTATTGGAGTTTTATTCCTTATGCAAGACACCAAATGCCACCTGTCCTCTGGCTAAAATAGTAAAAAACTCACCACATGCAATCCCCTTTTTCCAAGTTTTGATTCTCCTCACATTCACTCTCCAGATCCTTTAAGTTGTTATTTTGTATTTTTTTCCAGATTTTGTAACTGCTACCCGTGAAAAAGTAAATCTGTTAATGAGCTCAGTTGGCCACAGAAGCAAAACCATGCCTGATAAATCTCTTTAAAACTAATAGTAGAAGCAAATTATAGAATACCCAGAAAATGTCACAACTAAATCAATCACATGGAGAATCCTGGATTTGTGCCCAACTTGGGCCTGAGGAGGCTCATTATGAATAAAGAGCAAATTCCTCAAGGGTACCTTCATATTCTTTCAGGAATCAGCTACCCAAAGCCTGACCATGCTAGTAGTTCTTTTAGAACACCTCTAATATGGGTCTCATACACACAAACCTTGACTTCTGTAATGGCTTTCTAAATCATTTCTTCTCCTGTAGCTTTCTCTCTTCTTCCAATCTTGCCTGAACATTAGCTTTGAGAATCAATCTGTTCAAAAATTTTAATGCCCCATTGTCTAATTAATTCCCAGCTTCTGAACCTAACTTTTTTTTCTTGTTCCTCTCAAAAGTGGTAAGTAGAAAATACTGAAAATACACTGGGTAGATATGAATTACACTGAGTAGATGTGACTTTTGATAAGTTTTTTTAACCTCTCTGAGTTTCCTAGCAGTAACGTGAGGGTAACAGAGTATAACCTCAAAGGCTGTTTTACAGATTAAGTGAAGGAACACTTGGAAGACATCTGAGAACAATGCCTGACACATGATGCCCCAGTTAAGTGTTAACTGTACTTATTATTTGAAAGGTGTTCAATTTGAAAGGTGAATGGCTCCCATTCAACAATTTTTTTAAAAAAATTCTCTGTCCAAATTTGAAGGCTTCAGCTATATAGAACTATATGCCAGTTCTTGCTCTGTACATTATGCAATTTACACTTTCCCACATCAAGATGATTTTCATGAGTGTGAAATGACCTTCTCTTTCATCTCTATCTCTTGAAATTCTACCCATCCTTTAAGGCTAAGCAAACATAATACCAACCTACCCTAAAACTATGACTGATCTCACTCAACTAATCATTTCTGCTTCCTCCAACCTTCCAAAGAGGCACTTCTTGTATTCTTTATGCAGTTTCTCCATTCATGCCATATTGTTTCCTAAGGTATGGGATGCTTGACAATGGTAACAAATTTTTTCTATCATTGAATACTTAGTAGTTCTGCAAGCATTACCTATATATAGTAAGATATCCATAAATAGCTAATGAATTTAATTAAAATATAATACTTAGAATTACATTAGCATATAAGAAAAATGAATTTTAAAAATATTCATATTTATACCAGGAAAATTTAAATGTTGAAAAAATTGCTGTATTTCTTAAGTGATGACGCAAATTGGTGATATCATCTTTAAAAAGAGCAAAATTTCTCCCTGGAGCATATTTTAGGACTTTGGTTAACATGCAATTTAATTTCATGGTATAAGTAATGACGTTATTTCACATTTCAAAGTCCAGCCACATGGCCTCTTTGGCTCAATGCAATTCACAGCTAGCAAAAACTGCTTAGTGCTGGATTTCACACCTGGTCTCCTGGGACCGGATGGAGGAGCAGTAAATAGTACTGAGAAAGATCATATAGATGCCTGAGAGCCATCTGTGCGCAGTGGTATAAATGACAAACCAAAGCATTTCATCTGTCATCCCCAAAGTTAACCTTCTACCTAGGGGACTAAGACATAAACAGAGGCAGAGTTTTGTTCTGCTGGGCTGGCAGAAGCTTTGCCTTCCCATCTGATTGAAAGCAAATGCAAAGTGTGCAGGCAAATAAAGCCTGTCCCATTATCAAGTGCTTGTTCCTGCTGCAGAGGTGTGATTCTATAAGGCTGCCCTTCAAGCTGTTTTCCTGAGATCCATCTGGAGTTGTTTACACAGTTCATCTTATTTGTTTACTTCTAGACATCACTTCTCATCCTCTACCTAGACTAAATGCTGCTTTGTTTAGATATTTTTTTAAAATGTTTTTATTTATTTTTGAGAGAGAGAGAGAGGCAGCGTGAGCAGGGGAGGGTCAGAGAGAGAGAGAGAGACACAGAATCTGAAGCAGGCTCCAGGCCCTGAGCTGTCAGCACAGAGCCCAACGCAGGGCTCGAACCCACGAACCGTGAGATCATAACCTGAGCTGAAGTCGGATGCTCAACTGACTGAGCCACCCAGGTGCCCCTGTTGATTTAGATATTAAAAGGTGACTGCTTTACTGGGTTATACGAAAGTCAGATTGTTTGTACTCCTTAAAAACTCTTCAAATGATAAATAGAGGTACTCTGAGAGACTGCACATCCCTGTCGCTGTTTTGCAAGTGCGGAAATAAGCTTCAATGCTACGATAATGGCAAAGGTTCAAAATAATAAATGGCCAACATGGTGGAATGTATAGCCTGATTCTCCTATTAATCTGGTGTTTGGTGGCTTTACCTCCCCGTGTCCTGGTTGTCATTAAACAAGCAAGTGGTTTTAAGTTTGGAAGACTCTTCTAACTCTAACCCCCTAAGTCAAGTCACCTATGGTTGTTCCAAGATTATACGAGTTGTTGTTGGCAGAATTCATTTCCTTGGGGTTGTAGGACTGAAGTTTCCATTTTTCTGCTGGTTGTTCCCTAGAGACAGCAGGCAGGCTCCTGGAGGTTGGCCCTCTCTACTGACAGTCCATAACATGTGTGTTTATGTTATTCCAGGTCAGGCAGAGTGTGGTTTTCTTTCTCTTCCACTACCAGCTGAAGAAAACTCTGCACTTTTACAGGGCTCATATGATTAGGTCAGACCCATTCAGATAAGATCAGCTGTGCCATGTAACTTTATCTAATCACAAAAGTAAAATCCAAAGTTTTCATGGTGGGCATATACACCAGGTAGGACAATGTTGGGAAATACCTTTGAATCCTGACCATCACAGTATTTCATATTTTCTATAGTTATGGTGAATAGTAACTTTTATTTTCTATTAAATTTTCTAGCAGGTTGTCACTAATGTATAGAAATATTATTTTTAGTAATTAAGACCATGAACTGAGTGTGGAAAAGGCTATGTATATGATGATTTCACTCCCAGAGTTAGATTGTTACATGCAAAGGTTAAGGAATTTTACTGCACTAATTAAGGTCCCAAATTAGTTGACTTTGAGTTAATCAAAAGGGAGATTATCCTGACTGGGCCTGACCTATTCCTTAAAAGGGACGGGGCCCCTCCTGAAAGAAAAAACAGGAAGCATGAGAGACTGTAGTGCCGACCTGGAAACAGCAAACCGCCAAGCTGTGGAGGAGGCAAACTGCCATGGTAAAGGGTGGCTTCTAAGAGCAAAAACAATCCTAAACCACAGTTGACAACCTGCAAGAAACAGAGGTTCTCGCCCCTATAATCATGAAGAACTAAGAACTGTTGAGTTTAGAAGAGAACTCAGCCTCAGATGAAATCTCAGCTCTGGCCAACATTTTAATTTCAATCTGGTAAGACCCTAAACAGAAAACCTAGTTTGTATTTTTATTTGTATTTTTTTTATTTGTATTTCTAGTTATCTTATTTGGCTGTATCCTTTAATGCTTTTTGTTGTTGTTGTTCATTTGTTTTTTTGAGAGAGACAGAGAGAGAGAGAGACAGAGACAGAGAGAGAGACAGAATGCAAGCAGGGGAGGGGCAGAGAGAGGTAGACGCAGAATCTGAAGCAGGCTCTGGGTTCTGAACTGTCAGCACAGAGCCTGATTTGGGGCCTGAACTCGTGAGCCATGAGATCATGACCTGAGCCAAAGTCGGACGCTTAAACAACTGAGCCACCCAGGTGCCCCTGTCTGTTACTGTATCCTTTAAACCTTGAAACTCGTGTCTCTTCAATTTGCAAAAACTCTCAGCCCGTATCTCAATATTTCTCCAAATATGGCTTCAACAGTATTCTCTTTATTCTTTTGGAACTCTGATTAGACGTATATTGGATCCTCTTAATCTATCATCCATTATTCTTTCTTTATCTCTTTTTTAATCACCTTCATTTTAAATGAAAGTATTAGTACTATAATAGTGAATTAGAACTAAATAGGATGCATAATATAGTTTTTATCAAAAATGCTCTATAAAATTAATTTCATGTAGAATAAACTAATAACCCAATTTTTAAAATTTTCTTGCTGTATTTCTTAGCCTTAAATAAATTCATGCATTTGGAATTAGAGATTCCAGGTTTACTTCAAGGGAAAAGGTTGGTTTACTTTTCTGTGACTTTTCTAATATCCCTCTGTAATCACCTCTCACTATCTAGCAATTTCTACTTGCATCTCCCACTACATCAATCTAGAACCACATTCACAATAAGTTCCCTAGACCCAACCCTGCAAGGACATAGGCATCCTGCAGAGCATTCAGACACAAAGTGGTTTGATTCAGTTCCTATTCTCAAGGTTCTATTTGTAGTGCTCCCTTCACTTCTTAAATTCAGGATTCCATATAAGGTATGGCCCCAGGAAGCCATGAATAACTGTTGTATTCATCCTCCTTGGATAAGGAAAGAATATCACAACATCTCTGGTTCTGAGTAGCAAGGTTGGCTCCAAATTCCCAATCTGCATGGAAGACTCATTCCTTTTTACTATTCAAAGCCAAGCCTTCAGTTACTATTTGCTTTTAAATAAGACCACGGCTTTGTTAAAGCTGTTCTACTGCTCACTTTGCATATGTCTGTGTCTGACCCACCAAGACAGTGATATTTTTATTACTCTGGCTATATCTTGTGTGTCTTATTTTCTCTCTCCTCTTTTTGTCTCTGTCTCTGTCTCTCTGTCTTGTTTGTCTCCCCCGCACCCCCCAATGCATTTTCTGTCCCTATCATCTATCTATCTTTCTATTTATCTTTCTATCTGTCTATATATCTGGTATATACAATTATATTGCTAAATATTTGGAGCTCAGGAGGTCTGAATTATGAATGTTTGTATATCCTTTGACCGAAAGACATCAAGAAGTCTTATAATCCAGAAATTATGTATAAGGGATTTTTATTATTGCTTGTTTGTTAACTTTTGGTAATTCTGTTACCAAATTTATTGGCAAGGATTGGTTTTGTTTTACTCCATTTAGTTTTTACTTTGACAATTGTGTCTATCATTCTTAGGATTTCTATTAAGCTTATTCACATTTATTTCTTCTCCACTCTCTCTTTGAAATCTTATTTTTGATTCATGGATTCTCTTCCTCTTTTTTTTTAATTTTTCAACATTTAAACATATTTAATTAAAGTTCCTATCAGATTAATCCATATTCTCTGGTCCTTTGGATACCAATTTATGTGCCTCTTATGTACACTGGCTGTTCTTCATAACTGTGCATGGTCTCCTGTGTAGTGAAATACTTGCCTATGATGTTATTTGTAGTGATCATTTTCTTCCACCCTGAAAGGTGACTTTGCAATTATCTTTAACCATCCTTATTGGGCTCCCCAGTTCTATCACATTTTTTAAGTTTTAAATTTTTATTTTTCTCTGTTCTCAGCAGTAGTTATTGTAACTCCTGCCCTACATCTTCATTCAGCACAAGCTTGAGGGTCCAAACACCCCTCAAATAATTATTTTTAATTATTTTACAAGGCAGGTCAACTATCCTTAGCCTGTTTGGCTCTATTTATATAGTATCAGTATTTTTTAGCGTCAGTAAATAATAATGGTATACAAAGAAGGAGAGGGAGGAGGAGGAGAAGCAGCAGCAGCAGAGGAGGAGGAGGAGAAGCAGCAGCAGCAGCATCTCCTGTAGATTTCTGGTATATGAAGGGAGCCCAGTTTGAAACTTTCTAATTGGCATGATTCTGGTTCTGTGTGGACTTTAAAATGCTAGTAGCTACATGGTTGTGATCCTGTATACTATGTGAAATGAAGTTACTACTCCCACTCACTTTAGAGCTATGTATTCAATCTTCATCATTGAAACCTGAAAATTTCCCCTCCTTGCTTGGCTCACAATGTCATTTTGAACAGTAGCACAATATTTTATTTTTATTTATTCTAAGTATGTGGAAGTGGGAAGGAGCTGAATAAGTAAAAAATAACTTTTTATCATTTAAAGCTGTCTAATAGTAAAAAAAAAAAAAAAAGACTAAGTTCCCCTTACAATATGTGATAAATCATAAGACAGGTGCTATCTACTACAGGTGCCTGAAGCAATTTACATTTGTATAAGAAGTGAGACAATGCAACTTTCTTAAGTTTAACAAACTAAAGGTGTAGATTTTGCCTTAAACATTTTAGAAGTCTATATAAGGTAATCCAATGGAAAAAATCTCCAACAAATGGTATTGGGAAAACTGGACAGCAACATGCTCAAGTATGAAACTGGACCACTTTCTTACACCATACACAAAAATAAGTTCAAAATGGATGAAAGACCTAAATGTGAGACAAGAAATCAACAAAATCCTAGAGGAGAACACAGGCAGCAACCTCTTTGACATTGGCCAGAGCAACTTCTTACTAGATATGTCTCCAGAGGGAAACACAAGCAAAAAATGAACTTGGGACCTCATCAAGATAAAAGGCTTCTGCACAGTGAAGGAAACATTCAACAAAACTAAAAGACAGCCTATGGAACAGGAGATGATATCTGCAAATGACATATCTGACAAAGTTAGTATCCAAAATCTAAAAAAAAAAAACTTACCAAACTCAAACCCCCAAAAACAAATAATCTGGTGAAGAAATGGGCAAAGACAAGAATAGACACTTTCCAAAGACATCCAGATGGCTAACAGATACATGAAAAGATGTTCAACATCACTCATCATCAGGGAAATATAAATCAAAGTCATGAAGAGATACCACCTCACACCTGTCAGAATAGCTAAAATTAACAACACAAGAAACAACAGGAATTGGCAAGGATGCCAGCAAAGGGAACCCTCTTGCACCGATGGTAGGAATGCAAATTGGTACAGCCACCATAGAAAATAGTATGGAGGTTCCTCAAAAAGTTAAAATAGAACTACCATAAGATCCAGCAATTGCACTACTAGGTATTTACCCAAAGGATACAAAAATACATATTTGAAGGAGTACATGCACCCCAATGTTTATAGCAGCATTATCAACAATAGCCAAATTACAAAAAGAACCCAAATATCCACTGACTGATGAATGGGTAAATAAGATGTGGTATGTATGTATGTATTTACAGTGGAAAATTACTCAACCATCAAAAAGAATGACATCTTGCCATTTGCAATCACATAGATAGAGCTAGAGTATATTATGCTAAATGAAATTAAGTCAGAAAAAAGACATTATCATACGATTTCACTCATATGTGGAATTTAAGAAACAAAACAGATGAACACATGGGAGGGGGAAAAAAGAGAGAGGGGGGAAACAAACCATAAGAGACTCTTAAAGAAAAAATTGAGTGTTGATGGAGGAAGGTGGGTGGGAGATGGGCTAGATGGGTGATGGGTACTAAGAAGGGCACTTGTTGTAGTGAGCACTGGTTTTGTATGTGATGAATCACTGACTTCTACTCCTGAAACCAGTATTGCACTGTATGTTAACTAACTAGAATTTAAATAAAATTTTGAAAATATATATATAAAAATAATAGTCCATATAAGGTGTCCTCAGAATCTCACCTCTCCCATCTAAAAGCTGTTTGACTTTGGGCAAGTCCCTTATCTTCTAAGGGTTATAGTGTCATCACCTGTAAAGTGAGACATGGATAATACTATCTCTACACTTTAAACTTGTTATGATTCTATCACTTTCCTTCAGACTGTTTTATTTAAGGAAAATTTTTAACAGAAATTTGACTCTTGAACTGCTCACTGAAACACTTCTATGATTCCTCATGCTCATAAAGTACATTAAAATGCTAGGGGAAATGCCTTCTTCTGACCATGGGATTATATATGTTATACTCATTTAATGCTAATATAAATTCAGAACCTCTACAGAGCTCCTCAGTTTGAAAGTTTAGACTGCCATTAAACTGCTAAACTCCTGATCCTCATGATCAGCTTATACTGGCAAGCATACATGAAGCTGGCAACTAAGGAGAAAATGCTTGTTGTCAGCAAACCACTTCACAATGGAATACAATTATCCATGGTCTTCTCTGTCCTCTCAACGAAACTGCAGGATGCTTGAGGACAGTCGTTGCTATTTATACACCAATTTATCCCTAGCACCTGACACAGTGAAAATAAAATCTGTTACATGAATTATCTTATTTAAAATTATATCTTAAATATTATCAGGATTCTCTGACAACCACCTTAGAGAGAGGTACAAATGTTATCCCAATTTTACAAATGAGAACATTAAGAAAAAGAGAGACTGAATAATTTATTCAAGTAATTTAAGTGGTAGAGACATGATTCTTATTTTGTTTTGTCTAATTCTAAAACCTGACCTCTTACTAACTATATAACACTATATACTGTGGTAAATAGCATATACTTTCTTATACTTATCAACCTATTAAGTGAACCATCCTTTAAGTTGATCATGGAGATAGATTTCATTAGAATTTAGCTCAATTTAATGCAAAAAATATTATTTTAAGCACCCTGTCAAGAGTTAAGTATTCTGCTAGGCAACTGGGAAGATATGGAGAGAAGTAGAAGATAGTTTCTGAATATAAAATTCTGGGTCTAGAATAATGAAGAAAGCTGGACATTAACGACTTTAATACAAGCCAGAGAAATGCAAGGTGTACAGAAACCACTGAGTGCTTTTAAGACTCATTTGAAGGGAGATTGGATCCTAACCAGAATACACTTTAAAAGGAGCTGACATTTAGGAAAGTCTTTAAAAAAAATAAGATGTTGATAAAAAGATAAGAATTTGGTAAGAATAAATATTATGAGGAAGAAGAATGAAGCTGGCATAAGGCATTGTCAAGGAGTTGTGTAAGAGTTTGGCTCAAGCACGAGGCATCTGTATAAAAGCAAATAGGCAAAAAGCCTTAAAAAAGAAAGTTAAAGACTCTCCTTTTTGTGTTCCTCCTCTTCACCCAACTCAAGAGACTTACTGATGACCATTATTCTTGGGGCAGGAATATCACACGAAGTCAGCGAAAGTTCTATTCTAGCTGTATCATCTTCGGTATTCAGATTTGGCCTTTGCTGCAAGAAAGTGTTATATGTCATAGCCATTGGCAAAGAATGTTATCAACAAATCATATTGTTTTTCAAGGGATTCCCTTTCATAAAGATTTGGCAAGGAAAAAAATTCTGATTCTATCTACATCCTAGTATGCTACGAATGCATATTATGTGAGCATAGACTCACAGAATATAACAATAGAGGAGACTTCAAGAAACACAGACATGTAGGGTTGAAAGGTACTTTGAATGTCTTCCAGCCAGTTTCATTTCCCTATCTTCCAAGGACTTTTGTGTCTACATTAAATGACTGCCTAGTCTCTTCTTAGAGCTCCCCAGAGGAAAAAAAAAAAATGCTCTAAAGCATCTCTACATCATATGTTCCTTCATTTTCAAGTATGGAAATTATTTTATTGCCTATTAATGCTTCCCTCTACCACGAAGTGTCAAGTGACCCCAAGGGTGTCAAGAAGGATGGACTGCAACCTTGTGATTTTGTGACAAATAGAGCATGTTATTTAGACTGGCAGATGATGTGAAAAGTGAATGAAAACTTGAGGCCTAAATCACAGGAACTTCCTTCTTTTCATCATTGATAGGGCCAAGTTACTCAATTTGTTAGTACCTGAATTTCCACAGTTCCCAAAAATGGAAAGACTAGTTGTGTATTATGAAATTCTTTGAGATCCTTCCATAACTTAAGACAGTAATAAAAATTAAAATCACATATCAATAAAATATACCTATACATATAAAATTATATTTTATCTAAATCATAGTTTATGAGTTTAGTCCTCTCTTTTATGTGCTTACTTTTCCTTACCCAAGTAGGGCATGAATTCCATGAGGGCAAATCCATACCTCATGAAACTCTGTTTCCTCTCAGCTTCCTGCATCAGCTCTGGCCTCCTCCAAATATCTTTAAATAAATTGATTTTTGTGGCATTTTTAACCTGCCAGAATTGCCATTTAGAAATATTTTATTAAATCTGTTGTTACTTTACTTCATTTTCCTTTTTTATTATGTAACTCCACAATGATTGCATCATCACTTGGCTATAAGAATCATGATTTAATTATAGAATAAATGTCATAAATTTGTCTACTTCCATATAATAATTAAAAAACAAAAGATTGTATCTCTACGATTACTTAGAAATTCACTGGAAGCTAAAGTGAAAAGAATTTTAGTAGGATTCTACACATACACACACTTTCTACACACACACACACACACACACACACATGCACTCAAGCAATTTATTACTTAGAATTAAATAATATCTCCTTGAAAACAGGTTGCATAAAAAACCAGTCAAAGGCAATGTGTGAATCATAAATATCACAATTCCAGCAAAGAAAATTGATTTGTAATATTTAGGCCGCATGTATTCTCTAGGACACCGAAAGATTTTGGCAGTTGAGACCAACACTTTCTTTCCCCCTTTTACTTTCTTATGAGATTAGGTATGTTTGCATTACATTATTTTCTAAGGCACAACAGAACATTAAGGAGCACAATAAATAATCTTTATTTGTGTTTCCTCAAACTTTCTCTTTAGTGACACGATGCCACCACACAAAGTATGAAGCCCACGCTTAGCACTCAGACACTCGAGTCAGATCCTAGAAAATGCCCATTTCCTGCATAACTAAGAATTGATGCTATACTGAGCTTTTCTGATTCCTATTAACAGATACCTTAATGAGCTAAGTCAGAAGAGTGAGCCCAAGGTGTTTGAAGGTGCTTGTGCTGTGTTATTAGAGAAGGTTGTATGTTTTTTAAATACTTCCTCTTGGATTTACTCACTATTGCCATGTTATTGGTAACAATGAAATTACTGCTTATGCATAGAAAACCGCTTCATTACGAATTCCAAAGAACTTGATGTTTGTAAACATCAGAAACATTAATTTAGGGAGTGTCACCAGCTCTGATGCACCAACCTGGACCTGCCTCTATCCTAAGTAATGGTTGGAGGTGGGCCAGATGCAAAGGAAGCTTCCATCTGTCTAGTGGTGAGCACTTCATTTAAGAAGGCCCATTTCCATCTATATTGTCAGCATGCCAAAAGGGCTAGAAGCACACCAGTGTGCTGCTAAGGGAAGAAGAAGTAAGCCTTCAAGCTGCAGCTCTTTATTTTACGGGGCCCAACTATTCTGAGGCAATCCTACTCCTGGATATACTAATATCCAATGACAGGAACTTTTGAAAAGGAACTTTAAGCATTGAATTTCATGGCTGCTGAAGTGCATTACAAGATATTTTTGTGTCATTTGATTTGCTATTGAGTACTGTTAACAGTGATTATCTCTGGGGGTAGAAACAAGATGAATTTTATTTTCTTCTTTGTACTTTTTCGTACTTTAAGTGTCCTCTAGCCAAAATAAATAAATAAATAAAATAAAAATGCCTATTGAGAGACAACAGGGCATAGCGGGAAGGAACAGAGATATTGCAGGCAGACCACCTGATTCAAATCTTAGTTTAAGCTGTTACCAGCTATGTGATCTTACACAATGGACTTATCCTCTGCTGCAAGTTTCCTCATTTGCAAATAGGGATGATGACAATAATAGTAACTGACATAAGACTCTTATGAGGATAAGTTAAAGTAGGTAAAGCAATTAAAATAATGCTGGCATAAAAAGTAAGCACTTTATAACAGATAATGATTATCTTTTAAAGATGCATCTTCAATACTAATGCTGCTTATCCACAGCTTAGCATGATACTGTCTTTCGTCTATATGGTGAACTTTAGCCTCTGTATCAAAAACAAACTGCTCTTATTCTGATAACAGATCAAATGATTCGTTTAATCCTACCTATTTCTATGAAAAGGGCAATGTGAACACTAGACACAGCATGCTAAGTAGAGGCTTGAAACTACTTCAGGCAAATACGGTCACATAGAGCAAAGAACATTAAAACTGGGATGAGGCCACCTCACGGTTAGTGTCAGTTCTATTACTGATTTTGTGGGTGACCTCTGACAAGATACTTGCTTTCTCTGGTTCTTCTCAGCATCTCTATCTGCAACATTGTCTATTCCAATTCTCTCCTGTTCTTATCTCCTCTGCCCCATATAATGGGGAGAAAGTACTGACCTGCTGAATAGACAATAAGCAGTAAAACTTCAAAATAACAGTATTTCCATGCAAAATATTTTAGAATTGTGCACTGTAAATGCTGATCCTCAAAACATTTCTGTCATAGGAGTGATACCTACCCCTACCGTATAAATTAAATAACCAACACATCCTAAGTTTAAATTTAGATACCATGCCGAGCCTCATCAAAGTCAGAGTACAAAGAAGGTCAACTGAGCACATGCTAAGTGGGTGTGGAAGTACACTGCCTCCCCCAAATGAGGGAATTTAAATGACTCATTGTCTTTGCCTAGTAGTCTAGCACTACACCTTCCCACTCTTCATCATTCCTACTCTTTTCCAGAGAAGGGCAGGGTGTCTAATAAATCAATAAGAAGAGATTTATGCATGAAGTTATTTATCTTTAATGATTAATACCAGTAAAGGGAGGACATTCAGAGATGACCCTGCCCTTGAGGGACCTGGAGTCCTCTAACAGGGATTGGTGAGTATACAAAAGATCAAATTACAGAAGTCAAATATGGCAGGTGTCATATAACAATCCAGGCTTTGGGAAGCCTGAAAGACTCTACTAAAAATGTCTTAAAATGGATGAAGGACCTGAATGTGAGACAGGAAACTATCAAAACCCTAGAGGAGAAAAGAGGAAACAACCTCCTTGACCTCAACCACAGCAATTTGTTACTTGACACATCCCCAAAGGTAAGGGAATCAAGAGCAAAAATGAACTATTCATTCAAGATAAAAAGCTTCTGCACTGCAAAGGGAACAATCAAGAAAACTAATAGGCAACTGACAGAATGAGAAAAGATAGTTGCAAATGACATATCAGATAAAGGGCTAGTATCCAAAATCTATAAGGAACTCACCAAACTCCACACCTGAAAAACACATAATCCAGTGAAGAAATGGGCAGAAGACATGAAGAGACACTTCTCCAAAGAGGACATCCAGATGGCCAACAGGCACATGAAATGATGCTCAGTGTCACTCATCATCAGGGAAATACAAATCAAAACCACACTGAGATACCACCTCATGCCAGTCAGAGTGGCTAAAATGAACAAAATCAGGATATTATAGATGCTGGCAAGGATGTGGAGAAACAGGCACCCTCCTACACTGTTGGTGGGATGTAAACTGGTACAGCCCCTCTGGAAAACAGTGTGGAGGTTCCTCAAAAAATTAACAATAGAACTCCCCTATGAACCAGCGATATCACTGCTAGGAATTTACCTAAGGGATAAAGGCAAGCTGATGTATAGGGGCACATGTACCCTAATGTTCATAGCAGCACTTTCAACAATAGCCAAATCATGGAAAGAGCCTAAATTTCCATCAACTGATGAATGGATCAAGAAGATGTGGTTTATCTATACAATGGAATACTACATGGCAATGAGAAAGAATGAAATCTGGCCATTTGTAGCAACATGGATGGAACTCGAGGGTGTTATGCTAAGCGAAATAAGTCAGGCAGAGAGGGACAGCTACCACATGTTTTCACTTATAAGTGGAATAGGAGAAACTTAACAGAGGACATGAGGGAGGGGAAGGGGAAAAATAGTTGGGGAGAGGGAGGAAGGCAAACCATGAGAGACTCCTGAATACTGAGAACAAATTGAGGGCTGACGGGGGTAAGGGAGAGGGGAAGGTGGGTGATGGGCATGGAGGAGGGCACTTGTTGGGATGAGCACTGAGTGTTATATGGAACCTATGTGACAATAAACTATAAAAGAAAAAAAAAAAGAAACGTCTTATGCTTCAATTTACGTGAACTCAAAATAATGCTGGTTCATTATCATATCCTAGAATAGTACTTCTCAATGACTCTATGGTGAAGCCAGCATTTATAAAAGTTTCTCATGAATCAAAAATTGATACTTTTATAAATACAATACAAATGAATTCCCTTCAAAGGAAAGGAAAGAAAGCACATCACACACACACATCAGAACCTATTTACTATATAGTCATCTGTGTTTCCAGATTGGGTGACACTTCCAACCAATCATTTGACATTTGACATTTCCAACCAAATCATTTCATAGATACGAACCCCAAGAATCAGCAATGCAAAAAGATTTTATCCAAGGTCATATGATCCAACTTGAAATTAGGGACAAAACCTCAGGTGTTCACACTTTTGCCTAAAGGATTTGGAGATTTCTTTTTTTTCTTTAATTTTTTTAATGTTTTATTTTATTTTTGAGAGAGAGAGACAGCATGAGCAGGGGAGGGTCAGAGGGAGAGGGAGACACAGAATCCGAAGATAGGCTCCAGGCTCTGAGCTGTCAGCACAGAGCCCGATGTGGGGCTCGAACCCACGAACCGTAAGATCATGACCTGAGCTGAAGTCAGATGCTTAACCGACTGAGCCACCCAGGTGCCCTGGATTTGGAGATTTCTATTACATCCCCCATGTGGCTGTTTTAGTCTCTACGCTCTCACTCTTCCTTCAGAGAAGTTGATACTAAAAGATGGTTTTATGAGTGTCCTGTTACAAAAATTTTCTACGTTAGATAAAATCAAACTGCTAACTTATTGACAAAATACTCTTTTTTTTTGCCAAGATGCCTATCATAAACCTCCATAGTAGATACGTACCACATGGGTTCATTGGTTCTTTTGGACTTTCAAATGACTTTGAAAGTATAATGAAGGAGGGTCAAAGGGGGAAAGATTATTTTAATGCTTAAAATTACGGCCATTCCTTATCTACTACTCTTTAAATTACTCACATAAGTCAATACCTACATCCACAGTAATTCTACAGATAGGAAATTTTTTAAAAAGATACAGTTGTACCCTTAGAAGAGAAGCCTAATCTCTTAACTGTCTTACTATTCTATCCTGATTCCTTGTTTGGTTTTCCTTTTGATGTTCAGATCTTAACTTTAATTTAGAAAATAGATGAGTAACAATTCTTTCATGCCATAAGACCAAGGGCATTCCATCTATCACTGAAACTGGTATGGTCATTATCACCTGGTGATTCTAGTTAATTTAAAATGCAGAATTCTTATAATATTTATAACACTAGGCAAATTTATTGGGGAACCTATTATTAGTCCCAGAAATTCTATCAATTCTTGATGACTCTGTAGCCTATTCATGACCATAATATTCTTACAGTAAGAACCCCACATGAAACTATATTCCTTCAGTATTAAAATTATGTTGCTTCTTACCTGTTAACCCCAGCATGTTAGGTTTTTAAAACCTACTGAATAATGTGTTCAACATGGGAGGGCAATAATAAATTAAATCTTTTCTATTCTTCAATTCTTCAAATCAAGAACTCTCAAAATTTTTAAAGAAAGACTCTTTCTATTTCTATGAGGAAAGCAGGAAATATCCACTGCTGTCAGTTTTGCCTCCCACTCCTCTGTGAATCCTGGAGAATCAGGAGGGAGAAAAGGAGAATCACGGTAGTGACAATACAAGAATTACTAGGGAAGTCTTACAGATCAAGTGAGGGAAAACTGGTTTTCTAAATTGTTTCTTTACTTTTTTAAAAAAATCCTTATATTCAAGAAGTCATACTTGACTATTTTGCAGACACTAGGTACCTAGTATGAGATAAGGACCCTAATAAATTCCCAACAGACCACACTTCACAGTCACTAAATGCCATGTCCAAGACAAAACCTTCCACTTAAATTCCAAGTTTAGAAATAAATGGAATAAATGTGTTGACTGTTCTTTCCTTTTCTGAAAATTAGCCACCATATTATTCTTCGCTGTACCAATTTTTCAGCCACAATTCAGTTCTCTATGTTGTATCTTCAATTTACTTCAATGTAACCTACACATTAACAGTCTTTGAACTAACCAGGCAGAAATACCCTGAACTATAGCCCCAGAAATAGGTGAAGTGAAATCAATGTTACTAAATCTGCATGTAGTGATTATAGATGGAAAAATTCCATCGTTGCCATGACAATGCCACACGTGCCTTTGATTTCTTTTTTTCACAGAATAACAAAATGTACATTTAATAGAGATGTCTAATTGTCTTTCATTCTGGTTTTTGCTCACCAATACAGCAACATGCTTTTTGCTAAACATCACAGTATTGAAGTTGCTCTGCCTCCAGCTGCCATTAACATATTTTGTATTCATGCTTTGTATAAATTTTGAAAATGTTTTCAGTTTAGCTTCCCAAGTATGCATTTAATTTATATCTAATGAGACAGGAGAATGTTTAGTAAATGTGAATTGATTAACTGCAAATAGATGTATTGGTGTTTATTAACCTAACAGTAGATAATTTTACAGACTATCTCCTGAAGTTGTTAAACCATAATACCTAAAAAAACCTAAATGGTTTTTTTAGTTGAAATTTAAAAGTAAATTGAGGTAGAAACAGATTAAGATGATTTGGGAACTGGCCCTTTCCTATCATTAAAGTCTTAATTGTATCTCAATTTCCTCAAGAAATTAATGAAAAAGTCCTTAAAAGTCTGTTAGTCCTTCTTTTACTAAATATACTTTCTTTTACAACAAAACCGGTAAATGGTTATGCTTAGTCACCTGGACTAAATGTGAGTCAATATCTTTTTGGACATTCCAAGTCTGGAAGGTTCGGACATTCCAAGTCTGGACATTCTAAGTCTGGGAAGCTACAACAGTTAGGTATTTCCACTCAATCAAGCCATAATTTGTTAGATGTAACCCTATTAGTCTTAAATTGTGACACTTATGTGATAAAGCTTTAAGTGTATGACACAGCTCTTGGGTCCCTCACAAAACTATTCTTGTGTTAAGTCAGTCCCAAGTACCTCAATAATATTCATATGAACAAATAACACTCACACCCAGCTGTCTTTGTATACCAGCTTCTACCTTAAATTATGAACCTAATGGCCATATAGAGGAAGAGCAGGCTATAATTCAGTGATAAGTCTATACCACATTCCAGTCCCTCTAACCTACATGTTCTCCTCAAATTCCAACAACAGGAGCTATGATAGAGTATTTCAGCATTTTAGTAAATCTCCTACCAAATCATCCGTCTGATTTTCATTAACTCTGATTTCTATAGATACATGGATTAGACAATGTTTTCTGACATGGCTGACTTTCGACAGAACTGGTTGTCAGCTATAAGGTGGCTCTAGAGAAGACAGTCTTATGGCAAGACCATCTTGGCATTTCAAAAACATATCCTTTTGAAACAAAATGCAGGAAAAGAAACCCCACATGCAATAAAAGCCTGAGTAAAAACAAAAACAAAAACAAACAACAAAAATCATTCTACTATAAGTCTATAGTACTTACGACTGAGGATTGCCAATATATGGTGAAATAAATGGAGAAAAACATCATAGGTAGTAAACTCCACTGAAGAGCTTGGCTCATACACTTCCTTTAATTACCATATACGCCACAACTGAGCAGCAGATCCAAGATTCAAACTCAGTTCCATGACTTTAAAGCTTATGCACTTTTTATCATACCCAGTTTCACTAGTACTAAGACCTGCCTAAAGGGTAGAACAGACAATGCATTCCACCTCAAGCCAATGAATTTTCTCACTGTCTTTACCATTTGGGTTATAGTGTGAACTAACTATGCAACCTGACACATGAGGTCATGGCATAAAAACTGGTCACAGTCTATTTTAAATTACTACCTAAGTAGAAAGGGTCCCAGAACAAGATGGGGCACCAGCAAGTTACAGGGGGTATTTTTCTGTGGACCTACCATTTTACCCTTCTCATGATCTCTCTCTTTATGTAGATAAAGAATATTCCTATCCTTCCCCTCCCTCTCTAAATATCAGAAAATAGGTACCCTGGATATATGGCATCCCGTGAGGACAGGTCCACCTGATCCACTCTCTTTCACATGCCCAGTCCAGTGCCACAGTATTACCTAAGTAAAACACCTGTTGTGGTTTCACTGTCTTGTTCTGGCTTCTCCATTTCTAGGGCAGCCTGCAGAGTTTACTAAATTAATCTATTTAGAATTCCCTCAAAATAAGTTAACTGCCTACTCAAAAGCTCTTGGACTCCCCATTATCTATAAGGCAGTCATCTCCTTGTCTTTTAAAGAACTCCACAACATCTCATTACTATCTTTCCGTTCTCATTTCACACAACTCTGAAATGATACCACAGTCAATTTTCTGAACACACACCAAATTTTCTCACATTCAGGCCTTTACCTTAAGGCTAAAATCATTTTCCCAATCCAGGGTGATCCTATTTAACTTCAGTCGATCACAAAGGACCCACCTCAAATGAATCTGCAGTCCTGAAGCTGCTGATTTCTTATTTTGCAGCCACTACCATATTGAGATCTTTATCTCCTTTTAATTTCTTATAGATTAGTTAAAACATTGATATTATATTATCTCTGTCTCTCTGTCTCTGTCTCTCTCTGTCTCTCTCTCTCTCTCTCTCTCTCACACACACACACACACACACACTCACTCACTCACTCACACACATGCTTGTCCTGCAATATCCCTTCTAGATTCAATTACTCATTTTCACATCCCTCACAGCATGGGCTTTTAATAACAAGTACCCAATAAGCATTGCTTCAAATAAAGTAACATAAAGTACCCTCTGTAAAACCTTGAAAAAATGCCCCAGTGTTTTCATACCAATATGCTTAAGAGCAAATGCTATAGCACTTTTCTACAATAATAAAACTGCCGGACTTCATTAATGCAAGGTCAGAAACACGGGCCAGCTTGGTACATTAAGTCCTTTCACATCACCCTCACTCCCACCCCATCATATACCTAGGGATTTTTTTTTTTTTGACCAAGTCACAGATGGCGTAAGACAGAAAATGAAAGAACAGCTGGTACTTCCACAATGGTACCTTGGGCTCTCTCAGAAGCTCAGTTCAAAGTGTCCCCATAGCCAGAACAAAGCATCGAAAGAAATAAAATTGCCTGGCAATAAAACACTTTATTTCATTTGAATTGCCTGAATAATAGCCTCTACCCTCTGTTTAGCTTTAACTTAGGTGACCTGGCAGGTACAATTGCAGTGTGTGGGCTCCTTCAATAACAGCAACAAAGGCTTAGTTCTTGAAAGCAGGCAGCAGTGATAGCCTCTAGATGTCGCTGGACAGTCTGAGCACAGGTAGGGTGTAAAAAGAGATGAAAGGAAGGAGAACCAGGAGGATGGGAGAGTGCAGCCTAGTGGTAGAACAGAGCATAGCAAACCCACTCCTTCAAAATCAGCAACAGCTCCTTCAAAGCTTTAGCAGATGTCCTATTTGAGTAGACTGTATAGTTTACATCTCAAGCAGAAGAACGTAAAATAATGAGAAGCTGAAGTGGAAAACTTATTTAATGCTTACGTAGCAAATTCACCAGAAAAAGGGATTTCTGTCCCAAATTTGGGGACTAGATGAATAATTTCCCAAGAGTATGTAAATCTAAATTCAATATACAAGTAGAACGTTTTCTCTTCTTGGAAGCCTCTCTGGCTGGAGCTTCACTCTTCAAAATGTCACTTCCTAATTAAAACTTTCACCCAACCTTCCTAGGAAAAATGTATGTATTTATAAAGTAAACGTCAAGTGCTTACTATGTGCCAAGCAACACTTTAAACACTGGAGATACATCTGTCAATATAAGGTACACTGTCCTCAAATCTTGTGGAGCTTTTATTTTAGAAGAGGGAGCAAAGACCAGTTGGTAAAGTGGGGAGCCAGGTGGTGGAGGAAAGAAATGAATAAACATAAATAATCCAGATAATTTTAGAGAATGTTGAGTAGTCTAAAGAAGATAAAATAAAGTTATATGCTAGAAGACTGTCATATTTGGAGGGTACTGTCATTAAGGTCATTGGGGAAGAGTTCTCTAAAAAAGGGATATTTGAATTGTGACCTGAATGACAGAAATAAGTTGAGTGAGAGAGAGAGAGAGAAGAGAGAGAGGACGAGAGAACACAATTGGGCAAAAATATTAACCCAGAGCATTGCAAGCAAATGGCCCAGAATATTTCTGGCACAGAGGCTCTAAGATGGTAATTAGTTGGAATAAGTTTGTTATATTTGACAAGTGTAAAGACAGCCAATGTGGCTGGATCATAGTGAACAGAGTAGAAGGTGCTAATATGGAAAGCTGGACTAAGAAGCATAGGTCAGATATTACAGAATATTGTAGGTCCTGGAAAAGGGGTCAAATTTTACTCTAAGTTCAGTAGCAGGAAGCCTTTTAAGAATTTTAAGTAGAGGATTGACACAATCTAATTTGCATTTTAAAGGATGACTCCAACTTTTGTAAGGAGAATGGACAGTGGCAGAGCCAGAGCAAAGAAGGGAAAAAAAGACAGAAAGTTAAGCTAATAGTTTAGGTGCAAGCTGCTGGGTACTTGAATCAGAACTGAAGCAGTCCTACCTTCACTATGCTCCTGCAAGGCTCTGAATGAATCTCTACTATGGAATTATCACACTGTTTGTGTCTGCTACCTAGAGTAGACAATAAACCATTTGAAGAATGAGACTACATCTTACTCATCTTCCTAGCCCCAACCATACAATGCAAAGCTGACTCAGAAAATGTTGATGGTGTGAATTACAGTACTATAGCCCACTCCCCAAAGCTCTTTAATTCAGGTAGATTACTTCACTGAACATCCCCCAAGCCTCAGTTTCCTCACCTGTCAAAGTGCATATCACTATTTAATTTCCTGGTATTCTTAATAACAAAGTACATAATGGATAAGATAACTTCATAAAATTACCTTTCAAGGTTCCTTTGAAACATTAGGCATTATTGTCAGTTCCTCTCTTCTCTTAAACACTTGCCTTTTGTATAAGAGAACATTTTCCCCCCATATTAGAAATCACTAGAAGTCTCTTTGGAAATCCTAGGAGACCTGCTGATAATCTGGGGATTCAGAATAATCATTTGATTCTCTCAACCCTCTGTTGTCCTATGTGGTTTTAAAAGTACAGGTTATCCCTTCCCCCTTGTGAATTTCCAAATTATCCTAACTCTTACCTCCTACAGAAGCCTGGGCTCTACTAATGGACCAAAGGAGATACAAAAATAAGTGTGCAGTAGAAGGGCAGGGTGGTATACAGACAAGATCACTGCATTTACAGCCAGGAGGCCTCGAATCCCTTTTTGATTTTGCCACCTTCCAGTGTACTTTGCAACATGATTTTAGGTACCACTTACCATATCTTGGTTTTAAACATTCCATCATTATTGATGAGACTAGAGAAAGGGTGTTTGGTTTTCCAACAACAAACAGTTCTCCAATACTAACTGCATGTCCCACAATTCAATTCAAGGCTGGTACTAACTACTTGGAGTTGGCACTGACCCCACAGTTTAAAGACTCAGTCCTACAAGACTGTCTCCACATTAGATGTTAGTCACAAATAGAGCCCCTAGACTACTTGCACTTCACCCTAGACAACTATAAATTTGGGGGTGGGGGATACCACAATGCAATCACCAGGGTCAAAAATTTCCTAGAATGACTCAACAAAACTCAGAAAAGCACTATGTGTTCGATCCTTGAACAACATGGGTTCGAACTGCATGGGTTTGAATGTGGATTTTTTACAGTCTAGTGGTCTAAATATAAATGCATTTTCTCTTCCTTATGATTTCCTTAACATATCCTTTTCTTTAGCTTACGTTATTATAAGAATACAATATATAATACATATAACATACAAAATATGTGTTAATCAACTATGTTATTGGCAAGACATCCTGTAAACAGTAGGCTATTTTTTGTTCAGTTTGGGAGGAATCAAAAGGCATATGCAGATTTTTGCCTGCCCAAGGAGTTGGTCCACCTAACCTTGCGATTGTTGAAGGGTCAACTACACTTAAAACTACAGGCTACAATTCAGAAGCAGCCAAGGAGAAGAGCTGCAAAGGGGAAGGTACGAGGAGAGTAGGGGTACACAGAACTTCCATGTCCTCTCCAACACACCTCTGGTCCGGCACATCAGTTTGTTCACCTGAAAGTTCCCTTAGCCTAGTTGTTTCAGAGTTTTTATCCAAGCTTCATTACATAGCCCTGATTGATTAAAATCAATCTCCATCTCATCTCCCCTCCTGGGAGGCTGGAGATGGACCTAAAAGTTCTAATCCTCTATTTCAGTGGTTAGCTTTTCTTCAGGCAACCAATCCCATCCTGAAGCTCAGTGGGTGCCTCCTAAGAGTACCTCTTAGCATAAACTCAGATTTGGTCAATAGCCATTCCTTATGCATAACAAGACACTCATCACTCAAGAAATTCCAAGTGTTTTAGGAGCTCTGTACCAGGAACCAGGGAAAAATACACATATTTTTTTCATTATATCACAAAGGGCAATCAACTAGATTATTTCTATGTCCCCTTCTATGGTTCTAAACATTCTGCTATTGGTTAAATTTTATGTATACTTCAGTTTCTCAAGTCAAATTCTGTACCACTGAACTCAAAACCACGTGGGTATAGATGTCTGAGGACTATGTAAAGCTTAACACAAAAATGGGATAAAAATGGTTAGCTCCACATTCCTTACCACCATCACAAAAAGAAAAGATTTTCCATGCTAATGAAATATCCCAAGACTAGGTAGAAAGAAAGAGAAATAGAACCAAAAATGACAATGAATCTCATCCATTCTGACTTCTCTGTATTTGACCATATCTTAAACTGCAAACAATAGCAAATGTTTTTCCCACAGATAATTCAAATACAGAGAACAAACACATTTTCCAAGAGGATTACTTAAAATGTGTTGAAGATGATGAAACAATCAGAAATACACATGCATATTCATGAACAAAAACATACTAATGGTATGCTATTCACAACTCTTTAGTTGCAACTCCGAACACAAATTCCCAAAGCACCACGTCAAGCTAGACTTTTACAAATCTAACACAGTATTAGCCTTCAGTTCTGATAGATTTCACACACACACACACACACACACACACACACACACACACACAATTATAGAATGCCAAATTATAGGAAGGGGAAGAAAGAGGAAGAAGAAAGAAACTGGCTATAGTCCTGATGGACTCTTTTTGTCCTCATGTTTTTGCCATATTGTTGTGTTTGCAGGAGTTGGAATTAGAGATTTCAGGGTGCACAGACAGCCACAGTAAGGATTTTGCTCCCTGTCTTAAGAGTAAAATAGATGTCATATTTTTCTCATTTCCTGTACATTCTGTGATGGCCAATAACAAGTGATCAAAAAGTCACCGACACTTTACTTTTAACTGGCAACCAATCAGAAAGTTTGGCAGCGAAACTGCAATTATTCCAAAATTTACCAAAGGCACCTTGTATTTCAGGCAGTAAAGGGAAGTCACATTTTACAGCACCATCTTGTGAAAGAATAAGGAACTGGCCTGCCAAAGTAATAAGCAAAGAACAAGCCTTTCCAAGCTCATTAAAGGAAATTGTTTTAAAAATTAATTTCTTTATAGTTGTTTGCTCTTTCACAATATATATGTATGTTTATAGGCCACTCAATTTGGAGAATTTTTCTTCTCATTTTCAATATTTTTCTCTCACCACAACTAAATCATTTTGATATTAATCATCGGAGCCACTTGAAACAAATATCTATGGATTATACCTAAATATGATTTTATATTCATTCAGGCAAAATATTTATCATCTTCTTTATCTATCTCTCAGTATTCTTTTTTTAAGTTCTTCTCTTGCCTCTCCATAGATATAAGGACACATATTTTTTTTTTAAATGAATGGAAAAAGGGGAGGCCAGGGAATTAATTTCTAATAGTTTCCCATAGCAGGGCATAAATCAGAGCAACATAAATTGTGTGCATATTATCTAGTATCACAATCAATACTTGTTCTACAAATTAAAAGTGGAAAATTTATGGATGGTGCTATGTTACTTATTTTGATGTTGGTTTTCTGAATTTTAGGAATAAGACTCATCAATGCTTTACTCATTATATTCTGCCAAATGTCATTTCTTGTTCTAATTATTTGTAATATGTATCATTACTTAGTCCAGCAGCTTTCAGACTTTAATGTGTATGAGAAACATCTACTTGATATTTGTTACCAACCAGATTATCTACCCTATTCCCAGACCCTGATTCCAGAGAACTGAAGCTAGAATCCTGCAATAAGCATTTCAACCACCCACAGTAATTCTAAAGTGGCTGATCTATGACCACACTCTGAGGAACACTGGCCTGACTGTACCGTCTCATTTTAACATCTGAAACTGTTGGCCTCCTGTGGGACCTTTGATCTGAGCTTACACCCTGCCCCCTTTTAGTCAGTTAATTTTCCTCTTCTATCATATTTTCCCTATAATACCTTGGCCCTGGATCTACTGTTCCTTCATTTGTATGTTGCTCAGTCTTCTGAATTCCTCAGTACAATATACATATATTATCCAGTGTCTGACTTTGGATGAGAGGACAGTCTGTTAATGTCTAGAACAAAGGGAACACTTAAAAGCATCACAATTAGGAATATCCTGACAAGATTTTTAAATTTCTAATGGAACTTTATGTCCTATTCTCCACAGTGTTCCCATGACCTAGCATAATATCCCCCACATAATAGACAGTCAATAAATATCTACTAAACAAATAAACACACATTGTAAAAAAATTTAGCTTGAAACTACTATAGAAGTAGTTCCTGACATTGGCCCTTACAATTATCCATGCCAACTTCCTAAATTTACAGGTAGGTGTGCAGAGGCCCCTCTAAGGCACCTTCCTTAAGCAAGTCACTTACAGAAATAAGACCCAAGACTTCTGACCCCAGCAAAATGCTCCCCACACCCAACTAAAACAGAACCTCCTGGTATTTTCTTGAAATAACCTTATGGCAATTTAGTTGTTGTTTGTAACTAATGTTCAGTTCCAACCAGACTGCTTTTCCTAAAACACTGAGGATTTCTGAGAGTTGATATCTCTCCTCTCCTGTTCTCTGACCTTCAACCTCCAAAATCTAATTATCTCCAATTTTAAAAATCTCCTTGGGTAAAATCCTTAACAGGAAAGAACAGGCACAGCTGTACTCTAAGCACAGCTCTGTTAACTACAATCATTATAACTTTTCTAATTAAGTTCCTACAGTTGAGCATTTACAGAGTATGTGCTCTGTAATTCTGTTTTCACCAAGTTCAAGGTAGGTGTATAGTCCCCATAGTTTGTGAAATAAATGTGCTGGGGGAAATAAATGTGTGTGTGCGCGCACGCGCGCGTGTGTGTGTGTGTGTGTGTATGTAAATATACATACCTATATACATATGTGTAAGTGTACAATATGCATACACACATATAAAATATGAAAAGGAAGCCACATGGTATGGTGGCACCCAGAACTTCACAGTGTGTATTGGGCAATCTAGGCCTTGATTCTGCCACTAGCTTTTTCAATGTTCCCTTCCTTCTCTAGGTCCAGTCCCCATTTTCCAAGTTGGAAGTTAAAATCTGGGGGTCTAGGGAGGTCTAAGATTTCTCCTAGGTGCAGTATCTTATGGATCTTAAAGTCCCAGAGTAGGGAAATCATTCACTCGCTTTCTATATCTTTAAGCTAGAAAGAGATTTGAACACAAGGAAAGATTAGACCATAATTCTACTCCCAGACCATTACGAGTCTGCACTGACAGGTTCTGTCCTGGCATAGGAAAGTTGGAATGAGGCAGTCGCTTCTGCCATTGCTCACTCAGCCAAGCCTGTCCCTCTCCTTCAACACACTCCTCATTCTCAGCCGGAGTTGCCAGATCACTGAGGGTTGTTTGTGTTTCCAGAGCTGATATAATTCACACACACCTGTGTTGTCACTACTCCTGCTCGGTTCCTAACAGAGACCCATCCTCCTGCCTTCAAGAACTCAGCATGGAAACCTTTTATAAAACCTTCTTCTGCAGTCCTGGAGCTGAACTGCCAAAGGTTCAGAGGACAGTTAAAAAGATACAGCAGGATGAAGAATCCTCCCTCTGCTACTTACAATCTCTGAGACCTTGAACAAACCCCATAATTGTATTGAGGCTCCATAAAGGAAGACTGGACCGCACACCTCACAAAACTGGCACCTGTGTCACTCCCAGAGCCAGGCCCATGGTAAGTGCCAAAAAATGTTAAAATGCCCAAGAGGCCCTTTCCAATCCTCACATTTCAAAGACATGTGTGAGAGATAAATCCCTATTTTTTACACGATTTGAAGTCTGTAAAAATATAATGTTATTGTCATTCTTTGAGAAACAAAGTTCAGTGCTGTGCAAAGAACACATAGGAAGCTGCCCACGCACATCCTGTCACTGTCACACAGGAGGCAGTTTTAATTCCACTAAATAATGCAAAGAGATGAAACTGCACAGCTCTACCTGATTTCTACCTGAGTTCTGACTTGATATGTGGGTAAATCGCTTGCCCTCTCTGGGTGTCGGACCCCTTCTATGCAGTGCGGGGGTGGAGCTGGGCGACCTCTACTCGTCCTTGCCGTTCAGGGACTGCGGCAGTGCGGGCGAAGGAGGCTGTGCCCTCGCAGCCCTGCGCCTGCGGGCCAGCCGCCAGCAGGACTCCCTCCTCCCGGGCAGGGCTTCCCTCGCCGGCTGCGGGAGGGAGCGGGGGCGGCTTTCCCGCAGCTCCCGGGAGACCAGGCGGCGCTGTCCTCCCACCATCAATAATGCAGTCTTTTGTCAGCAATAAATTCCCTCCAAAATTAATGAAACAGCCCTTTTAAATTCTCATGTCACTGCCTCGCACAGCAGGAGCTGGGCGAGGCTTCCTGCTCTCTAAATAAATATAAAAGCCATATAAATTGTCTGGAGGCGATATCTAGCTTGCTGGGCCACGATCTAATCTCCTCGACCGCCTACAGAAACAAGGAGAAAGATGGAAACCCAGGATCAATGTTTGATCTCTACTGCGGAAGGCACTCACTCTACCACGCAGGCAGGAGGCCACACACACAGGGCAGTGCTTGCCTGGCAGCCCCCGCCTAGGTCACTGCCACTCTGCAGTAGCCTATACTGTGATCTAGGGGGTACCCTGAGGAATATGAGAGGCCAGGGGCATCTTCTTCCTTTTATGTGTGAAGAAACCAAAGCCCAGATGAAGAATAAAGGACCACAATCTACAGTCTAGTGTCCAAGGGTTCCAAATCAGTGCTCCTCCAATTTTAATGTGCAGTATATTCAGTAAGTCTGAGGCAGGGCCTGAGAATATGTATTCTAAAAAGTCCCCAGGTGCTGTCCGGCTGCTGGTGGTATAAGCATTACTAGTAGCAAGGGTCTAGAAGAACTTGGGCTCCATTGGCACAGCCAGACTTATTTTTTCTGTTCTCTGCACCTAACACATCAGTGCAGTAGCTTTTTAAAAGGCTTGTGGGAATAAATAATTGGCACATAAATAAGACAGCATTGCATAGTGGTTAGAAATTTGGATCCTGGAGCCACCCTAGCTCAGCTCACATCCTGGCAATCCCACCAACAAGTTATGTGCCTCTGGCAAGTTACTTAACTTTCCTGTACCTCAATTTTCTCAACTGTAAAACTATATTATGAACAACATATGTCTTACAAGGTTGTTGAGATAGAAGGAAATGAACTAATACATATAAAGTGCTTACAACAGTGTCTGGCAAGTGGTGACACAAAAAAAGTGACTTGCTCAAGGTCACACAGCTACGTAGACGATCTAGACCACCACTCATGTCTCCTGACATTTTAGTTCAGTACCATCAGCAGAAGAACATTCTATTTATTTAGTTACAAAGGATGATATTTCTACCCAACAAGACCTCTGAGTTATGAAATGTGAATGCACATCCCACAAAATGATATTCTCTGGTAGAAGGTAGGAGACAATTAAACATACAAATTTAAGCCAACAAGAAACTCAAACACACCTGACTTAATATGGAGAAAAAACCCAAACCTGGTAGTGACACAGATCTGACTTTAAATCCCAGGTCACCCACATATAATCAGTAGGAAGGTGAGCCAGTTATTGTCTCAAAATGACAATTGGCACATGAATAAAATAAATATTTCTCTAACTTAGAGGGTTGATATGCATAATAAATGAGATAATGTGTGTAAGGCATATAATGTTGCTTTATACATGGTGACAACTCAAGAAATAATAGCCTGTAATGGTTGGTATTAGTAAAGCCATAAAACATTTATAAGAGGCACAGACTGGAAAAACAGCCGACTATTTTCCAAATGGTGGAAAGGCTCCTTGAGGCACCCAAAGGAATATAGACTGGAAGACTATTCAGGCTTCCTCCAGCTCTGATGGGATGTAATACCACATTGTGACTCCTAAACAACAGAAAGCTGTCACTTGCAACATGTGGACTGAACGTTGTTCTAGGCCAGCAGAAAGCCTGATGGTGAGGGACCAGGATAGGGCCTGTCTATACCTGAAAGATCTAGGCAGAACCAGACACTAGAGAGAAAACAATGCATTGTCACATGACTTTGAATCCTAAGAGGAGAATTTTGAATGTGAAGATTAAATATGTAAGCCGGTAGTACCCTTAAAGATAGTGCATTGCAGCTCTCATTTTAACTTATACAAATGAAAACACAGAGAGATTGTTTTCACTTTGATAACAATTTAAACATGAATGTATCAGTAACCTGAATCACTGGCATAATCTGAAGCCCATGCTCACTCTCAAAGAGCAATCCCATAGTCTATGCCCAAAAGTTCAAAAATTATATATACATATATATGATCATGGAGAACTTTTGGATCAGCTTTGATATGTAAAGCCTTTAGAAGTTGTCAACAAGA